>CAWUFW010004242.1:1200000-1592743 GCA_963921515.1 Calotriton arnoldi | reverse complement strand
TTCCTGGTTCAGCACACGATGCCTTTGTGATGAGGAGTAGTCGCATCCCCAGGATGATGGCACAGATGCAGAACCAGCGTGCCTGGCTTGTCGGTGTGTACTGACTTTGTGCCATTGTGTGTGATCTGATCTGTAGTATTCCGCCCACTTTTCCAAGTCAGCTAATGTGCACTTGTCTGTCCATAGGTGACTCGGGATACCCCAACATGCCGTGGTTGCTGACACCCCTCAGGAACCCTGTGACACCTGCCCAGATGCGCTACAATGAGGCACATGGTCGGACCAGGAGAGTGATTGAGCGGACCTTTGGTCTCCTGAAGAGGCGCTTCCGCTGCCTGGACAAGACCGGAGGGTCCCTCCCATATGCCCCTGCGAAAGTGTGCAAGATTATCATCGTCTGCTGCATGCTCCACAACCTGGCAGTGCGGAAGGAGTTGCCTCTCATCCAGGATGACAATGACCAACATCCGCCACCTGTGGAGGATCCTGGCCTGGACCACGATGCCAGTGACGATGATGATGATGATGGTGATGGTGATGTCCGCACACAGCTCATCACCAACTTCTTTAGCTGAATGTGAGTATCCTGAGGTGTCATGTCAATGATGTGAGTTGGCATGATGTGTGGGTGGTGCTCTGGTGCTGTTGGAGTGTGTCCATGGGCTACTTGACTGGATGTGTGTTGCGATGTGTGGTGACAGGTGGTCTGTACTCCCCAACAGTGTTGACATGCTAACTTGGTTCTGGGTGGGTATCTTGTAACATGTATTGTGCATGAGTTTTGCTGTTCTGTCCTGTACTCCATTGCTTTTGACTGTGTGTCATTTCTGTCCTTCACAGGGTACTTTCAGATTCGTTTGGTCAACTGTGTCCACCGACGACGTGATTGCACATCCAGGCTGGTAGCTGTTGTGTCCCTACAGGTGATGTGCGCCACACCCATGGACTTCCTTCCGTCTACAGTTGTTGACTGTGTGCCCGCTGCCAGGTGGGGTTACCTTGCATCTGTAGTGGTTACGGCATGTTGCAACTGTGTAATAAACCTGTGCTTCACTTTGTGATGTGCGTTGTCTGTGGTCACACATTTGACTGCCATTTGCTTACTGCACCTGTGGGCTACTTGACTACAACTGGGAATGGGTGTGGTGTCTGTGCATTGCACCGTCTTCCCTGGCAACATCAGTGTAGGCAATGAGTCAGATGGCCTAGGTGTGTATGTGTTGTGTAGCCCTGGTGGTGTGTCTCCCTCATGTGTGTCACGTTGCCTGTACTCACATGCCTGTGTTGTCCTTGCTGTTGCTGTTCGCATACACAGTGTAATTTTGCAGTTCATCATCCCCATAACAGCACCCACGTTGGAATCACGACAGAGAGCAAGTATGGTGTATTAGTGTGTTTATTGTGATACATTTGTGTTAATAGTGCATAGGATGGGTTGTGCTGTACATGAATCTTGCAATCCCAAGTTCCTAGGTGAATTGAAAGTCCGGGTAGACAGGATCCCCAGTATCGGGGCCACAGTTGTCTGACACATTGGTCCAACTTGTACTCCCCATGCAATGTGTGGGAGTAGTGTTGCCGTCAACAGGGTGAACAGTCTGTGCACAAAGGCGAACATCCAGAACAGGTTCAGGCTTCCTGGGAGTTGCGCTTGGCCATCGGCCTCTCACTTTTCCCTCCTCGGACGACCCCTCTTCTTGGGGGGCCCCTCAAGTGCAGGCTGCTGCGGTGCAGGGGACTCTCCGCCAGAGTCCTCCTCCCTCCCTGTGGCAGTTGCAGTTTGTTCGGCACCAGATGTTGTTGGCACACAGGGAGGTGTGGACTGGTTGCTGTTCATCTGGCGGAGGCATTGTAAAATGTCCCTGTGCACCGCCGTCATCTCATGCAGTGCATCCCACTTGGACTCCACGCGGGACATGTGTGAGTCCACACGGGACATGTGTGACTCCACGTGGGACATGTGGGAGTCCAAGCGGGCATGATGGGCAGCCTGCTGCTGTTTAATGTCTCTGAGGAGCCCCACTACCTGGCTGAGCTCTCCGGTGCTGGACTGGTACGCATCAGCTATGCGTACCAGTTGTGGGTCGTCATGCACACCAGCAACGTCTGCAAGCAGCGACCTCTGTCTTCCACTCCTCCCACCACCCCTGCTGACATGTGCAGTGTGTGCAGTGGCACGCACAGATAACCCTGGTCCACCTTGGGGTTGGTTGGTGGTGGTGTCCATGGCCCCAGGTTAGTCCAGGGTCACTGTGCTGGTGTTGCTCCTTATTCTGTCCATGTCGGCAGGGATGGTATTTGTGGTGACAGTCGTTGTAGGGGTGGGTGCAGGGGGTGCAGCTGGTGGTCCTGCTGGTGCTGCAGCTGGTGGTCCTGCTGGTGCTGCATGTTGACTTGCACCGGATGTGCCAGGTTGTTCTTCATCGTCCGAGGAGGACAGGGGCTGTACGACGCCAGTGAGCTCGGCATCCTCTTGAGCCTGGGACTGGGACTCCTCAGCATCTGCTGCTGTGTCCCCATCATCACCTGTTTTTGGGAGACACAAACAATGTATGTCATGTTTCTGCAGGCATCAATGGTTGACACACATGACAGTTGTGACTGTGCCTCTGGGTGCGGGCCTGTACATTGCATTGTCCTAAGTCGTCACAGTCAGGGGTTGATATTGGTGTGGCACATTGTCCTGCATTATTTGGGCATTTCTATGTATTTTCTGGGGTGTGAACATGGTCTGCATTGGTTGTGTTTGGTTGACAGCCGGCCCTCCTTCCCACCCACCCAGCCAGTCAGTTATCCCACCATGGAACGTGCTTGCGTTGCAGGGAGTGTAAGTTGTCTCTCAGGATGTCAGTCAGTGGTGTCCTGCTGTTTGTTGGTGCACAGTTGGCAGCAGGGCCTTGTGCTCCCCACAGCAGTAGCCAGTGTCAGCCATCTTGTGAGTCCTTCTCCACTCCCTGTGATGTGAGCATGGTTCAGGGTGGTGTTGATGGGCCATTTGTGAGGCTGAGCAATGTCTGTGACTACGACTCCCATCATGCTATTGCCTCCACCCCCTTCCCAGCATGCCCATGCTTCCTTCCTTTGAATCTGCTTCCCTGTGGGGTGGGCTGGCTGTGCTGACAGGATGGCTGGGAGTGTTGTCCTGGCAGTTGTTTGGCTAAGAGTCCCAAGAGTGTCCCTGTGCTTCACACAACATAACCCAGGGTGGTGGTTCTTTGTGGGATCTTGTGTTAGGATGGGGGCATTGCATTCTACCAGGTGGGTACTGTGGAGTTTGTGTTGGGGTGTGTGTGAGGGGAGGTGCTTGTGACTATGGTTAGTGCTGCAAGTCCTCCTTCCCACCCAGCCAGCCAGCCAGTTATCCCACCATGGAACGTGCTTGCATTGCAGGGAGTGTAAGTTGTCTCTCAGGATGTCAGTCAGTGGTGTCCTGCTGTTTGTTGGTGCACATTTGCCAGCAGGGCCTTGTGCTCTCCACAGCAGTAGCCAGTGTCAGCCATCTTGTGAGTCCTTCTCCACTCCCTGTGATGTGAGCATGGTTCAGGGTGGTGTTGATGGGACAGTTGTGGGGGTGAGCTATGTCTGTGACTACGACTCCCATCATGCCATTGCCTCCACCCCACTTCCCAGCATTCCCATACTTACTTGCTTTTGTGTGGAGTTCAGTGTGTGTGGGTGTGAGAGCAATGGCAAGATGGCTGACAGTGGTGTCCTGCTGTTGGTTGGTGTGCAGTACCCAGCATGCCCTTGTGCTCCCCACGACACAGCAACAGTGTCAGACATCTTTGATGGGCCTTTCCACTCTCTGTGGGATGTGCATGCGTGAGTGTGAGCTTGCTGGGCCATGTGGTGGGGGATGTAGAGCTGTGACTACGACTCCCATCATGCTTTTGCCTCCTCCCCCTTCCCAGCATGCCCATGCTTCCTTCCTTTTGACTCTGCTTCCCTGTGGGGTGGGCTGGCTGTGCTGACAGGATGGCTGGGAGTGTTGTCCTGGCAGTTGTTTGGCTAAGAGTCCCAAGAGTGTCCCTGTGCTTCACACAACATAACCCAGGGTGGTGGTTCTTTGTGGGATCTTGTGTTAGGATGGAGGGCATTGCATTCTACCAGGTGGGTACTGTGGAGTTTGTGTTGGGGGGTGTGTGAGGGGAGGTGCTTGTGACTATAGTCAGTGCTGCAAGTCCCCCTTCCCACCCAGCCAGCCAGATATCCCACCATGGAACGTGCTTGCATTGCAGGGAGTGTAAGTTGTCTCTCAGGATGTCAGTCAGTGGTGTCCTGCTGTTTGTTGGTGCACATTTTCCAGCAGGGCCTTGTGCTCTCCACAGCAGTAGCCAGTGTCAGCCATCTTGTGAGTCCTTCTCCACTCCCTGTGATGTGAGCATGGTTCAGGGTGGTGTTGATGGGACAGTTGTGGGGGTGAGCTATGTCTGTGACTACGACTCCCATCATGCCATTGCCTCCACCCCACTTCCCAGCATTCCCATACTTACTTGCTTTTGTGTGGAGTTCAGTGTGTGTGGGTGTGAGAGCAATGGCAAGATGGCTGACAGTGGTGTCCTGCTGTTGGTTGGTGTGCAGTACCCAGCATGCCCTTGTGCTCCCCACGACACAGCAACAGTGTCAGACATCTTTGATGGGCCTTTCCACTCTCTGTGGGATGTGCATGCGTGAGTGTGAGCTTGCTGGGCCATGTGGTGGGGGATGTAGAGCTGTGACTACAACTCCCATCATGCTTTTGCCTCCTCCCCCTTCCCAGCATGCCCATGCTTCCTTCCTTTGACTCTGCTTCCCTGTGGGGTGGGCTGGCTGTGCTGACAGGATGGCTGGGAGTGTTGTCCTGGCAGTTGTTTGGCTAAGAGTCCCAAGAGTGTCCCTGTGCTTCACACAACATAACCCAGGGTGGTGGTTCTTTGTGGGATCTTGTGTTAGGATGGAGGGCATTGCATTCTACCAGGTGGGTACTGTGGAGTTTGTGTTGGGGGTGTGTGAGGGGAGGTGCTTGTGACTATAGTCAGTGCTGCAAGTCCCCCTTCCCACCCAGCCAGCCAGATATCCCACCATGGAACGTGCTTGCATTGCAGGGAGTGTAAGTTGTCTCTCAGGATGTCAGTCAGTGGTGTCCTGCTGTTTGTTGGTGCACAGTTGCCAGCAGGGCCTTGTGCTCCCACAGCAGTAGCCAGTGTCAGCCATCTTGTGAGTCCTTCTCCACTCCCTGTGATGTGAGCATGGTTCAGGGTGGTGTTGATGGGACAGTTGTGGGGGTGACCAATATCAGTGACTACGACTCACATCATGCTATTGCCTCCACCCCCTTCCCAGCATGCCCATGCTTCCTTCCTTTTGAATCTGCTTCCCTGTGGGGTGGGCTGTCTGTGCTGACAGGATGGCTGGGAGTGTTGTCCTGGCAGTTGTTTGGCTAAGAGTCCCAAGAGTGTCCCTGTGCTTCACACAACATAACCCAGGGTGGTGGTTCTTTGTGGGATCTTGTGTTAGGATGGGGGGCATTGCAATCTACCAGGTGGGTTCTGTGGAGTTTGTGTTGGGGGTGTGTGAGGGGCGGTGCTTGTGACTATGGTCAGTGCTGCAAGTCCCCCTTCCCACCCAGCTAGCCAGATTTCCCACCATGGAACGTGCTTGCATTGCAGGGAGTGTAAGTTGTCTCTCAGGATGTCAGTCAGTGGTGTCCTGCTGTTTGTTGGTGCACAGTTGCCAGCAGGGCCTTGTGCTCCCCACAGCAGTAGCCAGTGTCAGCCATCTTGTGAGTCCTTCTCCACTCCCTGTGATGTGCGCATGGTTCATGGTGGTGTTGATGGGACAGTTGTGGGGGGCAATATGTGTGACTGCGACTCCCATGATGCTATTGGCTACACTGACTTGGCCAGCATACACAGAATTCCTTCCTTTGAGTGGTCTTCACTGTGTGTTGGTGTTGTTGTGGTGGCTACATGTGTGGATGTGTTTGTTAGTTCTATTTGTGCCACTGCCTAGCTGTAGTTGTGGTTGTGTTTGTACATGTGTTGGCACAGTTGGATGTGACTTTTTTGATGGCATGTGTTGTGTTTATCTGACTGACATACACATTTTGGGATGATTCTGTTCTAGTTGCTGTGTAATTGCTATGAGTGCATGGTTTGACTCTCCCTTGACAGTGATGTGTGTGTTTTGTGGCAGTATATTGTGTACATTTGTTGTGTACTCACCAGGCTCTGGGATGTCCTCTAGTCCATATACGCTCACTGTCGGAAGGATGGCCCGCACCTTCTCCTCCCAGGGCCTGAGGTATATTGGCTTGGCAGGAGGGCCACTGCCGGTGTGTTGGCTGTTGATGTAGTCTTTCTTCAGCATGTCCCGTACCCTCCTGCGCACGTCATACCACCTGTTCTGGATGTCGGTCTTTGTGCGCCGACATGGTGATTGGGCGTTCACCCTGTTGATGATCCTCTCCCACATCTTGGTTTTCTGCGACATGGGGGTCTGTTGGACCAGTGTGCCAAACAGCTGTGGCTCCACCCTGAGGATCTCGTCTACCATGACTTCCAATTCACTATCTAGGAACTTGGGATTCTTCTTGGGGGCATGGTGATGGGTGGTGATGGTGGGTGATGTGTGTGTTGGTGTGCAGGTGAGGGTGTGTGAGTGTGTGTTTTGCTGGGTGTATGTGAGGTAGGTATTTGTTGGTGTGCTGATGGTGTGTGGCTTGTGTGAGGGATGAGCTGTGGCTGTGTGGTTGCTTTCTCTTGGGTGCTGGCAGTGGAATGGCATTTGCAAAGGCTCATGGTAGTGATTTGTGTCCTTTATATAGGTGGAGTTGTGGGTGTGTCTTTGTTCTCTGTCCCCACCCCCAGTATTTATTGGCTTGGTAATTGCTTGTTTGGCCTTTTTTGGGTGATTTTTCCTTTGTGCTGTTTGTGTATGTTGGAAACGTTCTTGTGACCGAGTCGGACCCTGCATTGGTCTCAGTACGGTGTTCTCCGTTTCGTTCACGCTGTGTTTGTGCAGTTTTCTATGCTGCGTACGCGTCGGTCGTGGTGTATTGTGTTGCTTCGGCTCGGTTTTGTATGCGTGTCGGTCGTACGGCTTGTCCTCCGTCCGACTCGCTCGTGGTTTTCGCGCCTTGCATCGTACTTTGCGGTTTGGAGTTAGCGTGTACGTTTCGGTCGCATTTGTTCCGGGTGCGTGTCGGTCGGTTGGATTCGCGTGTTTTTCCGGCCGGATTGCTGTTTTCCGTGCGGCTCGGTCGGTCGACTTGGTTTCGGTACGTGTCGGTCGGATTTTTCGCACCTTGCATCGTACTTGGCGTGTCGTGCGCCACGGGTACGTGTCGGTCGGTATTTTTTCCGGATCCGAGTCGGTCGGTGCTTTTTCCGGCCCGAATCGGAATCGACCCCTTTGTATTTTGTATTTTTAAAGCGTTTACGATATGGGTAATGTACCGCATTGTACGGTTAATCAGATCCTTTAAGATCTCAGGGAATATTCGCTCAGGCAGGGTGCCAGTATTATGAAGCAAGCTATTGCCAATGGGGGAGTATTAATTTTACAAAATTGAGAGAATAGGTAATTAAAAAGATGTCAGAGGCAGGTGGATAAGTTGACATTATATTTGCCTGGATATTATCAGCTTAATGAACAAAAAACGGTAGGACGGCACTTTCCATCTTTCAGTTTAACTTGCATGCTTTTAGTAGCATCAACAGCTGCTGCAGGCTGCACGGCCAGGCAAAAAAGGTGCCCTGATCCTGAGTCCAACATCCCACCTCATGGTTGGTCTGGAACACAAGAAACACATTGCTCCTTTCATATTTTCCATGCTCCTTGTTTCAGGCTAGAGAAACAATTCTGAATACATTTCAAGTCTCTTGGTTTGAACAACTTGGAGGGTTTCAACAGTGAGCCTCATTAATTGGATAGAACTCACTGTTCAGGTACTCTGAGGTTCACCACCTTTAGTCCAGATGTGAGACTTAAGTGTTGGCGTTCATCTAAGAGTGACCCTGTCTTTGCAGTTTTATACTTTGATCATCAAGACCAGCTTGCCAGCGTAGGTTCATGAGAGTAATCAAAATATTTACATTTCATCTTTCTCTCACAATCTCTCCTCTGCCTCTGTCTTCTTTCATAATGGATTCTGTTTGTCTGGAGAGGTTGAAGATATTTTGATGGCATATTGCTTCCATACAGCAGCCCTACCCGTTCATAAATATGCAACCCCACTGGTTTGGCTACTAGGAAACTAAGGGGCATATTATCAAGCCCATTTTCGCCGCTTTAGCGGCCGATTTTGGCGAAAAGCGGCGATTAAAATATCGCACTATTATCAAGGACACGCTAACGCGTGTTTCCTTGATTTAGTAGCCGTTTTTTCTCCATTTTGCATGTCAGCGATTATTATCGCTAATGACATGCAAAGTGGGCGTTCCTCACAATGTCTGCATGATTAACGTGGCAAACACAACTTCGCACTATTAACAATGCGGCCCCAGCGATAAAACAAACCGCGCTAACCGCGGTTATCGCATGAAGTTAAAGTCTGCTTTTTCTTCTACTTAGCTATGCTGATAATGGGAGGTGGATCGCCATGTTACGACCACACTCCCCTATCAGCAAGCATCTCCATAATCATCGCTGGATTTCAGGCGATATTTCTGTTTATCGCCGTCTATCACTGGAATTACATCGCCTCTTCGCAAAGCGTTGATGATACACCGCTAACACGGCGATGTAATTCAGCGATAGACGGCGATAAACAGAAACGCGCTAAGTGCGCTTAGCGATGTTTATCGCTCTTCATTGATAATATGCCCCTAAATACTTGGATTACCACGGTTGGGTTAGCAGTCCTCTATGGTGGTCCGCTTACACTGAAACAGTAGAACATCTCACTCAAGCAGTACAGATTATGTCGATCATCTGCTAATATGTGCCAATAGTCAGTCTTGTGTGAGTTGATATCTACCAAATTGCAGGACAGCTATCAGCAAAAGGAAATTTTTCCTTCTCTTTATTCACATTGGACAGCGGGCTGAGCCTGCATTGTTGGTGTAATCCTTTACATCACAAATCCACAAGGGAGCCTAGTGTTTTATTTCAGCGCCAAGCACTCTACATGACCTTTCTGCTATCCCTGTTGAGATATTCATACTAAATCTCCAGCAGGGCCCATAAGTGTGTCGCACTTTAAAAAAGCTCCATGAACTGTTATTACTGGATCAGGAATACACCTGGGGCCGTATTATGGATGGGCGCCCTTTCCCTGTTTGCACCATGATGCACCTTAAAACAGGTGCGCTGGGTGCGAAATGGGAAAGGGAGCCCTATTACAAAGAATGCGCTGCCCCCAGGGCAGCTGCGAACTCGCACTGCCCTGGGCGCAGTGCTTTCAAGCGAAAAAATCTGAGCAGTTTTGAATTAGCCGCTCTGTGTTTCACTGTGCAGGTGGCACCCACCTGCACTTTTAAGAGGGGAGAGAGAACCCCCTGCAGGGGGTTCAGTGAGTGCCTTAACCTGCCTGCAAGGGGATGTCTGGTGGGTCCATAGGACCCCCTTTCCTCCCTCCAAAGGGCTGCCAACAGGGGGCGCACTGACACCTTTTAGGTGGCACACTGTCAGTGCGCCTCTTGACAGCTTCTTTGCCTTTGCACCCCAGTCTATAATTGACGCGGGCACAGAGGCAAAGGGATTCCCTAATTTGCATGAGGTCACGCCCTCATGCAAATGAGGGAACACCCTCTAGTGATAACGCTGGCACTATATGTGCACCAGCGCGATCTGTATTACAGAAGGAGCCGCACCAGCGTCTGCGGCTCCTTCTGTGATACCAAAGTGCCCCAGGGGCACACAAAGTGGGCGCTAACGCCCGTTGCGTCCCCCGGGGCACTTCCATATTACGGCCCCTGATGTTTTATCGCCCAGTGATATTTTAAGCTGGTAAGTTCTAGGTCAAGCCAAAAACTCAGAAATCATAAAGGCAAGGTGGCAGAAGAACTAGTAGGATATTGCTGCTTAACAAAAACATGAACATTGTCTTCCTGTAACCTCAATGTCAGATATTTTCATAAATTTATTTGAAAGTATCCATCAAACAAATTTCAAGCACTTCAGGGCCCATTAAAAGATTTTCACTAATTCAGTTCCTTATTCAACTTCCTCAACCAAATGCATGTAGCTTGGAGTTATCTTGTTTTTCAAGAGTCGATTTCACCCCATCTAATTCTTTAAAAAATCCTCTAAACATATTTAGCGATGCTCTTACCTTTTATCTGGCGTTTATACCCCTTTTACTCTATGACATGCAATTGTGCCATCTATGTTTCATAGAAGCGCTCTTTCCATCAGCCTTTGGCTGAGCTTATAAGCATGTGACTTTTATCACTAGCCTTCAGGAGCAGGGCTTCATCAAAGTGCTATCATGGTATTTTGATACCAAACTACTCTAGACAGGTTGATATAGATTTACATTGTCCAAAGGGATCAAAGTACTGGAGAGCCATGATATCCATTTTTTCGTACACCCAAATATATATATATGGGGAGAAGTAACACCCTATAGTCAGTGGTGACTGGTGACATTTGAAAGTAGTGGTGTGTACAAGTTAAGGATGACTTTTATGTAGCACGCGAGTAAAGTGAGCACGTTTGACTGACAGAAAGAGGGGCTTGGGTGGTTTTTACCCTCGAAATTATTTTTAAAAAGAGTGGCAAATGGTGTATTTTACTGAGAAAGCAAAACGTTTTCTGAAGCAATTGTTAATATGTTGCTTTGAAATATTTAAACACATTTAAAGCTGCCCCATATCTTACTGCATTAAATTTGTTTAACAATTAATGTAGTAATGTAGTGTGCAAATTGCACAGTGCAACAGCTTCAGGCCCTTTAAAGTGTGTATTTACCCAATGTCTTGCACTGCATGTGGCATCGACTTTGGAAGAAAATGCTCTAATCAGGCACCAACTTATGCTGGCTGCAATCAGTCATATAGCAATCGCTGCAGACAGGGCTTTAGTTGGGATGAAAAAAGTGGGGTCTCTAAAAGGGTCATGGCTTAAACATGTAAACTAAAGTTCTGTGATTCCCATTGAGTGCTACCCTACTGCTTTTTTAATTTCTCTCTGAGCTTTCTGGTATTGCATCCATATATGCAATACAACATCTGACATATCTCTAAAACCAGACAGGACTATTGACTTTGTCAATGGTTGTTAGCTGTTTAAGATATGTGAGCAGCACCAATGATTTTGTTGTAAATAATTAACATTGTGTTTCCTTTCTGAAATTGTAAGACTGTGAATTAAATATTACTGAGGCCTGTAGAAGCAGTATTAGTCTTCAGTTATGTGCACTTTATGTTAGATGGGCATGCCCTTTTCTCTTTCTACACCTTGTCCATCTGAATATCTTACACCTCATCTCTTTCCTGTTTAGCATCCTCTTTTCACTCTGTCCGAATGCACTTCCTCACATCTTCTTCACTTCACCGCCCCCAAACATACAATGCACTTACTCACATGTAAGCACTGCATTTTCTTTTACTTTCGCCTTGTCAATATTCTGAAAACTGTATACCCCATCACACACATTTACACAGAATTTCAATTACAACTGGAATATGTGACTATTGCTGTGCGGTCTGGAAAGAGGCCAACCCACTGACAGACACTGTGAGAAACTTGTCCTGCCTTCAGTCTCAGCTCCAGAGCTCTCAATCGCGGCCCATTATAAACACATGGAGGGACTCAGTTTAAAGTATGCACTAAACAAGAGTAATAAGATGCACATACAAGAACACTACATCCTAGAACAAATAGTTAAAACTTTTAGGGAATGAAAGATTAAGTAAAATATGATCTTAATCACTGACATGCATTTTAAACCGGACCTAAATCGCTGACATGCATTTTAAACAGGATCTAAGTCGCTGACATGCATTTTAAACAGGATCTAAGTAGCTGACATGCATAACGTTAAAGTTTTTAGGTTAAAATTAAATCTGGAAAAGTTTAACATTCACTTACACCAATGTAATAGCATTTGTGACAGTCACTGGTTACACACCCTTGGTTTACTATCTCTTGTCCAGTCCACAACGTCAAACTGTGGTTTTGAGCATGGGGTCCCTGAGCCAACTAACCTAACCGATCCAGGCTCTGCTCTCCAGCTGTTTATAAAAGTAACCAGCATGAGAGAAGCACCAGGATTGGTTGGAGCAGGCTAACCCAGCGCTCCTTATGAGACTGGGGGCATGTGTCTGTGCTGTACCTGGCTACCTAACACAGCTTGCATTGGAGAGGACTGAAGTGTGCTTCTCGGACTGGTCTTCGCACAACAACTGGCCAATTGGACAAGCGCACTTCAGAATTTAGGCTTAGTCATCCCTGCTGCCATTCAGCAGGAATGGCCCCGCCCTCACACTTGGGCTGGACATGCGCAAGCTGCAGAATAAAATGGTAATAAAATCATTTTATTACCATTTTATTTACGTTTGCTGTGCTCATAGTGGGGGCACACTTTTCCACCCTAGAGCATGAGACTTGTGCAACGCCACAATCATCAAAGTTATCTCCTCGCTTCAACCTACGCTCTCTAGGTTCCCACATAAAAAAGGCCATGACACAGGTAAGATTATAGTCACTATTGTAAAAGAAAAGCTGCAAAAGTTGCATAATAGTGTAGTCTCTGAGCAAAGTTCCAACACTTGACTGATACTTTTAACTGAAATGAGTTTTCCCTGGCATTCTACATTTGTTGTCAGAAGAGGAAACGTTAATTTCTCAGTAAACTGCTAAGAAGAAGGAGTGGTAGCTAAACATGTCACTGACCCAAGAAGTTATCAGGTCTAACAAGTGCTTAATTTGTGGCAGTGTCTGCAGTTCATGAGCACCAGCACGCATATCTGTGACAGAGGCGTATTTTTCAACATCAGACTGAAGGCCTTATTAAATATTTGGCAGATGGGATGTTCCGTCAAAACGAGAAGGATAGCCAATCTGCCATATTGCAGGTCCCATAGTCTACAGTACATTTTTAATACAACGGACTGGACATTCACCACATTTGTGACAAAGTATTCTGCCTAAACAATACCCTTGCAGGCATAGAGTGATGCATAAATTATGCAAAAAAGAAGCAGAGAACTCTGGGTAGTTCCCAAGTTTAGGTGAAAGGCAGCTCCTGTATACAGCACCCTCAACACCAGCGACACTCTAAATTTGGGGAAACAACCTTTACTACGCATGCATTACATCGCATGCCATTAGATCGCGGTCTTTACAACGCAAGTCGTTACAACGACTTGCGCTGGAGGGCGCTATAGGACAAGGAATAGTTTAATTTACTATCCAACACCTTCCCTACTGTACGTAGGCTGGAGTTGGAATAGTAAATTTAACTACTCCTAAGTCCAGCGCCCTCCAACGAAAGTCGTTGTAACGACTTGCGTGGTAAAAACCGCAATCTAATAGCATGCGATGTGAATGCATGCGTTGTATAATCATACATTCCTAAATTTGCTGACCTTAAATGTCTGCTTTTCTATCAAAGTTTTTAAGCATAGGATTAGCGCAGTGCTATCCACGCCGAGATAGAAAGGGACAAAGTATTCTGTCTGCCAAACTTTAAGTAAGGACCTTAGTTCCATAGCAAGAGATAGAAAGACAGAAAAGGAAAAATGAAGGGCGAGAAAAAAAGACAGTGGTAAAGGGATGAAAAATAATGCATGGTAGTAAGATGAAAAGGGAAGTTATGGTGATGGAAGAAAGAGGCTTGAAGTGGAATTAAGATTAGACAGCCTTGGTATTCAGCATTCCCTGCATTCCGCAGCACCATTGGTGGGCTCCTAAGAAAAACTTTGGGCACCTATATGTATATTTCTTTTTACAAATGTAGCCACAATATTTAGGCTTTCTTGTGGTAAGTCCATATTGAGAGTTCTACTATGGTACTGCTGTGCATCATGTGTCGGGCTTCCATTATGTCAGTAACAATGTCAGATAGTCTA
The DNA here is from genome assembly GCA_963921515.1 of Calotriton arnoldi. Taxonomy (NCBI): domain Eukaryota; kingdom Metazoa; phylum Chordata; class Amphibia; order Caudata; family Salamandridae; genus Calotriton; species Calotriton arnoldi. The sequence continues at coordinate 1,578,746 of CAWUFW010004242.1, read as the reverse complement.
AGTATGTCCTGGTAGTGCCCTTGCTAACTACATTAGGATCTGTAGTATGGAAGACGGTAGAATTTGTGAAATATATGATATTTAAATGTCTTTACTTAGTAACACTTCTTTTTCCTTTTCAGATGTAGCTGCTTTTACAAGAGTTGCTTCACCTGGTGGGATATAGTTCCAACATCCTGCTAACTGCATTTTCTCGCAAAAGGCGCCTGTTTTAATGTAAAGACCCGATGTATTCGGAAATGGCATTGCTCGCAGGGAAAGCAGATCCGGACTTCACTGGCTTTCGGTTTAAAAACCTTGAAGACTTGTGTGAGGTAGAGACAAAGAAAGGACTGTTCTACAAAAATGCTAAGCTCCTCCTTCCGGGGGAGGACAAGTGCTACAGAGGGCATGTGGAAGACTGCTCCAGGTATGTTATCATCAATGTGGGGGGCATCAAGTACAGGATTCCATGGACCACCCTGGAGGACTGCCCTTTGACAAGACTTGTAAAACTTAAATCTTGTAACAACTATGACGAGATCATGGACATCTGTGATGACTATGACATTAGCTGCAACGAGTTCTTTTTTGACCGCAACCCTTGTGCCTTCCGGACTATCATGTCATTTATGGCAGCTGGGAAATTAAGGATACTCCGGGAAATGTGTGCTCTCTCCTTCCAAGATGAACTGGTGTACTGGGGCATTGAGGAGGAGCACCTTGAGTGGTGCTGCCTCAGGAAGCTGCGGCAGAAGGAAGAGGAGATGGCGGAGGCGAGGATGTATGAGGGGGAATTTTGTATCATTAAGGATGATTCGCAAAGTGCCTTGCAGGACCTCAGTCGTCTGGACCAGTGCATGAAACGGCTCAGGGATATGGTAGAGAACCCACACTCAGGGATCCCTGGGAAGATTTTCGCCTGCCTCTCAGTATCTTTTGTGGCCATCACCGCAGTCAGTCTCTGCATCAGCACCATGCCAGATCTGAGGGAAGAAGAAGATCGGGTGAGTGCTTTCAGTGGTAGCTTTAAGTGCATGTTTAAAGTTTGGCAAAATAATAAAAAAAGGACACAAATTATTTTTTTTTTAAACTCAAGAAAAAAAGAAAGTAATGCAAATAAGGTACAAAATGAAAACAGTAAGTATGTGCAACAGCCATGGTTCAGTAGTACACTCATTCATTTATAGGATGCCAGGAGAGCAGAATTCCAACCCACTGTTTGCCTGTCCTGAAATCACTAATGATGCTCTGGGGGAAACTTCACAGTCCACTAATGGTCCAGGTTTCTGATTTAGACATCTGGAAGGGTTAAGCAATAGGACCTAGGAAGGTTCAGATAAGGTTGAGTAGTTGATTGCAAGACGTACCATGGACACACCTCAAAATCAGTTGAGATTGCACAATCCAGTCCTTCAACGACTGATCATTGTATGTGAGCATCAAGGTCTTCAAGAAACATTTCCTCCTTTCTAGTGAGTGTCTGTTTGCTAGAAAGTGCACTACTCCAACCTGGTATATGAAAAACCAAGCTGGGTGTGAAACACCTTGGTCTGGTATATCTTAAAGGACAGTCAAACATGCAAACATTTTACAACAGTGTTTTATTGGTATTTCTGCATTTCAATGTTTTTGTTGGCTCTACCTTCCCACAGCATGCTTGGAGCAGTGCTGGTGCTATCAGAGGGATTGCTGTCACACTTATCATTTAAGAGTTTTGTGTAGCGTCACATATCACTGTGCTCACTTCAGCAGTTAAAAGAAGAATATATGGAGTGACAGGAAATATGAGGGTTAGTGCCCATTCATTTGAGGGAACTGACCCAACCTAGCATCCTTTATTCTCTCCCCTTAATGAGGTGGACTCTAGTTGAGAACTCTGCTCTCACTCACTGGTCCCTCCTCTTGCATCACTGATGACAAAGTGCTGCTGAGTATACCCTTCTAGAAGAAAGCAAAACCTGCATCCATGGCGTGTATTTGGAAAGCACACTTTCAGCCCTTGGTGCTGAATAACCGATGTTTATTGTTACCAAACTCAATGGAACTCGTGTCACCTGCCTCAGAAGGACAAAGGCTGAGTGGAGCCTGTGGCCATGATGTCAAACACAGATGCCCGCACTGCTTGCATCAGTCTGCTGAGCCACCAAACTCAGTTAAAAGGGGAAAACGAAATAAACTGAAAACCTAAACAGAGAAATGCCTGGTGGCACTGCACTATGATAGATAAGTTGTAAAATACACTGTGAACAAAACAGGGGGGTAACGTATCCCCAACAGCCTCTGTGGTACAGGGGGTTCCCAACATTTCAAGGGCCCTTAATCCTTCAAGGGGGCTGAATTCCATCCAAGGCCAGTGAATATCTGTGATACATGAGAGACACAGGGCCCCATCTTTACATTCTGCTCAGGGGCCCATCATTACACGTTATGCCACTGAACCCTGGAGTATGCAATAGGGCACAGTATCAGCTGCAAGAGCCTCCATCATTCAGCTTATCCAAGTATCATTGAGAGCACAGTTTGTGAAAGGATTATTTAGTACCCATCGATATTTATTTGTAAAGGGATTATACGGACCAGGTGATATCGTTATTATTTTTGTTCACTATTTATAAAGCCCTGAGCAGGTGCTTTGCTTTTCAGAACCCATATCAGCTTTTTAAAGGGGTGAGGAATCTCAGGACAGTAGGAGGAAGGCGGAGAGGGTCAGCGAAGGCAGGTATGAGAGCTAAGATAGACTGGAATGAATATTGGATTATATAGTTGAATAAGGAGACACAACATATTAATGACAGTATTAACCACGCAGGGGTAAACACATGACCAGAGGGTGGAGGGAGAGGTCATGCAAAAGGCCCTTAAATAGGAAATTATTGATCAAATACTTTTTGTGAAATATTTACAGCACAAAACAGTGATTGAGTTCTGCTTTTGAAAGACAGAGTTTATTCAAAGTTTGGCAACTGTGGGACATCTGAAAAAAATCCGTAGACTTCCCTTGCTTCCTATTTAGAGTGTATACGTGGTGTCTGACATCTGCCAATCTCTAAACAACCCCGATAATTGCAAATTGCGTAGCAAACCTAAAGGTGGGTAAAGCAATGGGACTAGATGGCATCAGTGCTTAATTTGTTAAAGTGTAAATGCCGGCACCCACAGTTTTTCTCATGAGCCTGTGGCCGGTGCTATTGAATGTCAGCGTGCCGAGTAGCCAGGCTGGCTAGTCTTGATTATCCCATGCCTGTTTAATCCCCCACCAGACACTCCTTGTCCCTTTAGTTCACTTTGGCGGGTATTTTGTATCCATGCTCTCATCTTTGTCATGTTTTTTCCGCCTTTCTCTTTCTCCTTCTATTAGTCTAGTGTGTTTTTCTCTCTCTTGCTCTGGGTCAAAGTCTGATGAGGAAAAATAAGTGCCGGGCCTCAAAAATAAGTGCCAGTCCTCAAAAATGAGTGCTGGTCCTCAAAAATAAGTGCTGGTCCTCAAAAATAAGTGCCAGAACTCAAAAATGAGTGCCGGTCCTCAAAAATGAGTGCCGGTCCTCAAAAATAAGTGCCGGTCCTCAAAAATGAGTGCCGGTGGGCTCCACCTGAAAACCTCAGCTTAAATTATGCCCTGGATGGCATGAGCCTATGAATTCTGTGAACGCTTATTGTTGGTGGTGGCTGAGGCGGCTTCATCGACATCCATGTTTAATAACTCCTTGTATACAGCAAGAGTGCAATAGGACTGCAGAAAAGCATGTTCAAGACCCGCAACACAAAATGGGAAGCAGAGAGAAGTCTGGTACATGTGAATCAGTATGCTTGAGTTCTGGGATGCCCCATGACATTGATTATACTAATGGGAGATACCTGGGGCACTTCTCAAAGAACCACTATCCTCTATTTTAAATAAACATATACATTTCCAGATTTTCTTCAATTGTACATATGCCACCAGCCTCACATTACTGGTCAAAAAGTACACTACAATGTCCTCACAGCACTCTACGAACCAACAAGGTATTGGTAGGATGGGCATTGACTGGCCTATGTGGGTAAACCATAGGTACATCTTAGCATTAATTGGCCTATGTAGGGGATACCCGAGACACCTCTTTGCGTTAATTGCCTCTCTGGGACACCTTACAGTCTAAAAAAGTCATATTTTGCCAGTTTAGTAACCTATGTGCATAACTATGCAAACCACATGATCACAAATGTTATATGCTTGTTAAACCTCTTTGGGAACTTTTGGTTTATGTTAGCAGAGAAAAAGAAATATTTATATAGCTTTGCAGGTCTATTTGGACCGTAGTTCCATAATTTAGTAAACTCTTGGTTAACTGTGAAAATCAAAATAGAAGTACTTTGTAAACTTACACTAAGCTTAAAATGACAAAAAGCAGCAAACATTTAATTGACAGTAATAGGGTGTATTTCTAAATGTTTGCAAATGTAACTTATACTTAAATCTTGATTAATAGTCTGTTTGAAAGACACGGCTTAGTTGCTGTAAAACGTAATTCATACAAATGTATTTGGTTTTTCTGGTTTACAAAACATAGACAAAATTTGTGAAAACTTGCATCGGATACGATTACAAACATGTACAAAGTTGCCAAGAGATAGTTGGCATAACGATTACATAAAAGTTCACTTCTCCTTAAAATGTCTAAACACCATGTTTGGAAAGGATTTTCAATGTCATTTAAATTGTCGAAAAGGTTTTAGTATAATTTACAAATTCTTTAATATACAAATACCTTTAATATGATTTACCAAGAAGCAAACTTTAATGAACCAAATGTTTGCATATAGTTTGTATCCTCGAAATCAGTTTACAAACATAATGTACACTTAATAAAAATGCATCTAAACATTAAGTCACAAAAGGCTTGCAACATCATTCTAAATTTAGTAAAAGCAGGTCTTTCAAAAGGTTTACAAATTTGAGTGCATTTGAAACTACTGTGACATAGCGTGAGACTCATTGTGGCACTAAGAGGAAAATGTAGAAACACCTGGGGTACATTGTGGCACTGGCTGGTCCTATGAGGGATTGTACTACTAAATATCGACCCGCGAGACAGTGGTGGAACAGTAGCCCCGCGGTGCATGGGGCCACAAGCTTCAGGGGGCCCCCTGCGGCACTGTGCACGGCGGAGGCGGCTGAGAGCTACTGAGAGGGTCCAGAGCGTGGGGGGGGGGGCCCTCCATGTACCTTGCATGGTGCCCCCTTAAGTTTCGTTACCCCCTGCCCTCAAAATATCGTGGTAGTAGAATATCAAGGGACAAAATATTGACAGTTGCCATAGCATTAGGGACGATGCTTCCTGCAGAGGGCTTTAGGACTTCAAGGACCATCATTCTCTGTTGACTGGGAGCAGAGGAAGAGCTTTCTTGCTCTACAAAGAGCACTCTGATACCCACGGCACGGGACATTGCTTGCTGCAGAGGGGTTTAGGACTTCAAGGCCCAGCATTCTTTGTTGACTGGGGGCAGAGGAAGAGCTTTCTTGCTCTACAAAGAGCACTCTGGTACCCACGGCACGGGACATTGCTTGCTGCAGAGGGGTTTAGGACTTCAAGGACCAGCATTCTCTGTTGACTGGGGGCAGAGGAAGAGCTTTCTTGCTCTACAAAGAGCACTCTGGTGCCCACGGCATGGGACATTGCTTTCTGCAGAGGGGTTTAGGACTTCAAGGCCCAGCATTCTCTGTTGACTGGGGGCAGAGGAAGAGCTTTCTTGATCTACAAAGAGCACTCTGGTACCCACGGCACGGGACATTGCTTGCTGCAGAGGGGTTTAGGACTTCAAGACCCAGCATTGCCTGTTGATTGGGGGCAGAGGAAGAGCTTTCTTGCTCTACAAAGAGCACTCTGGTGCCCACGGCATGGGACATTGCTTTCTGCAGAGGGGTTTAGGACTTCAAGGCCCAGCATTCTCTGTTGACTGGGGGCAGAGGAAGAGCTTTCTTGCTCTACAAAGAGCACTCTGGTACCCACGGCACGGGACATTGCTTGCTGCAGAGGGGTTTAGGACTTCAAGACCCAGCATTGCCTGTTGATTGGGGGCAGAGGAAGAGCTTTCTTGCTCTACAAAGAGCACTCTGGTACCCACGGCACAGGACATTGCTTGCTGCAGAGGGGTTTAGGACTTCAAGACCCAGCATTGCCTGTTGATTGGGGGCAGAGGAGGGGTTTTCCCGCGCTACAAAGGGCGCTCTGACACCCCCTGTGCAGGACGCCGCTTGCTGCAGAGGGGTTTAGGACTTCAAGACCCAGCATTGCCTGTTGATTGGGGGCAGAGGAGGGGTTTTCCCGCGCTACAAAGGGCGCTCTGACACCCACTGTGCAGGACGCCGCTTGCTGCAGAGGGGTTTAGGACTTCAAGGCCCAACATTCCCTGTTGACTGGGGCAGAGGAGGAGTTATCTCTCACTACGAAGAGCGCTTTGACACCTGCGATGAAACATGTTGACCTTATTTTCAAGAACCTGAGGTCCATTGTTTCATTGTAAGGTTCTTATCCCTGTTTTTAACCTTGGCATGGGATTTTGCTTCCGAAGAACAAAGTCTGTCAGTTAATAACCCATAGCCAATTTTAACTTCACATTCCAAACCACCCCTCTCTCTCTTCTGAGTGAGACATAGGGCAACACTCAACCATTAACATTTTTGAGCAGATCGAGTAAAAGATCTCCGGCAAAGAGTCCCTTCATAGGAGCCCACTGGGCATTGCAGCACCCACCCAGCGGGAAGCACAGCCCGATGATGAAGCATTCCACTTCGGTGAGTCAGGGCTTGTGCATCCTAAAAAGGATGCCCTTTAAGTCAGACCTGTAGTGCCAACACCAGTGTTGTGTTGATTTACTAAAGAAACAGCACACTCATTCTGTGTGAATTTAGTAAGGGGGGGGGGTGCTGGACCTAGATAATTCCCCTCATACCTCTTCCTTTTGGTTTTTGATACAATTGAGCAGTGCCTGAATTTACATCTGCTAATTGGTAAATATACCTATAGGTAGGCACTGCCCTTTACCTAGTCTTTATGGACTTATCTTGTGCTTTCGACAAGATGACCTGTACAAAACTTTGGTTGCTTTTGCTTGATTTTGGGCTGGATGCTATATTTGTGCATTTTTTATCAGCTTTGAATAAAGATTTTTCTGCTAGTATTAGATTTGGTCCTAATGGAGAGCTTTCAGAGAGTTTAAACTGCGGCGCAGAGTATGAAAGGGTTTCATCCTCACGCCACTTTCATTTGTTTTATATATAAACAAGCTTAGCCATCATTTACTAGCCAGGGCGAACCCTTGGTTAAGTTGGTCCCTACTCCAGTTCTCCTATATGTGACGACGCTGTCTTACTGGCCCGTACTCACAATTCATTATGTAAATTAGTTAGGACTTTTTCAATATTCATGTCTAATTCGGAACCTCAATATAGATGACAACAGACTCGAAAGAGTTTCAAATTTTCCGTATTTGGGGTTTGTGTTTGATTCTACCACATCTTAGGCTCCCAATATAACTAATTGACACTTACAATTTAGCCAAGCCATTAGCAAAATCTTCAATTTGTTGAGTTCTTTGGGTGGCAAAACGGTTATACCTTTTTTTGATATCTCTAGGACTCAGCGTGTGACTATGGCTACCTATGGAGCAAGTATGTGGGGTTACACTGATTGTTCTACCATACAGGTTGAAGAAAATCGATTCTGTAGACAACTTCTTTCCCTCCCACACTCCACATCCCACTTAGTTTGCCACGAAGAACTTGGTTTACCATACATAGAAGATTACATTAAGCTCTGCCCTATATTGCTGTACCTTTCAATCTGAATAAATTCCCAAGCTGAACTAAACCATGCCATACTTTTAGATTGCCTATTTATGTGATAAAGGGTTAAAAATGCCATGAGTGGCATAGGTTAAGCAGAATTTAGAAGAGCTGGGATGGCTTTCTCTTTTTGAGAACCTGCTATCTGTAAGAAAAGAGGACAAGCTGGCAAGTGTATGTCCCAGGAGAGAAGGAAATCAAAAAGGGAGTGCGTCTAGCTGAGCAAACCTTCTGTAAGGTCATATGGTCCTTTGAAATCCTGTAATGTTTGGAACTATATTTGACAGTTGTACATGGTACCTTGGAGAGGGCTTTGCTATTGAGATTCAGATATGGCACCATTCATCATCTTTCATGTTTTCCATAGGGCAAGTACAGCGTCTGAGTTTGTCCTTGTGGTGGTTTCTCTGACCAAACTCTTTTGTACTTTGTCGTTTTTTTGAAAATATCTTGAAGTTTTTACAAGACACTTTTTATTGCTGATTCTAAGGATATACTAATTTGCACAGTACAGAGTGGCTCTTCGTTTCTTACAATTGTTAAATGATGAGTATGTGTGTTTTGGAGTGCGATGGTTGTTAAAACCAGCTATTCGTTGTCACAACTAATTTTTTTTAAATTACCAATAATTTTATTCTTATGTATCTGGATTTATTGTGTACTTTTATATTTATCTTTTGACATTTAAATAAAGTTTTTTAAAATTAATTTGATTTGATATTGAAAGGTGAGTGCATACAGGGAAGTATAGATGTACTATTCATAACTCCACATCTACGCACCTTGAAGATATATGCACCGAGCAGGACCATAAATGTCAAGTTAGGTATGGAAAATCTAGACTTACTTACCTGTCAATACTTTTTTTTAAAATTATTTTGTCCTCAGCATTGTGTCGCATCGATATCCTGTTGTCTATATCCAGGGTGCACACCCTATAGGGGATGACTGAGGCATAATAGTGCACTGGCTGGTCTTTGAAGGGCACCTGGGAGCCATCATGGCATTGACTGGCCTATGAGAGGTATGTCTGGGGCACATCATGGCCTTTGACTAACATATGGGCATACCGTTGGCACATCTTGGCACTGAAAGGCATATTGGTGATATTTGTGGCACATCATAACATTAACTGTCAAATGGAAAAAAGCTGAGGATAGAAGATTCATTGGGGCAAGACTGAGTGCGTCAGCATATTCTAAACACGATATATATGACTGCAGTGTGGTACCAATGGGCATGCTGGTAATGGCTGCAATATGTGTACTAACTAACAATAAAGTTTGATATTTAAGTGAAAATTTGTGTTTTTATTTAACACGACGAACTGTCATTTAGGTAGTAATTGCTGTTCAGAAAATGACAAGCGCTTTTCTGTAACAAATATGTTACTAAAAGCAAACGACTATGATTTGTGGCCAAAATTGTTGTATTTAAATAAGACAAACTGATGTTTGATACACAGCATTTAGAATCGCAATTTGTAAGAAACTCAATAAACACATTGGGCCATATGTACGAACACATTTTCCCATAGACACAGAATGGGTAAAACCCTTTAATACTTCGGACCCATTGCTTCCAAATTGCGACTAGGTATACATTTCTAAATCCATTTTATGATTTGATAAGCACTTACTGAATCACAAAATGGGTTTAGTACATACCGAAAAGACATTTAGGGGCCGATTCCGATTCAGGCCGGAAATCTCTCCGATCGAGCTGGACCCGGAGAGATTTCCGTCCGAATCGGACACTCGCAGTCCGATCGAACGAGTGCGATGCGTTCGCATGCTATCGGACTCGATTCGGTCGGACTCCCATTGAAGTCAATGGGAGCCGGTCGTACAATGCGTACGCGGGCTCCCATTGACTCAATGGGTGCGAGGCGAACAAGGCGCCCCCTACAGCGGGTACGCGTCGAAGCGGAGTCGCGCCGTACATGCACAGGTAGGGGGACCCATGGGTCCCCCTGTGTGCGACTCGCGTGGCTAGGCATACAGGGGTCCGACACGGACCCCCAAAGTGCAGCTCCGACTGCTCTTTCGAGCCGGACGGCGTGAGTTGGTCGGACTGCTCGCGGCGCGCATCGTACTTACCCGGCCGGGGAACGTCTCCATTGCGCGGTGCGAGTCGTGTCCGTGCAAGTCGGTCGGCGATTTCACGTACGTTCGCATCGTACTCGCTCGCCCGGACGCACGTCCGACTCGGTCGGGAAACAGGGCTCCGAATCGGATCCGATAATGCCGAGTCCGATTCGGAGCCCTACCGGTCGAGATCGGAATCGGCCCCTTAGTGTTCACAAACCCAGTGATTTAGTGAATCACATGGTCTGGGACCACTAAATGGGATTGTACATTTGGCCTCAATTAAGTATTCTTTTAGAAAATATCTTGAGATTATATTGGAGAGTTAATTCATGCTGATTGGTGAAAACCTTCTCCTAATGCTATGATCTGTAGCTTGTGACTTTATGATCACAGTATGTACATATACACTGAGCCCGGTCTCATTTTTATTGGAAAGACAAAGCTCTGCTCTATAAACTTGTCTAACCTGAGGCATAACTCTACTGTCTAAGGCTCCCATTATGAGATCTGTGTAACATGCCTTCTTATCTCACCCCTTCCAAGTAGTTCATGGCTTTGATTTCATAACAAAATCTAGTCCAATAAATATAATGCACATTTCAATGTGGTTCATGCCTGCATCCTCTATAATCAGGGCCACTGGAGTTATGCAAATCTTGTGGCTGCTTATTTTGCATAATTATGAATTTGCTGTATTTGCCACATAATATATCACCTGCTGCATAATCTGCAGATTTTAACCGAAAAAATAATTGTTTCTGTTTCAAACATGTGGAGACGTGTTTGCGGGCAGTGAAAGGCCCTTCGCAAAGTTAACTGGGCATGTTTAATTTGCTTATTTCTGCATTTTGTTGCTAAACTGGTACTAATGAGGATAGATCTTTGACCAGACAGTAGTAACTTGTGTAAAAATAACAAAATAATGAAGTAGTGCTATTAAAAATTTTATTCAGCATAATTTGCCTTTTCATGACGCATAATGTAGTCAACTCTGCCACATAATTTGTTGCTCTCCCTGCTGCATAATTCCAGTGGCACTGTCTGTAATTCATTTGTAAGAGACTATAATAATAAGATCATACCATAATGACAGGTCATGGGCTGAATAGCTTTTGGACAGGGTGCCCATTGTAGGTCCAGAAGGACTGGATTCACACAAGAAGTTCCTGCTACCCACTGACTATTTAAATTATATCTGATTAAATCAACTGTATAGGCAAATACCTTAGTTAGGTATCCTGGCAATCTGGCATAGATATGATCATGCTGGACCAGTGATGGACACCTCTGCTTTATAGCAATGGAGGACAAGGAAATCTGAGTTGGCTACTCTTGAGCCAGGATAGAGAGAGTATGTCAGATTCTGAGACTCTTCAGTGTTTTCACAAGAGATCAAGTGGAAGTAGGGTTCTAAATTTTCTAAATTAAGATTTGACATTAATTAGAAGGAACATAGTTTGAATGTGTTAGCCAGGCGCGGCCGGCACAGGTAGGAGTGGTGGGGCGGGGTGGGGCAGTGCTTAATTTGCAAAAAAATAAGTGCCAGGACTCTCGTCAGGAGGCCACTGCAGCTTGCACCACACATTGCCTCTGCCGTGCTGCCAATGATAGTAAGAACACAAGTACTAACATTCACACTCCTACAACTGTGACAATTTGGACTATTTCAGGCCCCCAAAGCTATAAAAATGGCTTGGGAGCCAGGTAAAATTCATTTTAAATGTATATTGAGTCAATAATTAACTGTTGCTGTCGTTGTCTCTAAATTAGCCAGACAGCACCACCTTGTGGGAGACTGTCACAGGCTCTGGTGCTGACAATTAAGTGCTGGTGCCGAGCACCGGAAACCACTGGCTCAAATTAAGCACTGGGATGGGGGCAGGGCGGGGAGGGGGGAGTCAACAGACGACGGGAAAGGTAAAATGAAATAAAAATTCAATAAAACCACTTACCTTGCGCTCGCCGCATCGCTGAGTCAGCGATGCGGCGGCGCAAGATAAGTCGTTTTATTAATTTTTTTATTTCATTTTACCTACCCAGTCGTATGTCGACTCCCACCCCACCCTGCACCACCGCCCCACCACCCCACCGCTCTTACCTGTGCTGGCCGCGCCCGGTGTTAGCTTCAATCATTGTGCCAAGTTTACGTATTAACTTTTTTGATGTAAACAAATCATTAAAATCTGATTATTTTGGATCAGTAAAACACTAAGATGTGGGCTATCCTCTCATTTTATAACTGTCCAGCATGCAATGTATGCAGAGTCTTGTTGATAGTGTTGTTGAACGTTGCTAGATATGGTTGATGTGTAAATTCAATATGTCTCCAAGTGAGAGTTCATAAGGGTCAATGCATCGAGGCTTTCAGAATCTGCCATAGAGCATTTAACCACCTGTTCCATAAAATGTATTGCTTTGCAGTTTGAGCGGCTGATGTAACAGGAGGCCTGGACCATGTATTCTTCTGTACAGATGAGCTAATAAGAAGACCTATGTTGGGCACCAAGACATACATTATGATCTAGACAAGGGTAACCTTTTCTGTCTCTTGATCCACAGTCGGCCATCTATGTCTCATCAAGCTTAAGATGCCCTATAACAGATTGGCAGGCACCCCATACCTTGTAAATGCCTATAAAGCAGCCACGTTTAGAGTTATGTTGCAAACATCATGTGCATACATCTGATAAGTGAGATCGTGAGCACTTGGAACCTGGGAAATTAGAAGGAGGGTGACAATGTATAGTTTGAGTGCAGGACACTTCAAAACACCGAGGGTGTTAATGAGAAGAACGCCACTTTAGACGCCATCAAAAAATGAGGAAAAATTAATGGAACTCTGAATTTTCAATCTCTCCCTCCAAGTAACAGAAGCCTGCCCGCTGCCTAAATCTGGGAAGGCGCACCATAGTGGCATAAAGGTCAAAAGTAGCACCAAAATACAAAGGAGAGTACTACAGAATGTTTGGTCAGCTCGTTCCATGGAAACTTTGATTGTGGATTCCATGGAACGTGTGTGAGGAGAGGTGGTTGGCAGGATAGTGGAGCTGGCGATCGATACATCTGTACCTGAATAAAGGATCTACTACTCACCTGATGTCATGCCTCCTTTTCAGTGCCGACAGGGCCGGCTTTAGGGCAGTGCGACTGGTGCAGCCGCACTGGGTGCTGACCTGTGGAGGCAGCTCTGACCTTAGGTGGGGGGCGCTGTGTTTAGCAATAACTTATGATTGGAGAGATATGGGGCACTTTTGCCCGGTGGTAGTGAGAGATTTCAAGGAGGCAGCCATGGGGTGCGGACGCCAAAAATTATTGTCGCACCGGGCGCCACCAGCTCTAAAGCCATCCCTGAATGCCGACGAGGATGGGATTGGTACCTGCGTTTACGGGCATCTGAGGTGTGCCTTCTAGCGAGAGACTGGCTGCTGCTCACTGGCCCGACTTATGCTGGCATTCCGACGGCTGACTGTATCCGACCGACTGCGGCATTGAAATGTAATGCGAGGCAGGACCCTTTAAGCAAAGCACTGATTCAGGTGACGTGCGAAGCTTTGCCTGATGCCGGCTAAATTGGATCAATGAGCATGCGCGAGCGTGCATGTCACGACCGCCATTTTAATCTCAGGCAAAATTCTGGACATAGAGGCAATTTGCATGAGGCCACCCTTTTAGAGTCAGACAATCCTATTTGCCACCATTTAAGGTCAAGGGGAGCAATTGATATCTCAGCAATGCTACCATTTCCATGTCAGATGGTCTGTGTTATCTTTGAACCTGATTGTAGCAATTACATGTATAAGAAGAAGGCACTATAATACTAAGAACTACTAATTTGCCCTGAGGCTATTTGGTCTTTGCTTCAAATTTAGTAGCAAGGAAGATGTTTCTCCTCAATTACCATTCCTGACAATTCCTGGCAAACCACCTTTAGAGTGGACATGATGGAAGGAGTCATTTTTAGCATATCTGGACGCAGTAGAGGGGGATACATTCAGCCATAAGAAAAAAGGCAGTTTTAATAAACAACTTAGGTCCTGAGGGCAAAACAATTTAAAAAACGTTGCCTCTGATTTAAGTGAGAGTACGAACTCATCAAAGTGAAGCTGGTGAAATGGTCCAACAGACATAGTTGATGAGTATGCAACCATATTTCAAGCTTTAGACAAACGATTTTTGCCAAGCAGAAATGTAGTATTAAAAAGAGACAAGTTTCTGCAAAGGTCACAAATGCAAGGAGAATCTGTGGAGGATTTTGTGTCCACTTTAAAAACATTGGCACTCACATGTGATTATCGTGACATGCACAACAAGCTAATTCGCAACCAACTAATTGAGAAGACATGCAATAGGAAGATTCAAGAACGGTCGCTGTCCACAGACAATGTAGATTTTGAATCTAACATTGGTGAAGGAGATGCTCCCAGTCAAGATAACAATGATGTTGTCTTAGTGCGACCAGTCACAGAAATCATAAGGATGGCTTCAATAAGTATTTAATTTCTACCATAACGTGGAAACCCCCTAATTGTGACATTCATCTTAATGGTGTTGTGGGTCAAATAATGGCAGATTCTGGTTCTCCCTTTACCATAGCTGGTTCAGAAAAATGTTTAAAAATGGAATTGAGACCCTCAAGTATAAATCTGTTTGCATATGGTGGAACTAAAATTGAAGTTGAAGGGGAGTTTGATGGCCAACTCGAATTTGGAAAGAAAATTGCTGATATTGTTATTTATGTGGCTAAGTTTGGTTCAAATCGATTAGGGTGAACTAATCAGGTGAAATGGATATCATTTTAGATTCAAATCATCTGGATCAAGTTATACCTTAACCTCAATTATTGGATAAAAGGTGTGTATGTTTTATGACTGTGCCACCTAATGTGCAATGGATTCAAGACTTTCCTGATGAGTTCAATGACAAGTTGGGTAAATTGAACGGTTTTCAGCACCAAATAGTACTAATGTCTGATGCTTTAACTGTGGTCCACAAGGTTCTCCAGGTACCATTATGTTTAAGGGATGATATAAGAAAAGCATTAACCGGATTGTGTGAACTTGATATCATTGAGCCAATTGAAAGCTCGGAGTGGTTGGCACCTATTGTATTGATCCTTTAACCAGACTATACATTAAGATTATGTGTTGATTTGCGTGATTTAAATCACAACATTTGGGTTGATCGTGAACATCTTCCCAACATTATTGAGATGCTGTACACAATAAAAAGTGGAAGGGTCTTTATGACCCTTAATATGTCCGCAGCTTATCAGCAAGTTGCCTTAACGATGACTCCAAGCATCTCACATCCTTCTTCACTCCTGAAGAGGCCTTCCTCTATAAATGGATGCCTTTTGGTTTAGCCTCAGCCTCTTCTGTTTTTCAGAGACTCATGATGTTGATGTTTCAAGATCATGCAGGTGTTTTATATTTTCAAGACGACATACAGTTGTTTGGTGAAAGCATGTCAGAGAATGATGAGAGATTGGGTAGAGTGTTGGCTGTATTGAAGGAAAAAGTTTTGATTTTGTGTGCAGACAAGTGCAAGTTTGAAGCCAGTGGAGTTGAGTATTTAGGCCATTGTATCAATGCGAAAGGGATAGAGCCTAAAAGTACATTTATCAAAGTTATTGAGGATGCACTGTTTCCTACAAACAAAGAGCAGTTAAAATCATTCTTCGGTCTGGTAGAATATTATTCTAAATTTGTTTCACATTTTGCACAGAAAACTTCACCATTAAGCGAGTTGTTGAAGAAAGGGTGTGCATTTGCATGTAGAGATGAATGTCAACAAGCTGTGGAAAGGATTAAAGCAGATATAGTAAACACTTTGCCTTCAAAACCTTTTGATCCTAAAAATGCTAGAATTATCATAACCGATGGCAGCACTGAGGGTCTAGGGGCTGTATTACTTCAGAGGAGAGGAGAAGGAAGAGAGGAAACAATTGCATTTACTTCTAGAGCTTTGCATAAATCAGAATTTACATACTCCACTATAGAGAAGGAGGTGCTGGCTTTATTGTGGGGTACTCAGCACTTTAGAACTGTGGTGGAAGGGCAACACCCAGGATTGCCAAATTGCAGTACCGGTTACAAGAAAATCTTTACCAGATAGAGTATGTTCCAGGGAGGAAAAATGTGCTGCAGATCTTTTGCCTAGATTTGCATTGGATGTTGGAGAAGAAGTTACTGGTGCTTAACTTGTGGTCTGTACTAAAGATATGGTGCAGGTGTTATCCATTTGTGCAATTTCAGAACAAGAATGGAGGGATGCTTTGAATCGAGAAACTGTTTTATCTGAGGTGAAAAACTTGATTGTGAAGGGTTGGCCTAACACTAAAGGTTTGGGAATGGAGTATTATTAATGTAGGATTAGAGAACAGTTTTGGTGGTTGGGGATTGAAAAGGCTGGAAAATTACGTGTGTATTTGCGAGAGTTGTGTTGTGAGTCTAAAGAGCCATTCTACTAAACTATCTTCTGTGATTCTTACAGCGATGGGCACGTCTCCTTGGTCCAAACTGGGTTCGGGCATTTCTTGTCCTTTTAAAATTCCTGGAGAGTGTCCAAAATATACTGGTGTTCATGATTGATTACGTGTCCAAGTGGCCTGACATTGCATTTGTGAACAACATCGAGAGTCACACTATCATTGCGGTTTTGCAAAATATTTTTAGCAGGGAAAGATATCCCATAGAGTTGGTCTCAGATAATGGGACTTAATTGGTTTCAGAGGAAGTGAGTGAATTTCTGAGCAAGTATGGCATTCTTCACACCCATACTTCTTTGTATAATTCCAGAAGCAATGGATTTGTGGAGCGATGCAATCGTACGCTAAAAGATCAAATGCAATTAGCACTGGTCAATGGAGTATTCGCTCTACACCCAATGAGACCATTGGTGTCTCTCCTTTTGTCTTACTTGGAGAATGTGTTCCATAGTCTAAATTGAACAGAGAATGGATGGAGCATGTCAATGTCGACTCTTCTAAGTAAGGAAGGCTAGTAGATGTTAGGAAAAAATATAATGGAAAGATATCGGGCCACAATGAAAAATGTGGTGAAAGTGAAAGTGGGTTGTTGGGTATGAATGAAGAAACCAGATCATGTGTCCAAAGGTGAGTCAAGGTATTTTTCTCCGATACACGTGGTGCATGTATGGCCACATGCAGTACGTACAAGTGATGGTCGCGTATGGAACAAGGACAGACATATAATTTCCTGATGACAAGGTTTAAGTGGTATGCAAACGTTTGGGTGATGTGGCTGATGAGCTATGTGGTAATGTAACAATCTTGCATCCAAAACGTTCTCCTGATGCTAGGCGTTTGCCTAGTCGATTTGATGGTTTTGTCACCAATTTATTATACTTTATAGGATGGTGTAATGACTTTATATTTGCCTCATGTGCTCATTTTTATTTTTGTTGACTACCTGTTGGTTATTTTAATATGTTATGTAATATTGTTAAACATTTATGTTCATACTATTGTACAATGCTTATTTAAATTTTGTTAAATATAAGGGGTGGGATATGTTAGGTCATCTCCTTCCATGGAATCTTTAATTGTGGATTCCATGGAACGCGCATGAGGAGAAGTGGTTGGCAGGAGGGTGGAGCTCACAGTTGCTATCTCTGTACTCGAATAAAGGATCTTCTACTCCCCCGACGTTGTGTCTCCTTTTCAAGGAGTATTACTTCACATGCTCCTAAATGCCTTTGTGTATTGGCCCCAACACATCTAAAATGGGAATAAACTGGGAATATTCATATACAATTAGTGAATAGAAAGGGCTGTGCCCTCTTTGCACTTTTACTAATAGGAGTTAGGCATTTCAGGCCAATTAGCAAAGGCCTTTATGAGTAAGTGAAATGGTACTCCTATAGTAGAGTATGTCACAAACTCGTAAATGCCTTTGTGAATCAACCCCAACATGGGAAAGACAACAGGCAAGAGATAGCGGGAGAAGGGAACATTAATACTTCTGCCTTATGCGTAAAAATTAGGGGTTATTCAGCAATTAGGTAGGCTTGTATCCAGTGGGTTTTCAGAGAATTCTGAAAGGCATGAAAGGACAGGGTGAGTCTGATGCTTCAGCCAGAGTATTCCAGCACCTCTGGAGTTTGACAGATACACATTCTTTCACAGTTTTCTGTTATTTTCTCCTAGCAGATGTAGTCCAGACTGTCTCCTTCTATTGTGTGGACTGTCTTCAATCTTTACCTTTTTCTGTGGAGGTATGACGGTTAATGAATATGGACAACAATTTATATAATTGATACAGCAGGCTTTCTTAAATCTCAATCTCTTGGCAAAATCATCAAAAAGTATCCCCAACTGGTCGTATAGACCTTTGATTGTCGACTTGTAGTGTAATAAAGGAGCTAACATCCGAAATACATGGCAAGTACAGTGAAACCATGATGGCCCTTCAAGAATGACAGAGAGGATAATATCAAAATTTTAAGGGCTTTATTAACAAATTTCGTTAAAATGACACATCCACTAAAAACAGAAAAATGGATAGAAAAATACATCAAGAACATACATATTTAAATGTTCATGCAGTCTAAATTAAGATATGATCAAAAACAATATGCAAAACAAAATAACATACAGCAAGCAAAATATGACCCAAGCAGGTTCCATGGAGGAACTTCCCTATTCTAAATGAAGTATCAAAAGTGGTAAGCGGAAAGTTTGTGAGGAAGATACCAGCATCAGATGAACCAGATTTAAGGTCGAGAAGAGGTCTTCTCTCAGCAAAGTCAGGATATGGCCTGCTATTCTAAACAGCACACAATTAAGGCATGATAGAAGTTTCCAGAAAGTTTCTTCTTATCAACTTCCACCAAACAAACCAATCAAAAGACAGTGTTCTCTCGGAGCAGGTAGACTCCCTATTTTCCTAACTTCCATCAAAGGAGCGATCATCTGGATGACCTTGGATATAACATCAGTGGACAGGATGGTGTCCCCTACCATTTCAGTCTCCATATCCGAGGCCAAAGATTAAAAAAATCAGTAGTCTGCTAATTTAATACAATGAACAATAAACCTATTCTAAGCTAATGAGATGCATGATAAGACATCTGCAAAGAAGAGAAAGCAAGACACAAACACAATTATTAAACATAACATGTGCACTAAGTCCTGGTTACAGGTAGGCCAATGCTAGATTTAAACAGGTTCTAAATGAATACATTTGGCATAACTGATTGTATGAAATGCAATTTAAAGAAAGCATACATTCCTTTCATGGTGATTACATTTTTTATAATTCAGCTAGATATACCAGCAGTGCTTAATTTGAGCCGTGGTGGTTTCCGGTGCTCAACACTTAATTGCGAACTTGCGACAATCGCTTAAGACAGACTGCCACAAGGTGTCGCTGTCTGGCTAATTTAGAGATGAACACAACAACAATAAATTATTAATTCAATATATATTAAACATAATTATTACCTGCTGCCCAAACCATTATTATAGCTTTGGGGGCCATGAAATAATCCGAATTGCCACACTTGTAGGAGTGTGATGGCTACTAGTAGTAGTGTTGTTACTATCATTGGCAGCATGGCTGGGGCATTGTGTGGTGCAAGCTGCAGTGGCCTCCTGATAAGAGCTGTGGCACTTAGTTTTTCCTCAAATTAAGCACTGTAAATTGGCTCTCATTAAAATTAATATAAATCCACTTACTGCAAATGATTAATAAACATGCACACATATTAATACAGCTAAACACATGTTGAGTACATACGTTGCATATGAAAGAGTTGGGCACCGAATTATGCTGCTCCATAACAAAATTCTTCGCATTTTTAGTACAGTGAATCACATTTTTAATTCATAGATTGATTGAAGAGTCTGGCTCTAATAGAACCGTGTGCCCTGATTATTGTTGGCTATACAAGACGTAAGGCACGTACAATCTTTCAAACCAATAAAACAACAATGTTTCAGCTGGTGGCTCAAAAGTGCAATGGCATTTGATACCATTCGATACCAGGCCAACCAAAAAGGGTGTTAAAACCCGGGTTACGCTTCCCTAAGTTGAAGGTGGCACCAACTAATATGAAAAGAGAAAAAATACCTTTCTCCAAGTGGATGGGACCGCACCTACAGCAAACTTATATTTTGCTTGGAACACTGATCAGCCTTGCAAGGTTCCGGCAAAAAGCCTTCATTACGCGAGAGTCAGTGCAGTCAACTCAAAAATGTTCCACAAAAGTAAACTACTAACAATGCCATGAAGGCCTGATTTTGTGAAACAACAATTCATGCCCAATTCGTGTCCTATAGGTTTGGAAATGGTGCTGTGTCAGCCGATATGAGCTGAATCTGGCAGAGGTCATTTGTATTGGACAAGGATCATGCAGTGGGCAAGACAAAGCAGTGGGCTCAATCGTTTGAAGAGTTTACTAACACGTCAAAAGAAAAGGGCAGGAATGCGCCATATCTACAAGATTCCTGTCCTTCTCCCCTGCGCCGGTTCACAAACAGCATCTGTGCGCAAACACAGACACCCTTGCGTCATGTTGCAAGGGTCCCTGCATTGCGGGGATGATTGTTTTTGTGCAGGAAGGGACATCTTCCTGCACAAAAACAATAATTGCTGGCAATTTCCTGTTTTACGAGTGCTGCAGAAAGTAGCGCGGATAGAAAGAGGAAAAAACGAGGAGAAATAAAAGTATTTCTCCTCTTTGCGCCACTCCTACGCCTCCCCTGGGGAGGTGTAGGAATCTGACGCATTCGTAGGTTTATGATTCCTCGTAAATCTCGGAATGCTTCAGATTCCATGGATGCTGTTGGGAACGCCCCCAGCAACACCCATGGAACGCCCCTTTCACGCAGTGTTCTGCGTGAAAGGGGCTCATATTTACAAGGCTGTGAAAAGCCACGTAAAGTGGCTTTGTGTTGCCTTGTAAATATGCTGTGGCACATTGCGCCACCGGAGCGTCAAAAAAGTAATGCTCTGGCCGCGCAAAAGTGCTGCTAGGGCCTCGTAAATGAGGCCCACAGTAAGGACTTTCTTTCACGCATGGTGTCGTTGTGTCATGCAAAGAAGTACCTAGTTGTATCATTGGAATGTGTGCTGCACGGACAGGTGACGTTTTGAAGGGGGGACATATTTTTTGCCTATGTAGTAGCAGGACTTGTCTCCAGCATCGTGATATGCGGTTATGCTGAAAATGAAACACTGTCTCTCATCTGCCCTCCAATCCCACTTCATGCCACTGTATTGATCCTGAGGTTGACTCTTTTGCAGTGATACACACCTTTAGTTCTTTTAAATGTGTACAATATTGCCAATAAACTATGGGTATCTTCTCACACCAAACTCTACATGCACTTGCTTGCACATTTATTACAGGTTTGTGTTTGGGGGTTTTTGCTATTTATTCACAACTACAGTTTGTAAAACCTCGCTCCGAAATCATTTCAAATTATGCCTGAGCACACAACATGTCAGAGGAAGAATGGCTACTCCAACTTCATTTGCATTCAATAAATCATTACCTGTTTCAGTCCATCAGTGCTTGTATTTCGCTTTTAAAAACAGAGCCCATTAATCGTTTCCTTTCTGCGATGCTGAAGCTGTGTTCATTTCTCAGGTATTTTCTGGCAGCCATTTTTTGGCTAGAGAGACTGCATTTCCCTTTTTTTGTGCTCGTGCTATGTTTTGTAAGGAGCAATACATCTTCTGCAGCCCATTCACTAAGAGTAGAAATTCATAGTCAGCCGAGCTTTTTGTACATAAGTAAAACAACTTTTACAGGGCTCGCCCCTTATGTTTAACCAGAACAGGTGACATAAAGACTTAACTGCAATTTTCATAGAGGATCATGAACCTTAGGTAAGTATTGTTTCTCCGCCATGTATCTACAGTGTTTTTAATAAGGAGGCCATGGGGCATACGTAAAAGCCCCTATCGCCATCACAACGTCATTTTGAGTGATGTTGTGGTGGTGATAGGGGCCTCGCCTTATGCACAAGGCAGCGTTAAGCCACTTAACGTGGCTTAACGCTACCTTGTAAATAAGGCCCCCTTTCACGCTATGTTTAGCTTGAAAGGGGTGGGCAGTGGGTGGTGCGGTGGGCGTTCCACCGCAACACCCATTGATTTTGACGCTGCCCCCTATTTACAAGGGAGGCGTAAATAGGAGCCAGCGCCAAAATTAAGACCAGGAAAAAACTGGTCTTCAGTTGGCGAAACAAGGAGAAATGTTTAATTTCTCCTCGTTTTGCTTTTTCCATGTGTGCTGCCTTGTGCAGCACACATGGAAAAGCAAGACACTTAGGATTGTTTATGTGTAGGAAGGTGTTCCTTCCTGCACATAAACAATCCTTAAAAAAAAGACATGTTGTAACTTGCATGTGTGCTGCATTAAGCAGCACACATAGAAGTAACAAAATGGCATTTCAGGATTGTTTATGTGCAGGAAGGAACACCTTCCTACACATAAACAATCCTCCCCTGCACGCAGACACCCTTGCACTATGGCGCAAGGCTGCCTGCGTTGGCGCTACACTGCTAAGTGTAGCGCCAGCACAGTGGGAAACGCAAGGCTGCACCATATCCTTGTAAATATGGTGCAGCCTTGCGTTTCAGAAGTGGCGGAGTGAGGCGTTAAGCCATGAGGGCTAATACCTCACTCCGCCACTTCCTTGTACATATGCCCCTATGTCTGATTTTATTAGCCGACATGGCTGATCTAGTCCATGGAAATGAGGAAGTGTCCCCTTATACAGAGCGTGTAATATACAGCTTGGAGATAGAAAGACGGCCCAACCCAGACCAGTTCGAATTTTAGTGCACATAAATCAAGCTTCAGTGGATTCCATTAACATGCTTACTAGTAATGCAAGCCCTTTCTCGGTACATTCGCAGTTGCCGACATACTCAATCAATTAGTTCTATCAATCATCTTTATTGTTAGCTTTCCCCGTTGCAATTTCAATCCATTAAAATCTAGAGAGATAAATAATAAGAGTGCGCTTTCCATTCATTACATCGATCTGCTCACCCTTGCCCTGTCAGTCAGCTGTTTGTTTGCTCCCGGAATTAACCGTTTCCCGCTTGCGTTGAGTTGCTTGACTTTTTGCCTGCTGACGTGTCAGCGTGCAGCTGTGTTTTGCTTCCCTAATTATTTTGTGCACCTTTGCAGAGGAGTTAATAGGAGGCTTACAGCTTCCCCATTGGCTACTTCCGTCTCCTTTGAGCTGCTTCGCAGCTGCAGGAATTCAACAATCTGACAACTGATTTCTCTGCAACTCTTTGTCTTGAAAGACATTAGTATAATATCAGGTGATTATCGAAATGTATATAAAATGACTGAAAATTAATAATTCGGGCAGGGAAAAAATAAAAATGAAAAATAAAAGAATGGAGGTAGGCAGAATAATTTTTTTTTATATACATATTTATATAGACACAATGGGCCCGATTCACAAAGGTAAAGTGAGACGAAAGTCTAACTTTACGACTTTCAATATTCACAAAGAGCATTTACTAATGGTAAATGCCCTTTGTGAATACCAAAAGTCGTAAAGTTAGACTTTCGTCTCACTTTACCTTTATGAATCGGGCCCATTACCCTTACATCTGTGTACACATAAATAAATCACACACATACAAAGACATATGTATTTACGCGTATTGTACTGTAGCATTCAACCGGTTCTACCGCTTGGTGTGGTCCCAAAGTGCTTTCAAGATGGTTGAGTAAGTAGCTACTCAGTTTGTTGTGCATTGATGGAGAAAGGTGTTGGTGGACATGTCACCTATGACTAGTGTGTTTGGGTGGTGTGCCTGAGGCCTGGAGAGTGTGCTCCAGACTTCACGTTGCAGGAGCGTCTTATGTTAGGAGCAGAATGCAAAGAAGTGTGAAGGATAGAAGCGCAGGCAGTGTACTCGAAACTTGTGATTTTATGACCATAATGTCAGTTGAGTATGGCTTGGGAGTAGCCAGGTCCCCATCTCTACGCCTTTCTCCAGATTGATGGTCTCTGTTTTAATAGAGCATGCTCCAGAGTAAACATGTCTGGACAGTGGAGGACCTCGGACCAACGACTGACATGGTGGCTGTCCACCAGGTGCGACAGAAGCCCAAGCTCGGGGGCTCCATTAAACCACCAGTAGTTCCATGTGCAGTCCAGAGAAGCAACATGGGTCCAACCTAGGAATACAATGTTAGGCCACCAGTGTATACTATGTGGAGTCCAATTAGGAGTGGCCAAAGGCCAACCTCTGATAAGTCACCAGTAGTCACTATCCACCAGTAGGCACTATGTGTAGCTATTTTTTTCTCAAGTGGCAACAGGTTCTTTCATTTGGCTCAAAGATTGTTCACAATGTTTGGTGAAACTTTGGCGAAATGTCAATGCCAAGCATGAAAATAATTCTCACAACTTTTTGCACAATATTATGGAATATTTCACATGTAATGAAATGCGACCCATGTATACCCAAGGACATATGCGTGGCCTGAAATTACCATGGGTAGGGAAGGCATCTGCAATATTGGCCGGGCCGCAGACTAATACTGACCTGAAAATAACAGATCCCAACAAATGCCAATGAGACCATCCAAGATCCTACAGCAATCAACATGAATTCTCTCTTCCAATTTACATGGAATGTGGCACAGCCAAAATGTATAAATATTTTTTCTCTACTATGCTAGCTTTTGCACAGCTTTTCTTTGTACACAATGACTTTGTGCAGGAAAATAACTCTTTTTTGTTATGCTAAATTAGGTTATATTAAGTAGAATTTACAGAGTCCAATATCAGCAATAAGGTGCCTTGGTGAAGAATCGAAGCAGAACGAGCCAGTCTAGATTGTGAGGGCTTAAATGGTATGACTGAAAAGTAAAATTTTAAATTTTTGCCTAATTGTAAGGTGGGAAGTGATTACACAGAGCTCCTAGGGAAAAGAGTTCCACAGCGATGGAATAACGATAGAGAAAGCACAACCACCACATCTGGACTTGCAGAATTTGGGAAGGTAAAGCAGGAGATGTCTACTAGAGCAAAGTGATCTTCCTGGGATCTATAGGGTGAAGAGCTTTGAGATGAAGTTAGGGGAAGGAATGGAACACAGCACAGTGAACAGTACAGAGGATTTATTTTACATGAAACGCTGTCACGGATTGGTAGCCAGGGAAGCAGGTGAACAAGGGGAGAAGCTTTGCAGAAGCAGTGGCCGAAGTAGTAAGGCCGGCCACCTGCTTCTCGACAAAATGAAGTTGGTTCAGAGGAGAGGATCTGATGCAAAGGTTAGCACTATTCAAGTAGTCAAACATTGACCCCTTCAGAGCAGCTACCAGCGCACGGCTACACCAGAAACAGAATATTGTAGGCCTTTTTCTCACATTGAAAGTGCAAGATGATACTACTACTCCCTAGAAAGCCATCTTTAAAGTGTAGTCAATCTTGTCTCCTAGGCTTTTGACCACTGACGATGGAGATGGAGAGGGTCCAACAGCAACAGGAATCTCTGTTGTCTCGGTAACATATGATAACTTTATTCTCCGACCCCCAGCAAGCAGCTGTGCAATGAGTGATTATAAGCAGGGTGGCCTCTAAGAATAATAAGCATTGGCAAAGCCAATAGGTCTTTCTCTGAGAAGTATTGGCTTTGTCAATGTTTTTTAGCCATGTTGAACAACACAGTGACAGCTGTGCATCATGGCTGAAAGAAAAAGAAAAGCAAAGTGCTATGATGCGGGCAGTAATGCCCACCTCACAGCATTTTTTTTACTGCAGGGTGGGAGGCTACAAGGACGGTGGGTGGGGGTCAATACGGACAAAGGAAAGTGTGGAGAAAAAAAGCGCTATGATGCAGCCTCAGGCGTCGGCGTCAAAGCAAATTTTTTGTTATGGAGGGTGAAGGGGACAACACGGACAAGAGAGGGGGCAACATGGACAATGAATGGAGGGCGGTGGGCACCATCATGGACAATCGAGGGTATGCAGTTGGGGAATATGGGCAAAGGAGGGCAATACAAATAACAGAGGGTGGATGGGAGGGGCTGGGGGCAAGCAGACGGACAATGGAGGGTAGGACGAAGGGGCTGGGAGCAAGCACATGGACAAAAGAGGATGGGAGGGATCCGTTGGGGCAAACAGATGGATAACGGAGGTTAGGAAGGAGGTGTTTGGGGCAATTAGTGGGACAGTGGAGTGGGAGCAACACGGAGTAGGGAGAAGTACTCTGGGAGATAGCTGAAATAAATGTACCCTTGTAGAGTGCTGAAACACAATTGAAAAAGGAGCGCCTAAAAAATGAGCAGTGGAAGGACACAAGTGACGCATCCATGCTCTAGGCGAGGGTCAAACACATGAAGAGGACAGCTGACCAATCAATAAGAATCAAGCAAATGAAAGTGACAATGGATCCGATCAATGGTAAGCAATGGGTGGACTCTAAGTCCACTGTTAGAAAACAAAAGGTCTTGCAAAAGACAGCACTGTCTTAGGCAACACCTAAAGATGATTTGGGTGTCATCTGTGCAGGAGTGTAGGTGAAGGTAATGGAGTGGAGGAGAGCTGCTTGAGGCGGGGCATTGGGATTGAAGAGATAAGGGGAAAGCACAGCGCCTTCTCTGATGCTACATGAGATTTTAGTGGAAGAGGAGGTAACTAAGACAAAGACAATATTTTGGACCCTGCTAGAAAGAAAGGAGCAGAACCAATTAAAGACAGTGATTCCAAGAACAGATTTCTGAAGTTTGAATAATAGATCAGGGTTGCCAATGTCAAACGGTTTTGAAAGGTCAAACAGCATCAGGGTCTTTACATTGCCGACGCGAAATGCAAATTGTCTAGTTGGACTTTAATGACTTAGGGTGATAGAGTAGCCTTACTGTCAAGATAATAGTCTGTCCGCCCGAATTGTATGCGAGCAGACCATTGGTGTAACCATGGGGAAGACTACTCCATCTCCACCATGGTTACCACCCGCTGATGCCCCGACAGAATAAGCCCGTCGGAGGCTGACCTCTATGTCCGCCTACCTAATTTAGATGGGCCAACATACAGGTCAGTTTTCATTGCCCTACACCTCCAGGAAAACCCTAGCAGTAAGGGGCAGTGAAAACTGTCCATTGCCCACCTTGCCATGGGAGATAACTCCCATGGCGAGGGGGCATTTTCTTTTTTTTTTTTCCAAAAAGAAAACCCTACTTCAAGAATTTCAGTTTGAAAATTGATTAAAAAAAATATGTTTGAAGGATGGCTCTGTCATGTTGGTGGAGCCGTGTGCCAAATTTAAAAAAGCATTGACAGGAACCGCCGTAACGGCGTTTTCTGCCAGTGCTTTTAAAATGACCACCAGTTTAGCAGTCATTTCTAAATTTGGCAGGTGTAGTAGTCTCGGCCTGGCAGACGTTAAGTCCTCCACCAGGCTGATGGAAAATACTCAGTCTGCCAAATTTTAAATCTGACCCTCACATAATTATAACTCGTGCTCTAAAGTAACTAAAACTTGTGCCCTCACCATGTACTGCTAATTGCCTCCAATATCACATTACTCATGACATGTTCTTTGACATCCTTGATAACATCACTGCAACATTTGAAATGACATCCTTGTCAACAACACTGTACATGGCGGGGGCGTCAGTTATAGTTACTTTAGGGCATGAGTTAAAGGTACATGAGATAACTTTAATTGGTGAATTTCAGTGGTTTTGTTGTTTAAAACAGTATGTTTTAACTGACATTTTCACCTAACTATACCATTCTTTTAACCTTTGTTTGTTTCAGTGAATTTCTGACCTTTTGTTAACTGTAAAGTAAGAAATTATTACAATTCCTAACTATAACTTCACTTTAACCTTTTTTAAATGAAATATATATATATACATATAAAAGTTATTGGGAATAGAATGTTGCGGATTTCCTATGGAAAATAGGTCCTAACAATAACTATCTACTGGCGGCCGCCAGTGGATAGTAGAGAATATATATATTTATATATATATATATATTCACTGAAAAAACCATAGGTTTTAGGGACAGTTCTAGTTAGTTGGACATTTCACTCGTACAAAACCATAGAAATTCCCCCGTTATAGTTAGTTCAGCTAACTATAACTCGCGCCTCGCAATGCACTGCTGATGACGTCACATATTACATCACTCATGACATGGTCAGTGACATCACTGATGACATCTCAAATGACATCACTGATGACATCACTGATGACATCATCCAGTGACTGTGTGTTTCTGTAAAGTTTAAATATGTTTAATATATATAGGGAAAGGCGTATTGAAGAATGAGTGGGTGTATAAGTGTCTGAATGGATGATTTAGTACGTGAGTGACTGACTCTACAAGTGAGTGATTAAATGTATCTTACTGAATGCATGGGTTAGTGACTAAACTGTGTGAATGTCTGTATCCGTCTGTCTGTTGGTTTGTAAGCGGCTGCATGGCTTTCTGAATAGCTACATGAGTGTCTACATGGGTTATTGATTGATTGTCTGAGTATCTGTATGGGTGCCTGAGTGTTTGTGTGGGTGGGGTGTGTGTGACTCTGTGCATAGAAGTGTGAGTTGGTGATTCACTGGGTGCATGGTTTCAAGAGTGCATCTGTGATGGACTGTATGGGTGGGTGAGTGTGTGTATGGGTGTGTTAGTGATTGAATGTATATCTCAGTGGTACATGTGTGAGTAACTACATATGTGAAAGGCAGTATATATGTGTGTTGGAGTATATAAATGGCTATAAGTGAGAGTGTGTGATTGTGAGAGTGGCTGTATGGATGAGTGTGTACTTGTATCAGTGATTGTATAAGAGCGTAAGAATGTGCTAGTATTTGTATGAGTAAGTGAGCTGGTGTGTGTATAACTGTATAGGTGAGTAAATGGGTGTGTGATTAAGTTTTTTGCATGACTGACTAGGTGTGTGAGTACCTCTATGGATGAGTGGCGGTGTGTGAGTGTTTATATAGGTGTATGAGTGCATATGATAGTCCTGTACTGAGTGACTAAGTATGAGTGACTGTACGGGTGAGTGAGTGGATGTGTGTGTAGACCTAAGAATCAGTGAGTGGGTATGTAGTTTTTGGTGTTGGAATGTCTATGGTTTTGAGAATGGCAGTCTGTAATTTAGAGTGGGTGTATCAAAAGTTATATTAGGGTGTGAGAAGATGCATGAAATTATCACATGGATGATGTCATCAGTGATGTCATTTGAGATGTCATCAGTGATGTCATCAGTGATGTCACTGACCATGTCATGAGTGATGTAATATGCGACGTCATCAGCAGTGCATTGCGGGCGCGAGTTATAGTTAGCTGAACTAACTATAACGGGGAATTTCTATGGTTTTGTACGAGTGAAATGTCCAACTAACTATAACTGTCCCTAAAACCTATGGTTTTTTCAGTGAATTTCAAAGGTTTTTTAAATGCTAATTTCTAACTATAACGTGTCTGAAACACATGGTTTTTTCAGTGAATTTCAAAGTTTTTTAAATGCTAATTTCTAACTATAACGTGCCTGAAACCTATGATTTTTTAAGTGAATTTCAAAGGTTTTTTAAATGCTAGTTTCTAACTATGCCTACAGAGGTAGGACATGTGAAGAAAGACGAAAAACGCACAGAAAGAAGCAAAAGATGTGCAGAAAGAACCAACAGAGGAGCAGAAAGAGGCCTTGTTGCAAAATCATCCTGTGCCCACAACTTTTTCAGACGGGTACTGGTGGTAACTGACTCTGACTAACCAGAGCCAGTGCTATGCTAAAAGACACTTAGAATACAGTGAAAACACCTACATACACTAGGGAACACTATGCGTTGGGGTACCCCTGTGATTAGCATGACCTCCTCTGCAAGTCCCTAGTACATAATAGGGCAGGGGATTAAAACTACCTCTTAAAACGCGCTACAGGGCGCGTTTGCACAGTGGTGAAGGGAGGGGGGCCTGAGGTGACATGTGTGCAAACGCACCCCGTGGCGCGTTTTAAGTTTCAGGATTAAGTCCCCTTGAATGCTGAGGGTCCCTGGGGCCCAACTAGCCCCCCAGGTACCTACAGTTAGGACCACAGAGCTGAGTTGCAGAGAGGCGTCCGAGGCCACGCACCTTTTTCACCTCTCTGCAACGCAACTCTGTTGTGTTTACTGAAGGTACCTGGTGGGCTAGTTGGCCCCAGGGTCCCTCAGGATTCAAAGGGAATTAATTCCCCAACTTAAAACGCACCACAGGGCGTGTTTGCGCACATGTCACCTGAGGCCCGCCCCCTTCACCACTGTGCAAACACGCCCGTGGTGCGTTTTAAGTTGGGGGATTAGGTCACCTTGAATCCTGAGGGTCCCTGGGGTCCAACTAGCCCACTAGGTACTTCCAGTAAGCACCACAGGCCTGCGTTGCAACGCCTGTAACAAATTGTGCAGTTGTGTTTAGGTAGTGAAGAGGGTCATGCTGGGGGAAGTGTTTTAGGGTTTAGGGTAGTGCAGTGGTATTTGTGTAGTGTAGGGGGTCATGCTGGGGGTAGATTTAGGGTTTAGGGTAGTGCAGTGGTGTTTGGGTAGTGTAGGGAGTTGTGCTGGGGGGAGTGTTTTAGGGTTTAGGTTAGTGCAGTGGTGTTTGTGTAGTGTAGTGGGTCTTGCTGGGGGTAGTGTTTTAGGGTTTAGGGTAGTGCAGTGGTGTTTGGGTAGTGTAGGGGGTCGTGCTGGGGGTAGTGATTTAGGGTAGTGTAGTGGTGTTTGGGTAGTGTAGGGGGTACTGCTGGGGGTAATGTTTTAGGGTTTAGGTTAGTGCAGTGGTGTTTGGGTAGTGTAGGGGTACTGCTGGGGGTAGTGTTTTAGGGTTTAGGGTAGTGCAGTGGTGTTTGTGTAGTGTAGGGGTAGTGTTTTAGGGTTTAGGGTAGTGCAGTGGTGTTTGTGTAGTGTAGGAGGTCGTGTTTTAGGGTTTAGGGTAGTGCAGTGGTCTTTGGGTAGTGTAGGGAGTCGTGCGGGGTAGTGTTTTAGGGTTTAGGGTAGTGTAGGGGGTCATGCGGGGGTAGTGTTTTAGGGATTAGGGTAGTGCATTGGTGTTTGGGTAGTGTAGGGGGTCATGCGGGGGTAGTGTTTTAGGGTTTAGGGCAGTGCAGTGGTGTTTGGGTAGTGTAGGGGGTCGTGCTGGGGGGAGTGTTTTAGGGTTTAGGGCAGTGCAGTGGTGTTCGGGTAGTGTAGGGGGTCGTGCTGGGGGAGTGTTTTAGGGTTTAGGGCAGTGCAGTGGTGTTCGGGTAGTGTAGGGGTCGTGCTGGGGGAGTGTTTGAGGGTTTAGGGCAGTGCAGTCGTGTTCGGGTAGTGTAGGGGGTTGTGCTGGGGGTAGTATTTTAGGGTTTAGGGTAGTGCAGTGGTGTTCGGGTAGTGTAGGGGGTCGTGATGGGGGTAGTGTTCTAGGGTTTAGGGCAGTGCAGTGGTGTTTGGGCAGTGTAGGGGGTAATGCTGGGGGTGGTGTTTTAGGGTTTAGGGCAGTGCAGTGGTGTTCGGGCAGTGTAGGGGGTCGTGCTGGGGGTGGTGTTTCAGGGTTTAGGGCAGTGCAGTGGTGTTCGGGCAGTGTAGGGGGTGGTGTTTCAGGGTTTAGGGCAGTGCAGTGGTGTTCGGGCAGTGTGGGGGTCGTGCAGGGGGTGGTGTTTCAGGGTTTAGGGCAGTGGTGTTCGGGCAGTGTAGGGGGTCGTGCTGGGGGTGGTGTTTCAGGGTTTGGGGCAGTGCAGTGGTGTTTGAGCAGTAAAGGGGGTCGTGCTGGGGGTGGTGTTTCAGGGTTTAGGGCAGTGCAGTGGTGTTCGGGCAGTGTAGGGGCGGTGCAGGGGTGGTGTTTCAGGGTTTAGGGCAGTGCAGTGGTGTTCGGGCAGTGTAGGGGGTGCTGCAGGGGTGGTGTTTCAGGGTTTAGGGCAGTGCAGTGGTGTTCGGGCAATGTAGGGGGCGTGCTGGGGCTGGTGTTTCAGGGTTTAGGGCAGTACAGTGGTGTTCGGGCAGTGTAGGGGGTCGTGCTGGGGCTGGTGTTTCAGGGTTTAGGGCAGTGCAATGGTGTTCGGGCAGTGTAGGGGGTTGTGCTGGGGCTGGTGTTTCAGGGTTTAGGGCAGTGCAGTGGTGTTCGGGCAGTGTAGGGGGTGTTGTTTCAGGGTTTAGGGCAGTGGTGTTCAGGCAGTGTAGGGGGTCTTGCTGGGGTTGATGTTTCAGGGTTTAGGGCAGTGCAGTTGTGTTCGGGCAGTGTAGGGGGTCGTGCTGGGGGTGGTGTTTCAGGGTTTAGGGCAGTGCAGTGGTGTTCCGGCAGTGTAGGAGGTCGTGCAGGGGTGGTGTTTCAGGGTTTAGGGCAGTGCAGTGGTGTTCGGGCAGTGTAGGGGGTCATGCTGGGGGTAGATTTAGGGTTTAGGGTAGTGCAGTGGTGTTTGGGTAGTGTAGGGAGTTGTGCTGGGGCGAGTGTTTTAGGGTTTAGGGTAGTGCAGTGGTGTTTGGGCAGTGTAGGGGTCGTGCTGGGGGTAGTGTTTTAGGGTTTAGGGTAGTGCAGTGGTGTTTGGGCAGTGTAGGGGTCGTGCTGGGGGTAGTGATTTAGGGTAGTGTAGTGGTGTTTGGGTAGTGTAGGGGGTACTGCTGGGGGTAGTGTTTTAGGGTTTAGGTTAGTGCAGTGGTGTTTGGGCAGTGTAGAGGTACTGCTGGGGGTAGTGTTTCAGGGTTTAGGGTAGTGCAGTGGTGTTTGGTGTAGTGTAGGGGGTAGTGTTTTAGGGTGTAGGGTAGTGCAGTGGTGTTTGTGTAGTGTAGGAGGTCGTGTTTTAGGGTTTAGGGTAGTGCAGTGGCCTTTGGGTAGTGTAGGGAGTCGTGTGGGGGTAGTGTTTTAGGGTTTAGGGTAGTGTAGGGGGTCATGCGGGGGTAGTGTTTTAGGGATTAGGGTAGTGCATTGGTGTTTGGGTAGTGTAGGGGGTCATGCGGGGGTAGTGTTTTAGGGTTTAGGGCAGTGCAGTGGTGTTTGGGTAGTGTAGGGGTCGTGCTGGGGGAGTGTTTTAGGGTTTAGGGCAGTGCTGGGGGAGTGTTTTAGGGTTTAGGGCAGTGCAGTGGTGTTCGGGTAGTGTAGGGAGTCGTGCTGGGGGAGTGTTTGAGGGTTTAGGGCAGTGCAGTCGTGTTCGGGTAGTGTAGGGGGTTGTGCTGGGGGTAGTATTTTAGGGTTTAGGGTAGTGCAGTGGTGTTCGGGTAGTGTAGGAGGTCGTGCTGGGGTAGTGTTCTAGGGTTTAGGGCAGTGCAGTGGTGTTTGGGCAGTGTAGGGGTAATGCTGGGGGTGGTGTTTTAGGGTTTAGGGCAGTGCAGTGGTGTTCGGGCAGTGTAGGGGGTCGTGCTGGGGGTGGTGTTTCAGGGTTTAGGGCAGTGCAGTGGTGTTCGGGCAGTGTAGGGGGTGGTGTTTCAGGGTTTAGGGCAGTGCAGTGGTGTTCGGGCAGTGTAGGGAGTCGTGCAGGGGGTGGTGTTTCAGGGTTTAGGGGCAGTGGTGTTCGGGCGGTGTAGGGGGTCGTGCTGGGGGTGGTGTTTCAGGGTTTGGGGCAGTGCAGTGGTGTTCGAGCAGTAAAGGGGGTCGTGCTGGGGGTGGTGTTTCAGGGTTTAGGGCAGTGCAGTGGTGTTCGGGCAGTGTAGGGGGCGGTGCAGGGGTGGTGTTTCAGGGTTTAGGGCAGTGCAGTGGTGTTCGGGAAGTGTAGGGGGTGCTGCAAGGGGTGGTGTTTCAGGGTTTAGGGCAGTGCAGTGGTGTTCGGGCAGTGTAGGGGGTCGTGCTGGGGCTGGTGTTTGAGGGTTTAGGGTAGTGCAGTGGTGTTCGGGAAGTGTAGGGGGTCGTGCTGGGGCTGGTGTTTCAGGGTTTAGGGCAGTGCAGTGGTTTTCGGGCAGTGTAGGCGGTCGTGCTGGGTCTGGTGTTTCAGGGTTTAGGGCAGTGCAGTGATGTTCGGGCAGTGTACGGGGTTGTGCTGGGGCTGGTGTTTCAGGGTTTAGGGCAGTGCAGCGGTGTTCGGGCAGTGTAGGGGGTCGTGCTGGGGTGGTGTTTCAGGGTTTAGGGCAGTGCAGTGGTGTTCGGGCAGTGTAGGGGGTCGTGCTGGGGCTGGTGTTTCATGGTTTAGGGCAGTGCAGTGGTGTTCGGGCAGTGTAGGGGTCGTGCTGGGGGTGGTGTTTCAGGGTTTAGGGCAGTGCAGTGGTGTTCGGGCAGTGTACGGGGTCATGCTGGGGGTGGTGTTTTAGGGTTTAGGGCAGTGCCGTGGTGTACGGGCAGTGTAGGGGGTCTTGCTGGGGGTGGTGTTTCAGGGTTTAGGGCAGTGGTGTTCGGGCAGTGTAGGGGGTCTTGCTGGGGGTAGTGTTTCAGGGTTTAGGGCAGTGTAGTGGTTTTCGTGCAGTGTAGGGGGTCGTGCTGGGGGTGGTGTTTCAGGGTTTAGGGCAGTGCAGTGGTGTTCGGGCAGTGTAGGGGGTCGTGCAGGGGGTAGTGTTTCAGGGTTTAGGGCAGTGCAGTGGTGTTCGGGCAGTGTAGGGGTCGTGCTGGGGCTGGTGTTTCAGGGTTTAGGGCAGTGCAGTGGTGTTCGGGCAGTGTAGGGGGTCTTGCTGGGGGTGGTGTCTCAGGGTTTAGGGCAGTGCAGTGGTGTTCGGGCAGTGAAGGGGGTCTTGCTGGGGGTAGTGTTTCAGGGTTTAGGGCAGTGCAGTGGTGTTCGGGCAGTGTAGGGGGTCTTGCTGGGGGTAGTGTTTCAGGGTTTAGGGCAGTGCAGTGGTGTTCGTGCAGTGTAGGGGGTCGTGCTGGGGATGGTGTTTCATGGTTTAGGGCAGTGCAGTGGTGTTCGGGCAGTGTAGGGGGTCGTGCTGGGGGTGGTGTTTCAGGGTTTAGGGCAGTGCAGTGGTGTTCGGGCAGTGTAGGGGGTCATGCTGGGGGTGGTGTTTCAGGGTTTAGGGCAGTGCAGTGGTGTACGGGCAGTGTAGGGGGTCTTGCTGGGGGTGGAGTTTCAGGGTTTAGGGCAGTGGTGTTCGGGCAGTGTAGGGGTCTTGCTGGGGGTAGTGTTTCAGGGTTTAGGGCAGTGCAGTGGTGTTCGTGCAGTGTAGGGGGTCGTGCTGGGGGTGGTGTTTCAGGGTTTAGGGCAGTGCAGTGGTGTTCGGGCAGTGTAGGGGGTCGTGCAGGGGTGGTGTTTCAGGGTTTAGGGCAGTGCAGTGGTGTTCGGGCAGTGTAGGGGTCGTGCTGGGGCTGGTGTTTCAGGGTTTAGGGCAGTGCAGTGGTGTTCGGGCAGTGTAGGGGGTCGTGCTGGGGGTGGTGTTTCAGGGTTTAGGGCAGTGCAGTGGTGTTCGGGCAGTGTAGGGGTCTTGCTGGGGGTACTGTTTCAGGGTTTAGGGCAGTGCAGTGGTGTTCGGGCAGTGTAGGGGGTCTTGCTGGAGGTGGTGTTTCAGGGTTTAGGGCAGTGCAGTGGTGTTCGTGCAGTGTAGGGGGTCGTGCTGGGGATGGTGTTTCAGGGTTTAGGGCAGTGCAGTAGTGTTCGGGCAGTGTAGGGAGTCGTGCAGGGGGTGGTGTTTCAGGGTTTAGGGCAGTGCAGTGGTGTTCGGGCAGTGTAGGGGGTCGTGCTGGGGGTGGTGTTTCAGGGTTTAGGGCAGTGCAATGGTGTTCGGGCAGTGTAGGGGGTCGTGCTGGGGGTGGTGTTTCAGGGTTTAGGGCAGTGGTGTTTCGGGCAGTGTAGGGGGTCTTGCTGGGGGTGATGTTTCAGGGTTTAGGGCAGTGCAGTGGTGTTCGGGCAGTGTAGGAGGTCTTGCTGGGGGTAGTGTTTCAGGGTTTAAGGCAGTGCAGTGGTGTTCGGGCAGTGTAGGGGTCATGCTGGGGGTGGTGTTTCAGGGTTTAGGGCAGTGGTGTTCGGGCAGTGTAGGGGGTCGTGAAGGGGGTGGTGTTTCAGGGTTTAGGGCAGTGCAGTGGTGTTCGGGCAGTGTAGGGGTCGTGCTAGGGTATGTGTTTCAGGGTTTAGGGCAGTGCAGTGGTGTTCGGGCAGTGTAGGGGGTCGTGCAGGGGCTGGTGTTTCAGGGTTTAGGGCAGTGCAGTGGTGTTCGGGCAGTGTAGGGGGTCGTGCTGGGGGTAGTGGTTTAGGGTAGTGCAGTGGTGCTTGTGTAGTGTAGGGGTCGTGCTGGGGGTAGTGTTTTATGGTTTAGGGTAGTGCAGTGGTGTTTGTGTAGTGTAGGGGTCATGTTTTAGGGTAGTGCAGTGGTGTTTGGGTAGTGTAGGGGGTCGTGCTGGGGGTAGTGTTTTAGGATTTAGGTTAGTGCAGTGGTGTTTGGGTAGTGTAGGGGGTCGTGCTGGGGGTAGTGTTTTAGGGTTTAAGGTAGTGCAGTGGTGTTTGTGTAGTGTAGGGGGTCGTGCTGGGGGTAGTGTTTTAGGTTTTAGGGTAGTGCAGTGGTGCTTGTGTAGTGTAGGGGGTCGTGCTGGGGGTAGTGTTTTAGGGTTCAGGGTAGTGCAGTGGTGTTTGTGTAGTGTAGGGGGTCATGTTGTAGGGTAGTGCAGTGGTGTTTGGGTAGTGTAGGGGGTTGTGCTGGGGGTAGTGTTTTAGGATTTAGGTTAGTGCAGTGGTGTTGGGGTAGTGTTTTAGGGTTTAGGGTAGTGCAGTGGTGTTTGTGTAGTGTAGGGGGTCATGCTGGGGGTAGTGTTTTAGGGTTTAGGATAGTGCAGTGGTGCTTGTGTAGTTTAGGGGGTCGTGCTGGGGTAGTGTTTTAGGGTTTAGGGTAGTGCAGTGGTATTTTTGTAGTGTAGGGGGTCATGTTTTAAGATGCAACGCTCCAATACCTGACCAGTCTGCACTACATAAAACTGCAAAAAAATAAAAATAAAAAGTGTTTTGCACACTTTTGTCATTGGGCTATATGTGGGCTACATCTGGGTAATATTTGTGCTACATTTGGGCTCTTTTTTCACTGGTGGCCATCTTGGAAGACTTCTTTGTTATGAAGTTTCCTAATTTCCTCATTTACTGCAGTCTCCTCAGTAGGAAATTCTTTCAGTTTTTTACTTTGATTCCATCAAGAAGGCATTCAGATGTGTCACACATTTGCCATAAATTCAGAATGTTATTACTCTAGTTGTTCATTAGATCACTGTAGTAAAGCTACTGCTCACCAAGGAGTTTACTGGAAGTCTACTGCTGGTATTGAAAGTGATTGTTTCAGTCTGCATGTCAGAATTTTCTAATGAAATAGAAGAGGATTTGAGATCTCACTTAAAACATGCACTAAATTTTCATTTTGCAGCACTAACCATAATTTCTATGGCAAAATGAACCCCTCATTTTGTTCCTTTTTAAATTAAATGTTTTAAGTGTTACCAGTTTATTCCAATCAAGATGGCTTCAGGTGTGCCATACTTTTGTCATAAGTAAGGCTGTTAGCGCTCTAGTTGTTCTTTAGAACACTCTGGGAAGCTGCAGTAGAACACAAAGGCATCAACTGACAGGCTGCTCCTGTTGAAATATAACAGGAAGATTTTTTGAGATCTCACTTGAAACATGTCCTAATTTTTCTTTCTACAGCACTAACCATAATTTCTATGGCAAAATGAACCCCCTCATTTTGTTCCTTTTTAAATTAAATGTTTTAAGTGTTACCAGTTTATTCCAATCAAGATGGCTTCAGGTGTGCCATACTTTTGTCATAAGTAAGACTGTTAGCGCTCTAGTTGTTCTTTAGAACACTCTGGGAAGCTGCAGTAGAACACAAAGGCATCAACTGACAGGCTGCTCCTGTTGAAATATAACAGGAAGATATTTGAGATCACACTTGAAACATGTCCTAATTTTTCTTTCTACAGCACTAACCATAATTTCTATGACAAAATGAACCCCATCATTTTGTTCCTTTTTAAATTAAATGTTTTAAGTGTTACCAGTTTATTCCAATCAAGATGGCTTCAGTTGTGCCATACTTTTGTCATAAGTAAGGCTGTTAGCACTCTAGTTGTTCTTTAGAACACTCTGGGAAGCTGCAGTAGAACACAAAGGCATCAACTGACAGGCTGCTCCTGTTGAAATATAACAGGAAGATATTTGAGATCACACTTGAAACATGTCCTAATTTTTCTTTCCAGAGCACTAACCATAATTTCTATGACAAGATGAACCCCATCATTTTGTTCCTTTTTAAATTAAATGTTTTAAGTGTTACCAGTTTATTCCAATCAAGATGGCTTCAGGTGTGCCATACTTTTGTCATAAGTAAGGCTGTTAGCACTCTAGTTGTTCTTTAGAACACTCTGGGAAGCTGCAGTAGAACACAAAGGAATCAACTGACAGTCTCTGCCCTTGTTGGATGTACATGTTTTACTGAGAATGTCAGACTTCATTCTCACATAACTGAGAAAGATAATGTGAATTTACAGAAAATATGCTCTCATTTTAGCTTCTGGGGCACCTTCCAAAACTGTATGGGACAAGCATGTGAAAATAGTTTTCTCTCAAACATGATTCATGATATCCCAGCAGAAGGTTTTTCACAGGGTAAAATCACCTTAGAACACACCACAATTCCTGAAATTAGTATGGTACCATCAACAAATGAATTCTAATGTAACTAAAGTCTGTTATCACCCTTTATAGTTCTCCTTTTGGTAACCCTCAAAATCTTCGATTCACTACAATGCATTTCAATGGTACTATCATTTATATTGGTCCCAAGATGGCTGCCAGCAATTCCAGGATGAAGTGCTGACAGCCAATCAGATCTCACGATGACATGTGTGGTTAGGCTCCGCCCAGATATATATGTGTTTTTACTTTTGATTTTCTCAGCAACTACTGAACGGATTTACACCATTTAACAAAAGGGTTCTTTTTGAACCAAGAACTACCTCTTTGCCAAATTTGGTGTAATTCCGTTCAGCAGTTCGGGCTGTAGCCTTGCATAAAGTTTCCTATGGGAAATTGATTTTTTGACTCTTATTTTTTAATTTCTCCGCAACTACTGAGCGGATTTACACCATTTAACAAAAAGGGTTCTTTCTGAACCAAGAACTACCTCTTTGCCAAATTTGGTGTAATTCCGTTCAGCAGTTCGAGCTGTAGCTGTGTCTAAAGTTTCCTATGGGAAAATGAATGGGGAAAACACGTTTTGGGACCCCCTTTTTCTCGGCCCCGCTGACGAATCACCCTGAGACTTTCAGGGTAGGAGCGGACCGGAGCGGGCCATAAAGTTTGAAAATTTCGCGAAGATTCGTCAACCGACGCAAGAGTTATTTCAAATAGAATGTCGCGGATTTCCTATGGAAAATAGGTCCTAACTATAACTATCTACTGGCGACCGCCAGTAGATAATATATATATATATATATATATATATATATATATGTATATATATATATTCACTGAAAAAACCATAGGTTTTAGGGAAAGTTATAGTTAGTTGGACATTGCACTCGTACAAAACCCGTGAAATTCCCCCGTTATAGTTAGTTCAGCTAACTATAACTCGCGCCCGCAATGCACTGCTGATGACGTCACATATTACATCACTCATGACATGGTCAGTGACATCACTGATGACATCACTGATGACATCTCAAATGACATCACTGATGACATCACTGATGACATCATCCAGTGACTGTGTGTTTGTGTAAAGTTTAAAGATGTTTAATATATATAGGGAAAGGCATATTGAAGAATGAGTGGGTGTATAAGCGTCTGAATGGATGATTTAGTAGGTGCGTGACTGAGTCTATAAGTGAGTGATTAAACGTATCTTACTGGATGCATGGGTGAGTGACTAAACTGTGTGAATGTCTGTATCCGTCTGTCTGTTGTTGTGTAAGCAGCAGCATGGGTTTCTGACTAGCTAAATGAGTGTCTATATGGGTAATGGATTGGTTCTCTGAGTATCTGTATGGGTGCCTCAGTGTTTGTGTGGGTGGGGTGTGTGTGACTCTGTGCATAGATGTGTGAGTGGGTGATTCACTGGGTGCATGGTTTCAAGAGTGCGTCTGTGATGGACTGTATGGGTGGGTGAGTGTGTGTATGGGTGTGTTAGTGATTGAATGTATATCTCAGTGGTACATGTGTGAGTAACTACATATGTGAAAGGCAGTATATATGTGTGTTGGAGTATATAAATGGCTATAAGTGAGAGTGTGTGATTGTGAGAGTGGCTATATGGATGAGTGTGTGCTTGCATCAGTGATTGCATAGGAGCGTAAGAATGTGCTAGTATTTTTATGAGTAAGTGAGCTGGTGTGTATAACTGTATAGGTGAGTAAATGGGAGTGTGATTAATTATTAGCATGACTGACTAGGTGTGTGAGTACCTCTATGGATGAGTTGCATTGTGTGAGTGTTTATATAGGTGTATAAGTGCATATGATAGTCCTGTACTGAGTGACTGTAAGTATGAGTGACTGTACGGGTGAGTGAGTAGATGTGTGTGTGTAGACCTAAGAATCAGTGAGTGGGTATGTACTTATTGGTATTGGAGTGTGTATGGTTTTGAGAATGGCAGTCTGTAATTTAGAGTGGGTGTATCAAAAGTTATATTAGGGTGTGAGAAGATGCATTAAATTCTCACATGGATGATGTCATCAGTGATGTCATTTGAGATGTCATCAGTGATGTCACTGACCATGTCATGAGTGATGTAATATGTGACGTCATCAGCAGTGCATTGCGGGCGCGAGTTATAGTTAGCTGAACTAACTATAACAGGGGAATTTCACGGGTTTTGTACTGAGTGCAATGTCCAACTAACTATAACTTTCCCTAAAACCTATGGTTTTTCAGTGAATTTCAAAGGTTTTTTAAATGCTAAACCCTAACTATAACAGGCCTGAAACCTATGGTTTTTTCAGTGAATTTCAAAGGTTTTTAAAATGCTAATTCCTAACTATAACAAGTCTAAAACCTATGGTTTTTTCAGTGAATTTCAAAGGTTTTTTAAATGCTAATTCCTAACTATAACATGTCTGAAACCTATGGTTTTTTTCAGTGAATTTCAAAGGTTTTGTAAATGACAATTTTTAAATGTATTAATTGTTATATTTATTTATTTTGATACTGATTTACTACATTTTTTTAAACTATTTATTTTTAGATGTTTTATTTTTTAAATTACATTGTAATTACATTATACATTACATTACAAAATATACTTTCTCAGAATGAATTACTTTAGTTTAAATACTTTGCAAATAGGCAATAGACTTTTAAGTACAGTAGTTACAGTTGTTGCAATGGGCAACACAATTTCAAACACAATGCAACATTGAGCTCAATGTGAATTTCTAGCCTAAATGCAATTAGTTACTTTATGGATTACTTTTCTAACCACAGGACTGGATCCTAGATTCAGTCCTGGGACATCTCCTGTAAACAGTTGAGTAAAAGCGTTTTGGTTACAGTAGTGATTTTTAAGGAAGATTATTGTATTTTAAAAGTTGACACATAAACTTTTTCACATAGAATCACCAATGTTATCCTATGGGAGGAAATTCACTTAGCAGGTAAGTAGTGTTATCGTTACTTTTTCTTACTCAGTGGTGGATCCTGGATCCAGCACTGGTGCATCTCCTGTAAACAGTTGAAAGAATGCGTTTAAGTCATACAGGCGATTTTTAAGGAATATTTGTAGTTTGTGAAAATCAACACTTTGAAACTTTTCTGCTGAAAACCAGACAATGGATTCCTATGGAAAGAAATATAAGTTACTGGTAAGTACGGTTAAAATTACTTTTCAGGATCAGTACTGGGCTGAAAGATGCAGCACTGAGGTCTCTCCTGATAACAGGTGAGTAAATCGGAATTCGTACTTTGGCTGATTTTAGAGGAATATTTGTATGTTTCAAAAATCGACACTAGAAACTTTTTCAGCAAAAAGCAGGCAATGATATCCTATGGAAGGAAATTCAAGTTACTGGTAAGTACGGTTAAAATTACTTTTCAGGATCAGTACTGGGCTGAAAGATGCAGGACTGAGGTCTCTCCTGATAACAGGTGAGTAAATCGGAATTCGTAGTTCGGCTGATTTTAGAGGAATATTTGCACAATGGTGAAGGGAGGGGCGGGGCCTGAGGTGACATCTGTGCAAACGCGCCCCGTGGCGCGTTTTAAGTTGGGGGATTAAGTCCCCTTGAATCATGAGGGTCCCTGGGGTCCAACTAGCCCACCCTGTACCTCCAGTATGCGCCAGGAGGCTGCGTTGCAGAGAGGTGTTCAGAGGCCACGCCCCTTTTTGCACCTCTCTCTGCAACGCAGCTCTGTGGCGCTTTCTGGACGTACCTGGTGGGCTAGTTCGCCCCAGGGACCCTCAGGATTGAAGGGATTTCATTCCCCATCTTAAAATGCGCCACGGGGCCTGTTTGCACACATGTCACCTGAAGCCCCGCCCCTCCCTTCACCACTGTGCAAACGTGCCCAGTGGCGCGTTTTAAGTTGGGGATTAAGTCCCCTTGAATACTGAGGGTCCCTGGAGTCCAACGAGCCCACCATGTACCTCCAAAAAGCGCCACAGAGCTACGTTGCAGAGAGGTGTATAAAGGGGCGTGGCCTCTGTACACCTCTCTGCAACACAGCCCCCTGGCGCATACTGGAGGTTCCTGGTGGGCTAGTTGGCCCCCAGGAACCCCCAGTATTCAAGGGAATTACTTCCCCTTCTTAAAACGCGCCAGGAGGCGCGTTTGCAGACTGCTGCAGGGAGGGCGGGGCCTCGGCACGATGCCGGTCTTTTTTTTTTGCTTTTTTCTGCCCAGGGGTCCTTGTGGGACCCCTGAGCAGACCTAGGAGTCAGGGTGTTTCTACCCTGCCCCCTTTGTGCGTTTTGCGCACTTGTTTCTTGTGTTTTTTTAATCAGTGGGATCCGCGCACCCTAAGCGCATCCCGCCGATTTTGAAAAAAAAATGCTTTCTGCCCAGGGGGTCCTTGTGGGACCCCTGAGCAGACCTAGGGGTCAGGGTGTTTCTACCCTGCCCCCTTTGTGCGTTTTGCGCACTTGTTTCTTGTGCTTTTTTTTTTTAATCGGCGGGATCCGCGCACCCTAAGCGCATCCTGCCGATTTTTATAAAAAAATGCTTTTTTCTGCCCAGGGGTCCTTCTGGGACCCCCTGAGCAGGCCTAGAGGGTCAGGGTGTTTCTACTCTGCCCCCTTTGTGCGTTTGCGCACTTGTTTTTGTGCTTCGGTTCTACCGAGAGACAAAATGGCTGCCAACACTTCCTGGTTTGGAGTGTTGACAGCCAGCTGACAGCCAATTAACATGCAGCTCGTGATCGGGACGGTGCGCGCAGGGTGCGCTGAGGAGTACGCGGACCCTACTCGGCCATAGATATATATGTGACTTTACTTTTGATTTTCTCAGGAACTACTGAACGGATTTACACCATTTAAGCCAAAGGCACCAGTCTGAACCAAGGGCTACCTCTTTGCCAAATTTGGTGTAATTCCGTTCAGCAGTTCGGGCTGTAGCTGCGACTAAAGGTTCCTATGGAAAAATGAATGGGGAAAACGCGTTTTGGGACCCCCTTTTTCTCGGCCCCCGCTTGACGAATCAACCCGAGACTTTCAGGGTAGGAGCGGAGCGCCCTAACAAGTTGGAAGCTTTCGCGAAGATTCGTCAACCGGCGCCAACGTTATTTCAAATAGAATGTCGCGGATTTCCTATGGATAATAGGTCCTAACTATAACTATCTACTGGCGACCGCCAGTAGATAATATATATATATATCTATATATAAACAAAATACTCTAATGAATATCACAACACAGTGCATTATCATAAAACACTAATGACTCACTGGGGGTGGTACTAAAATATTCGCATGAGAAATATATATCTTTTAACAATCACATTGGATGGAGATTCAAATGTATACAGACATTAATAAAATGCGCGACAATTTTCTCTCACATGCAGCAGTGCACGTTTAGGATATGTCAAACTTTAACTGTTCCAAAAAGCACTCTATTCTGATTGAAAATTAATGTACATTTAGTGGAAATTGTTGTGAATCCATCAATTAGGTAGGCACTGTGGGTCTTCAAATGTCACAAATATTAATACTATATTCGCAACAAATTCGGCCTGTTCTTTGCTCGAATAGCTTTGACCCTTTGCCCTTCAATTTCATTTAATTGATTGCCATTAAAACTGAACCTCTATAAAATCAAGATTGAGTCTTTTTACCACCCTGAAACCAAGTTCAGTAAAAATCCATCATTACTTGTTCTGTGTTGTATAATACAGATACAAAACAGCTTGTAGCAGAAGAATGCAGTACACGGCGAAGCTTCCGTCCGTGGTTGAAAATAAATGTCTTCACAATTGAAGCTCGATAAGCATTTAAAGTCATTACCTCTTGTTTTTCAGCACTGCATATTTCCACCACTACTCACTATACATATATATATATATTATCTACTGGCGGGCGCCAGTAGATAGTTATAGTTAGGACCTATTATCCATAGGAAATTCGTAACATTCTTTTCCCAATAACTTTGGCGCCGGTTGACGAATCTTCGCGAAATTTTCAAAACTTATGGCCCGCTCCGGTCAGCTCCTATCTTGAAAGTTTCGGGGTGATTCAGCAAGCGGGGGCCGAGAAAAAAGGGGGGTCCCAAAACGTGTTTTCTCCATGTTATTTCCCATAGGAAAATTTAGACACGGCTACAGCCCGAACCCCACAAACGGAATTACACCAAATTTGGCAAAAGGTAGCCCTTGGTTCAGAAAGCGCCCTTTTTTTTAAATG
Source organism: Calotriton arnoldi (assembly GCA_963921515.1). Lineage (NCBI taxonomy): Eukaryota > Metazoa > Chordata > Amphibia > Caudata > Salamandridae > Calotriton > Calotriton arnoldi. The sequence continues at coordinate 1,534,158 of CAWUFW010004242.1, read as the reverse complement.
GTGTAAATCCGTTCAGTAGTTCTGAGAAATTCAAAAAATAGAGGTCAAAAAATCAATTTCCCATAGGAAACTTTAGACACGGTTACAGCCAAAACTGCTGAACGGAATTACACCAAATTTGGCAAAAAGGTAGTGCTTGGTTCAGAAAGCGCCCTTTTTTTAAATGGTGTAAATCCGTTCAGTAGTTTTCGAGATATTAAAGGAAAAAAATCTTTATATATCTGGGCGGGACCTAACTACACAAGCACGAGCTTGGCTCTAATTGGCTGCCAACACTTCAATCCAGGAAGTGTTGGCAGCCATCTTGGTGCAATGCTTTTTAGGTCTCGCCTAGCGACGCAGCGCATGTGCTGCCCACTACACAAACATCCCTGCACTGCCCTAAACCCTAAAACACTACCCCAGCACGACCCCCTACACTGCCCGAACACCACTGCTCTGCCCTAAACCCTGAAACACTAGCCCCAGCATGACCCGCTACACTGCCCGAACACCACTGCACTGCCCTAAACCCTGAAAAACCAGCACCAGCACGACCCCTACACTGCCTGAATACCACTGAACTGCCCTAAACCCTGAAACACTAGCCCCAGTACGACCTCTACACTGCCCGAACACTACTGCACTGCCCTAAACACTGACACACCAGCCCCAGCACGACCCCCTACACTGCCCGAACACCACTGCACTGCCCTAAACCCTGAAACACCACCCGCTGCATGACCCCCTACACTGCCCAAACACCACTGCACTGCCCTAAACCCTGAAACACCACCCCCAGCACGACCCCCTACACTGCCCGAACACCACTGCACTGCCCTAAACCCTGAAACACCACCTCCAGCACGACCCCCTACACTGCCCGAACACCACTGCACTGCCCTAAACCCTAAAACACCACCCCAGCACGACCCCCTACACTGCCCGAACACCACTGCACTGCCCCAAACCCTAAAACACTACCGCCAGCACGACCCCTACACTACCCGAACACCACTGCACTACCCTAAACCCTAAAACTCTACCCCCAGCACGACCCCTACACTACCCGAACACCACTGCACTGCCCTAAACCCTAAAACACTACCCCCAGCACGACCCCCTACACTACCCGAACACCACTGCACTGCCCTAAACCCTAAAACACTACCACCAGCACGACCCCCTACACTACCCGAACACCACTGCACTGCCCTAAACCCTAAAACACTGCCCCCAGCACGACCCCCTACACTACCCAAACACCACTGCACTGCCCTAAACCCTGAAACACTACCCCCAGCACGACCCCTACACTACCCAAACACCAATGCACTGCCCTAAACCCTAAAACACTACCCCAGCACGACCCCTACACTACCCAAACACCAATGTACTACCCTAAACCCTGAAACACTAGCCCCAGCACGACCCCCTACACTGCCCAAAGACCACTGCACTGCCCTAAACCCTGAAACACTACCCCAGCATGACTCCCTACACTGCCCAAACACCACTGCACTGCCCTAAACCCTGAAACACCACCCAGCAGCCCCCTACACTGCACAAACACTGCTGCACTGCCCTAAACCCTAAAACACTACCCCCAGCACGACCCCCTACACTGCACAAACACCACTGCACTGCCCTAAACCCTAAAACACTACCCCCAGCACGACCCCTACACTGCCCAAACACCACTGCACTACCCTAAACCCTAAAACACTACCCCAGCACGTACCCCTACACTACCCAAACACCACTGCACTACCCTAAACCCTGAAACCACTACCCCAGCACGACCCCCTACACTGCCCAAACACCACTGCACTGCCCTAAACCCTGAAACACTACCCCCAGCACGACCCCTACACTACCCAAACACCACTGCACTGCCCTAAACCCTGAAACACCACCCTAGCACACCCTACACTGCCCAAACACCACTGCACTGCCCTAAACCCTGAAACACCACCCCAGCATGACCCCCTACACTGCCCAAACACCACTGCACTGCCCTAAACCCTGAAACACTAGCCCCAGCAGTACCCCTACACTGCCCAAACACCACTGCACTGCCCTAAACCCTGAAACACTACCCCAGCACGTACCCCTACACTGCCCAGAACACCACTGCACTGCCCTAAACCCTGAAACACTACCCCCAGCACGTACCCCTACACTGCCCAAACACCACTGCACTGCCCTAAACCCTGAAACCACTACCCCCAGCACGACCCCTACACTGCCCGAACACCACTGCACTACCCTAAACCCTAAAACACTACCCCCAGCACGACCCCTACACTACCCGAACACCACTGCACTGCCCTAAACCCTAAAACACTACCCCCAGCACGACCCCTACACTACACAAACACCACTGCACTGCCCTAAACCCTAAAACACTACCCCAGCACGACCCCCTACACTACACAAACACCACTGCACTGCCCTAAACCCTAAATCTACCCCAAGCATGACCCCCTACACTACACAAACATCACTGCACTGCCCTAAACCCTAAAACACTACCACCAGCATGACCCCCTACACTACACAAACACCACTGCACTGCCCTAAACCCTGAAACACTACCCCCAGCACAACCCCCTACACTACACAAACACCACTGCACTACCCTAAACCCTAAAACACTACCCTCAGCACGACCCCCTACACTACCCAAACACCACTGCACTACCCTAAACCCTAGAAAAGTAACCACCACCCCATGCCCAATCCCCCTTACCTCTCACTCCTCGTGGTTCCTCTCTCCTCGTGGTTCCTGCTTCATGTCATCTCTGAGGGACGGTGCACGTCGTTGTGAGGAAACGGAACAGCCTCTGTTTCCTTACAACGGCGTGGATCGCTTACATTTTTAGAACTCATGGTCATTTACCATACATACCTTTACAACAAAATTTGTTGTAAAGGCATGTGTGGTAAATGACCATGCGTTCTAAAAATAGTAGTAATGACTTTGCGATGTACAACGCATGCGTGGTATTGCATGCGTTGTAATGGTATCGCGAAGTAAAAGTCGTTGTAACGGCTGTTTACTAATCGAAGCTGGCCCCTGTTCTTCAGTGAGTCGTTTATTTGATAAATTAGGAGGAAGGAATGTGTTTTTTACCAAAAAGTGCATTCCCGGCTGTTGTATTGTGAAAGTGTCCGCGTGGCCTGGTTTCACTTCCGGTGAGAGAGTGGAAGAGTCTGTTTGGATCTAAAGGGGTTCTGCTGTTGGACGGGGCCGGCGCGACACGTCATCAGAAAACACAGCTAATGGAAAGCGTTGTCCCCGAAGTGTGGAGCAGTGCCATGAGAGGTCGAGTGTGCGTCCCACCACAGTATGACCGTACAGCGTGACCCAGGTGCCACCTCCAGGGTACGGGAGGCAGAAGCGGCATCGCAGGTCCTCTTGAAGACCATTGTAGCACTAATTCTACATTTTGGTACTAGGGCATTTTAACTTCGTTGTTCCTGCCAGATACAAAGAGAAGATCCTGTGTTATTCAGTGCCCTCGTTACCTTTTTTGTGGGTTATGGTGCTTGTCACTTCGCTGCCCCGCCGGTGCACACGACTGGGCACCCACCTCGTGTGCCATCTGCAGGGCCTCTGCCCTCGGATCACTGGTTTCGGTTTCTGGAGTGGCAACATAAACAGTTGCTCCCAAAGGACTAGCCTGAACACTTAGGTGAATATCCCCTGCACCAGCATTCCACGGAAATTCTTTCCTAGCTCTCCCACGTCAACGAGGACGTCATAATAGCACGGCTCCGCTCGCGACACCGTATGACGTCATCGGAGCCATAAGAGAACCTCGTCGGCGTGCTGACGTCAGTTCCACCCATTTTTCCGTGCCACCGAGGCAAACAGGGGACCGAGACATTTTCACATGTATTCATAGTATAATAAATATATATATATATTCACTGAAAAAACCATAGGTTTCAGGCACGTTATAGTTAGAAATTAGCATTTAAAAAGCCTTAGAAAATCACTGAAAAAACCATAGGTTTTAGGGACAGTTATAGTTAGTTGGACATTTCACTCGTACAAAACCATAGAAATTCCCCGTTATAGTTAGTTCAGCTAACTATAACTCGCGCCTCGTAATGCACTGCTGATGACGTCACATATTACATCACTCATGACATGGTCAGTGACATCACTGATGACATCACTGATGACATCTCAAATGACATCACTGATGACATCATCCAGTGACTGTGTGTCTCTGTAAAGTTTAAATATGTTTAATATATATAGGGAAAGGCGTATTGAAGAATGAGTGGGTGTATAAGTGTCTGAATGGATGATTTAGTAGGTGCATGACTGACTCTATAAGTGAGTGATTAAGCGTATCATACTGAATGCATGGGTTAGTGACTAAACTGTGTGAATGTCTGTATCCGTCTGTATGTTGGTGTGTAAGCGGCTGCATGGGTTTGCGAATAGCTACATGAGTGTCTACATGGGTTATTGATTGGTTGTCTGAGTATCTGTATGGGTGCCTGAGTGTTTGTGTGGGTGGGGTGTGTGTGACTCTGTGCATAGATGTGTGAGTGGGTGATTCACTGGGTGCATTGTTTCAAGAGTGCATCTGTGATGGACTGTATGGGTGGGTGAGTGTGTGTATGGGTGTGTTAGTGAGTGAATGTATATCTCAGTGGTACATGTGTGAGTAACTACATATGTGAAAAGTAGTATATATGTGTGTTGGAGTACATAATTGGCTACAAATGAGAGTGTGCTATTGTGAGAGTGGCTGTATGGATGAGTGTGTGCTTGTATCATTGATTGTATAAGAGCGTAAGAATGTGCTAGTATTTGTATGAGTAATTGAGCTGGTGTGTGTATAACTGTACATCTGAGTAAATGGCAGTGTGATTAATTATTTGCATGATTGACTAGGTGTGTGAGTACCTCTATGGATGAGTGACGGTGTGTGAGTGTCTATATAGGTGTATGAGTGCATATGATAGTCCTGTACTGAGTGACCGTAAGTATGAGTGACTGTACGGGTGAGTGAGTGGATGTGTGTGTAGACCTAAGAATCAGTGAGTGGGTATGTAGTTATTGGTGTTGGAGTGTCTATGGTTTTGAGAATGGTAGTGTGTAATTTAGAGTGGGTGTATCAAAAGTTATATTAGGGTGTGAGAAGATGCATGAAATTTTCACATGGATGATGTCATCAGTGATGTCATTTGAGATGTCATCAGTGATGTCATCAGTGATGTCACTGACCATGTCATGAGTGATGTAATATGTGACGTCATCAGCAGTGCATTGCGGGGCGCGAGTTATAGTTAGCTGAACTAACTATAACGGGGGAATTTCTATGGTTTTGTACGAGTGAAATGTCCAACTAACTATAACTGTCCCTAAAACCTATGGTTTTTCAGTGAATTTCAAGGTTTTTTAAATGCTAATTTCTAACAATAACGTGCCTGAAACCTTTGGTTTTTTCAGTGAATATATATATATATATATGTACATACATATATATATATTATCTACTAGCGGTCGCCAGTAGATAGTTACAGTTAGGACCTATTTTCCATAGGAAATCCGCAACATTCTATTTGAAATAACTCTTGCGTCAGTTGACGAATCTTTGCGAAATTTTCAAACTTTATGGTCCGCTCCGGTCCGCTGCTACCCTGAAAGTTTTGGGGTGATTCGTCAAGCGGGGGCCGAGAAAAAAGGGGGGTCCCAAAACGTGTTTTCCCCATTCATTTTCCCATAGGAAACTTTATGCAAGGCTACAGCCCGAACTGCTGAACGGAATTACACCAAATTTGGCAAAGAGGTAGTTCTTGGTTCAGAAAGAACCCTTTTTGTTAAATGGTGTAAATCCGTTCAGTAGTTGCTGAGAAAATCAAAAGTAAAAACACATATATATCTGGGCGGAGCCTAACCACACATGTCAACGTGAGATCTGATTGGCTGTCAGCACTTCATCCTGGAATTGCTGGCAGCCATCTTGGGACCAATATAAATGATAGTACCCCATTGAAATGCATTGTAGTGAGTCGAAGATTTTGAGGGTTACCAAAAGGAGAACTATAAAGGGTGATAACAGACTTTAGTTACATTAGAATTCATTTGTTGATGGTACCATACTAATTTCAGGAATTGTGGTGTGTTCTAAGGTGATTTTACCCTGTGAAAAACCTTCTGCTGGGATATCATGAATCATGTTTGAGAGAAAACTATTTTCACATGCTTGTCCCATACAGTTTTGGAAGGTGCTCCAGAAGCTAAAATGAGAGCATATTTTCTGTAAATTCACATGATCTTTCTCAGTCATGTGAGAATGAAGTCTGACATTCTCAGTAAAACATGTACATCCAACAAGGGCAGAGACTGTCAGTTGATTCCTTTGTGTTCTACTGCAGCTTCCCAGAGTGTTCTAAAGAACAACTAGAGTGCTAACAGCCTTACTTATGACAAAAGTATGGCACACCTGAAGCCATCTTGATTGGAATAAACTGGTAACACTTAACCCCTTCGGTGCTCATGACGAGCTCAGCTCGTCATGCTGCGCGGTAGCGCTGTGCGCATGACGAGCTGAGCTCGTCACGACCCCACCCGCGATCGGAATGTCCAGCACACGAGCGGAATTCCGATCGCGGTCAAGGGGTTAAAACATTTAATTTAAAAAGGAACAAAATGATGGGGTTCATCTTGTCATAGAAATTATGGTTAGTGCTCTGGAAAGAAAAATTAGGACATGTTTCAAGTGTGATCTCAAATATCTTCCTGTTATATTTCAACAGGAGCAGCCTGTCAGTTGATGCCTTTGTGTTCTACTGCAGCTTCCCAGAGTGTTCTAAAGAACAACTAGAGCGCTAACACTCTTACTTATGACAAAAGTATGGCACACCTGAAGCCATCTTGATTGGAATAAACTGGTAACACTTAAAACATTTAATTTAAAAAGGAACAAAATGATGGGGTTCATTTTGTCATAGAAATTATGGTTAGTGCTGTAGAAAGAAAAATTAGGACATGTTTCAGGTGTGATCTCAAATATCTTCCTGTTATATTTCAACAGGAGCAGCCTGTCAGTTGATGCCTTTGTGTTCTACTGCAACTTCCCAGAGTGTTCTAAAGAACAACTAGAGCGCTAACAGTCTTACTTATGACAAAAGTATGGCACACCTGAAGCCATCTTGATTGGAATAAACTGGTAACACTTAAAACATTTAATTTAAAAAGGAACAAAATGAGGGGGTTCATTTTGCCATAGAAATTATGGTTAGTGCTGTAGAAAGAAAAATTAGGACATGTTTTAAGTGAGATCTCAAATATCTTCCTGTTATATTTCAACAGGAGCAGCCTGTCAGTTGATGCCTTTGTGTTCTACTGCAGCTTCCCAGAGTGTTCTAAAGAACAACTAGAGTGCTAACAGCCTTACTTATGACAAAAGTTTGGCACACCTGAAGCCATCTTGATTGGAATAAACTGGTAACACTTAAAACATTTAATTTAAAAAGGAACAAAATGAGGGGGTTCATTTTGCCATAGAAATTATGGTTAGTGCTGCAAAAGAAAATTTAGTGCATGTTTTAAGTGAGATCTCAAATCCTCTTCTATTTCATTAGAAAACTCTGACATGCAGACTGAAACAATCACTTTCAATACCAGCAGTAGACTTCCAGTTAACTCCTTGGTGAGCAGTAGCTTTACTACAGTGATCTAATGAAAAACTAGAGTGCTAACATTCTGAATTTATGGCAAATGTGTGACACATCTGAATGCCTTCTTGATGGAATCAAAGTAAAAAACTAAAAGCATTTCCTACTGAGGAGACTGCAGTAAATGAGGAAATTAGGAAACTTCATAACAAAGAAGTCTTCCAAGATGGCCACCAGTGAAAAAGAGCCCACATGTAGCACAAATATTACCCAGATGTAGCCCACATATAGCCCAATGACAAAAGTGTGCAAAACACTTTTTATTTTTAGATTTTTTGCAGTTTTATGTAGTGCAGACTGGTCAGGTATTGGAGCGTTGCATCTTAAAACATGACTCCCCTACACTACAAAAACACCACTGCACTACCCTAAACCCTAAAACACTACCCCCAGCACGACCCCCTACACTACACAAGCACCACTGCACTATCCTAAACCCTAAAACACTACCCCCAGCATGACCCCCTACACTACACAAACACCACTGCACTACCCTAAACCCTAAAACACTATACCAACACCACTGCACTAACCTAAATCCTAAAACACTACCCCCAGCACGACCCCCTACACTACCCAAACACCACTGCACTACCCTAAAACATGACCCCCTACACTACACAAGCACCACTGCACTACCCTAAACTCTAAAACACTGCCCACAGCACGACCCCCTACACTACACAAACACCACTGCACTACCTTAAACCCTAAAACAGTACCCCCAGCACGACCCCCTACACTACCCAAACACCACTGCACTAACCTAAATCCTAAAACACTACCCCCAGCACGACCCCCTACACTACCCAAACACCACTGCACTACCCTAAAACATGACCCCCTACACTACACAAACACCACTGCACTACCCTAAACCCTAAAACACTACCCCCGAGCACGACCCCTACACTACACAAGCACCACTGCACTACCTAAACCCTAAAACACTACCCCCAGCACGACCCCCTACACTGCCCGAACACCACTGCACTGCCCTAAACCCTGAAACACCAGCCCCTGCACGACCCCCTACACTGCCCGAACACCACTGCACTGCCCTAAACCCTGAAACACCAACCCTAGCACGACCCCCTACACTGCCCAAACACCACTGCACTGCCCTAAACCCTGAAACACCACCCCCTTCACGACCCCCTACACTGCCCGAACACCACTGCACTGCCCTAAACCCTGAAACACCACCCCCAGCACGCCCCCTACACTGCCCGAACACCACTGCACTGCCCTAAACCCTGAAACACTACCCCCAGCAAGACCTCCTACACTGCCCGAACACCACTGCACTGCCCTAAACCCTGAAACATCACCCCCAGCAAGACCCCCTACACTGCCCGAACACCACTGCCCTAAACCCTGAAACACCACCCCCAGCACGACCACCTACACTGCCCGAACACCACTGCACTGCCCTAAACCCTGAAACACCACCCCCAGCACGACCCCCTACACTGCCCGAACACCACTGCACTGCCCTAAACCCTGAAACACCACCCCCTGCACGACCCCCTACACTGCCCGAACACCACTGCACTGCCCTAAACCCTGAAACACCATCCCCAGCACGACCCCCTACACTGCCACGAACACCACTGCACTGCCCTAAACCCTGAAACACTACCCCCAGCAAGACCCCCTACACTGCCCGAACACCACTGCACTGCCCTAAACCCTGAAACATCACCCCCAGCAAGACCCCTACACTGCCCGAACACCACTGCCCTAAACCCTGAAACACCACCCCCAGCAAGACCCCCTACACTGCCCGAACACCACTGCCCTAAACCCTGAAACACCAGCCCCAGCACGACCCCTACACTGCCCGAACACCACTGCACTGCCCTAAACCCTGAAACACCACCCCCTGCACGACCCCCTACACTGCCCGAACACCACTGCACTGCCCTAAACCCTGAAACACCACCCCCAGCACGACCCCTACACTGCCCGAACACCACTGCACTGCCCTAAACCCTGAAACACCACCCCTGCATGATCCCCTACACTGCCCGAACACTACTGCACTGCCCTAAACCCTGAAACACCACCCCCAGCAGGACCCCCTACACTGCCCGAACACCACTGCACTGCCCTAAACCCTGAAACATCACCCCCAGCAAGACCCCCTACACTGCCCGAACACCACTGCACTGCCCTAAACCGTGAAACACCAGCCCCAGCACAACCCCGTACACTGCCCGAACACCACTGCACTGCCCTAAACCCTGAAACACCAGCCCCAGCACGACCGCCTACACTGCCCGAAAACCACTGCACTGCCCTAAACCCTGAAACACCAGCCCCAGCACGACCCCCTACACTGCCCGAACACCACTGCACTGCCCTAAACCCTGAAACACCAGCCCCAGCACGACCCCCTACACTGCCCGAACACCACTGCACTGCCCTAAACCCTGAAACACCAGCCCCAGCAAGACCCCCTACACTGCCCGAACACCACTGCACTGCCCTAAACCCTGAAACACCACCCCCAGCAAGACCCCCTACACTGCCCGAACACCACTGCACCCTAAAGCCTGAAACACCACCCCCAGCAAGACCACCTACACTGGCCGAACACCACTGCACTGCCTAAACCCTGAAACACCACCCCTGCACGACCCCCTACACTGCCCAAACACCACTGCACTGCCCTAAACCCTGAAACACCACCCCCTGCACGACCCCCTACACTGCCCAAACACCACTGCACTGCCTAAACCTAAACACCACCCCTGCACGACCCCCTACACTGCCCGAACACCACTGCACTGCCCTAAACCCTCAAACACCACCCCTCAGCACGACACCCTACACTGCCCGAACACCACTGCACTGCCCTAAACCCTGAAACACCACCCCCAGCACGACCCCCTACACTGCCCGAACACCACTGCACTGCCTAACCCTGAAACACCACCCCCTGCACGACCTCCTACACTGCCGGAACACCACTGCACTGCCCTAAACCCTGAAACACCACCCCCAGCACGACCCCTACACTGCCCGAACACCACTGCACTGCCCTAAACCCTGAAACATCAACCCCAGCAAGACCCCCTACACTGCCTGAACACCACTGCCCTAAACCCTGAAACACCCACCCCCTACACTGCCACGAACACCACTGCACTGCCCTAAACCCTGAAACACCACCTCCAGCAAAACCCCCTACACTGCCTGAACACCATTGCTCTGCCCTAAATCCTGAAACACTAGCCCCAGCACGACTCCCTACACTGCCCGAACACCACTGCACTGCCCTAAACCCTGAAACACCACCCCCAGCACGACCCCCTACACTGCCCGAACACCACTGCACTGCCCTAAACCCTGAAACACCAGCCCCAGCAAGACCCCCTACACTGCCCGAACACCACTGCACTGCCTTAGACTCTGAAACACCAGCCCCAGCAAGACCCCCTACACTGCCCGAACACCACTGCACTGCTCTAAACCCTGAAACACCAGCCCCAGCATGACCCCCTACACTGCCCGAACACCACTGCACTGCCCTAAACCCTGAAACACCAGCCCCAGCACGACCACCTACACTGCCCGAACACCACTGCACTGCCCTAAACCCTGAAACACCAGCCCCAGCACGACCCCCTACACTGCCCGAACACCACTGCACTGCCCTAAACCCTGAAACACCAGCCCCAGCACGACCCCCTACACTGCCCGAACACCACTGCACTGCCCTAAACCCTGAAACACCACCCCTGCACCACCCCCTACACTGCCCGAACACCACTGCACTGCCCTAAACCCTGAAACACCACCCCGTGCACCGCCCCCTACACTGCCCGAACACCACTGCACTGCCCTAAACCCTGAAACACCACCCCCAGCACGACCCCCTTTACTGCTCGAACACCACTGCACTGCCCCAAACCCTGAAACACCACCCCCAGCACGACCCCCTACACTGCCCGAACACCACTGCCCTAAACCCTGAAACACCACCCCTGCACGACCCCCTACACTGCCCGAACACCACTGCACTGCCCTAAACCCTGAAACACCACCCCCTACACTGCCCGAACACCACTGCACTGCCCTAAACCCTGAAACACCACCCCCAGCACGACCCCCTACACTGCCCGAACACCACTGCACTGCCCTAAACCCTAAAACACCACCCCCAGCATTACCCCCTACACTGCCCAAACACCACTGCACTGCCCTAAAGCCTAGAACACTACCCCCAGCACGACCCCTACACTACCCGAACACCACTGCACTACCCTAAACCCTAAAATACTACCCCCAGCACAACCCCCTACACTACCCGAACACGACTGCACTGCCCTAAACCCTCAAACACTCCCCCCAGCACGACCCCCTACACTACCCGAACACCACTGCACTGCCCTAAACCCTAAAACACTCCCCCAGCACGACCCCCTACACTACCCGAACACCACTGCACTGCCCTAAACCCTAAAACACTACCCCAGCACGACCCCCTACACTACCCAAACACCAATGCACTACCCTAATCCCTAAAACACTACCCCCGCATGACCCCCTACACTACCCTAAACCTAAAACACTACCCCCGCACGACTCCCTACACTACCCAAAGACCACTGCACTACCCTAAACCCTAAAACACGACCTCCTACACTACACAAACACCACTGCACTACCCTAAACCCTAAAACACTACCCCCTACACCTACACAAACACCACTGCACTACCCTAAACCTAAAAAACTACCCCCAGCACGAACCACTACACTACCCAAACACCACTGCACTACCCTAAACCCTAAAAAACTACCCCCAGCAGTACCCCTACACTACCCAAACACCACTGCACTACCCTAAACCCTAAAACACTACCCCCAGCAGTACCCCCTACACTACCCAAACACCACTGCACTACCCTAAATCACTACCCCCAGCACGACCCCCTACACTACCCAAACACCACTGCACTACCCTAAACCCTAAAACACTACCCCCAGCACGACCCCCTACACTACCCAAACACCACTGCACTACCCTAAACCCTAAAACACTCCCTCCAGCACGACCCTCTTCACTACCTAAACACAACTGCACAATTTGTTAAAGGCATTGCAACGCAGGCCTGTGGTGCTTACTGGAAGTACCTAGTGGGCTAGTTGGGCCCCAGGGACCCTCAGGATTCAAGGTGACCTAATCCCCCAACTTAAAACGCACCACGGGGCGCGTTTGCACAGTGGTGAAGGGAGGGGCGGGGCCTCAGGTGACATGTGCGCAAACACGCCCTGTGGTGCGTTTTAAGTTGGGGAATTAATTCCCTTTGAATCCTGAGGGACCCTGGGGGCCAACTAGCCCACCAGGTACCTTCAGTAAGCACAACAGAGTTGCGTTGCAGAGAGGTGAAAAAGGTGCGTGGCCTCGGAACGCCTCTCTGCAACTCAGCTCTGTGGTCCTAACTGTAGGTACCTGGGGGCTAGTTGGGCCCCAGGGACCCTCAGAATTCAAGGGGACTTAATCCCGCAACTTAAAACGCGCCACGGGATGCGTTTGCACACATGTCACCTCAGGCCCCCTCCCTTCACCACTGTGCAAGCGCGCCCTGTAGCGCGTTTTAAGAGGTAGTTTTAATCCTCCTGCCCTATTATGTACTAGGGACTTGCAGAGGAGGTCATGCTAATCACAGGGGTACCCCAACGCATAGTGTTCCCTAGTGTATGTAGGTGTTTTCACTGTATTCTAAGTGTCTTTTAGCATAGCACTGGCTCTGGTTAGTCAGAGTCAGTTACCACCAGTACCCGTCTGAAAAAGTTGTGGGCACAGGATGATTTTGCAACAAGGCCTCTTTCTGCTCCTCTGTTGGTTCTTTCTGCACATCTTTTGCTTCTTTCTGTGCGTTTTTCTTCTTTCTTCACATGTCCTACCTCTGTAGGCATAGTTAGAAACTAGCATTTAAAAAAACCTTTGAAATTCACTTAAAAAATCATAGGTTTCAGGCACGTTATAGTTAGAAATTAGCATTTAAAAAACCTTTGAAATTCACTGAAAAAACCATAGGTTTCAGACACGTTATAGTTAGAAATTAGCATTTAAAAAACCTTTGAAATTCACTGAAAAAACCATAGGTTTTAGGGACAGTTATAGTTAGTTGGACATTTCACTCGTACAAAACCATAGAAATTCCCCCGTTATAGTTAGTTCAGCTAACTATAACTCGCGCCCACAATGCACTGCTGATGACGTCACATATTACATCACTCATGACATGGTCAGTGACATCACTGATGACATCACTGATGACATCTCAAATGACATCACTGATGACATCATCCATGTGATAATTTCATGCATCTTCTCACACCCTAATATAACTTTTGATACACCCACTCTAAATTACAGACTGCCATTCTCAAAACCATAGACACTCCAACACCAAAAACTACATACCCACTCACTGATTCTTAGGTCTACACACACATCCACTCACTCACCCGTACAGTCACTCATACTTAGTCACTCAGTACAGGACTATCATATGCACTCATACACCTATATAAACACTCACACACCGCCACTCATCCATAGAGGTACTCACACACCTAGTCAGTCATGCAAAAACTTAATCACACACCCATTTACTCACCTATACAGTTATACACACACCAGCTCACTTACTCATACAAATACTAGCACATTCTTACGCTCTTATACAATCACTGATACAAGTACACACTCATCCATACAGCCACTCTCACAATCACACACTCTCACTTATAGCCATTTATATACTCCAACACACATATATACTGCCTTTCACATATGTAGTTACTCACACATGTACCACTGAGATATACATTCAATCACTAACACACCCATACACACACTCACCCACCCATACAGTCCATCACAGATGCACTCTTGAAACCATGCACCCAGTGAATCACCAACTCACACATCTATGCACAGAGTCACACACACCCCACCCACACAAACACTCAGGCACCCATACAGATACTCAGACAATCAATCAATAACCCATGTAGACACTCATGTAGCTATTCAGAAAGCCATGCAGCCGCTTACAAACCAACAGACAGACGGATACAGACATTCACACAGTTTAGTCACTAACCCATGCATTCAGTAAGATACATTTAATCACTCACTTGTAGAGTCAGTCACTCACGTACTAAATCATCCATTCAGACACTTATACACCCACTCATTCTTCAATACGCCTTTCCCTATATATATTAAACATATTTAAACTTTACAGAAACACACAGTCACTGGATGATGTCATCAGTGATGTCATCAGTGATGTCATTTGAGATGTCATCAGTGATGTCATCAGTGATGTCACTGACCATGTCATGAGTGATGTAATATGTGACGTCATCAGCAGTGCATTGCGTGGGCGCGAGTTATAGTTAGCTGAACTAACTATAACGGGGGAATTTCTATGGTTTTGTACGAGTGAAATGTCCAACTAACTATAACTGTCCCTAAAACCTATGGTTTTTCAGTGAATTTCAAAGGTTTTTTAAATGCTAATTTCTAACTATAACGTGTCTGAAACCTATGGTTTTTCAGTGAATATATATATATATATATATATAATTCACTGAAAAACCATAGGTTTCAGGCACGTTATAGTTACAAATTAGCATTTAAAAACCTTTGAGACTCACTGAAAAACCATAGGTTTTAGGGACAGTTTTAGTACTTGGACATTGCACTCGTACAAAACCCGTGAAATTCCCACGTTATAGTTAGTTCAGCTAACTATAACTCGCGCCCCGCAATGCACTGCTGATGACGTCACATATTACATCACTCATGACATGGTCAGTGACATCACTGATGACATCACTGATGACATCTCAAATGACATCACTGATGACATCATCCAGTGACTGTGTGTTTCTGTAAAGTTTAAATATTTTTAATATATATAGGAAAGAGCGTATTGAAGAATGAGTGGGTGTGTAAGTGTCTGTATGGATGATTTAGTAGGTGCGTGACTGACTCTATAAGTGAGTGATTTAACGTATCTTACTGAATGCATGGGTTAGTGACTAAACTGGGTGAATGTCTGTATCCGTCTGTCTGTTGCTGTGTAAGTGGCTGCATAGTGTTTGTGAATAGCTAAATGAGTGTCTATATGAGTTATTGAATGCTTGTCTGAGTATCTGTATGGGTGCCTGAGTGTTTGTGTGGGAGGGGATGTGTGAAACTCTGTGCATAGATGTGTGAGTGGGTGATTCACTGGGTGGATGGTTTCAAGAGTGCATCTGTGATAGACTGTATGGGTGGGTAAGTGTGTGTAAGAGTGTGTTAGTGAGTGAATGTATGTCCCAGTGGTACATGTGTGAGTAACTACATATGTGAAAGGCAGTATATATGTGTGTTGGAGTATATAAATAGCTATAAGCAAGAGTGAGTGATTGTGATAGTGGCTGTATGGATGAGTGTGTGCTTGTATCTGTGATTGTATAAGAGCGTAACAATGTGCTACTATTTGTATGAGTAAGTGAGCTGGTGTGTGTATAACTGTATAGGTGAGTAAATGGCAGTGTGTTTAATTATTTGCATGACTGACTAGGTGTGTGAGTATCTCTATGGATGAATGGCGTTGTTTGAGTGTCTATATAGGAGTAAGAGTGCATATGATAGTCCTGTACTGAGTGACCGTAAGTATGAGAGACTGTACGGGTGAGTGAGTGGATGTGTGTGTGTAGACCTAAGAATCAGTGAGTGGGTATGTAGTTATTGGTGTTGGAGTGTCTATGGTTTTGCGAATGGCAGTCTGTAATTTAGAGTGGGTGTATCAAAGGTTATATTAGGGTGTGAGGAGGTGCATCAGATTATCACGTGGATGATGTCATCAGTGATGTCATTTGAGATGTCATCAGTGATGTCATCAGTGATGTCACTGACCATGTCATGAGTGATGTAATATGTGGCGTCATCAGCAGTGCATTGCTGGGGCGCGAGTTATAGTTAGCTGAACTAACTATAACGGGGAATTTCACGGGTTTTGTACGAGTGCAATGTCCAAGTAACTAAAACTGTCCCTAAAACCTATGGTTTTTCAGTGAATTTCAAAGGTTTTTAAATGCTAATTTGTAACTATAACGTGTCTGAAACCTATGGTTTTTTCAGTGAATTTCAAGGTTTTTAAATGCTAATTTGTAACTATAACGTGTCTGAAACCTATGGTTTTTCAGTGAATTTCAAAGGTTTTTAAATGCTAATTTCTAACTATAACGTGCCTGAAACCTACAGTTTTTCAGTGAATTTCAAAGGTTTTGTAAATGACAATTTTTAAATGTATTAATTGTTATATTAATTTTTTTCATACTGATTTACTACATTTTTAGAAACAATTTTTTTTACATATTTTATTTTTAAATTACATTGTAATTACATTATACATTACATTACAAAAAATACTTTCTCAGAATGAATTACTTTAGTTTAAATACTTTGCAGATAGGCAATAGACTTTTAAGTACAGTAGTTACAGTTGTTGCAATGGGCAACACATTTTCAAACACAATGCAACATTCAGCTCAATGTGAATTTCTAGTTAAATGCAATTAGTTACTTTATGGATTACTTTTGTAACCACAGGACTGGATCCTAGATTCAGTCCTGGTACATCTCCTGTAAACAGTTGAGTAAAAGCGTTTTGGTTTCAGTCGTGATTTTTAAGGAATATTATTGTATTTTAAAAGTTGACACTTAGAAACTTTTTCTCATAGAATCACCAATGTTATCCTATGGAAGGAAATTCACTTAGCAGGTAAAAACTGTTATCGTTACTTTTTCTTACACAGTGTTGGATCCTGGATCCAGCACTGGTGCATCTCCTGTAAACAGTTGAAAAAATGCGTTTAAGTCATACAGGCGATTTTTAAGGAATATTTGTAGTTTGTGAAAATCAACACTTTGAAACTTTTTGCTGAAAACCAGTCAATCTTAGCCTGTGAAGGAAATTCAAGTTACCGGTAAGTACGGTTAAAATTACTTTTGAGGATGAGTACTGGGCTGAAAGATGCAGCACTGAGGTCTCTCCTGATAACAGATGAGTAAATCGGAATTCGTATTTCGGCTGATTTTAGAGGAATATTTTAAAGTTCCAAAACTCCACACTTAGAAGAATTTCCAAGTGAAACCAGTCAATGTTAGCCTATGGAAGGAAATTCAAGTTTACTGGTAAGTACGGTTAAAATTACTTTTCAGGACCAGTACTGGGCTGAAAGATGCAGCACTGAAGTCTCTCCTGATAACAGGTGAGTAAATCAGAATTCGGATTTCGGCTGATTTTAGAGGAATATTTGTATGTTTCAAAAATCAACACTTAGAAACTTTTTCAGCAAAAAGCAGGCAATGATATCCTATGGAAGGAAATTCAAGTTACTGGTAAGTACGGTTAAAATTACTTTTCAGGACCAGTACTGGGCTGAAAGATGCAGCACTGAGGTCTCTCCTTATAACAGGTGAGTAAATCGGAATTCGTATTTCGGCTGATTTTACAGGAATATTTGTATGTTTCAAAAATCAACACTTAGAAGACTTTTTCAGCAAAACGCAGGCAATGATATCCTATGGAAGGAAATTCAAGTTACTGGTAAGTACGGTTAAAATTACTTTTGAGGATCAGTACTGGGCTGAAAGATGCAGCACTGAGGTCTCTCCTGATAACAGGTGAGTAAATCGGAATTCGTATTTCGACTGATTTTAGAGGAATATTTTAAAGTTCCAAAACTCCACACTTAGAAGAATTTCCAAGTGAAACCAGTCAATGTTAGCCTATGAAGGAAATTCAAGTTACCGGTAAGTACGGCTAAAATTACTTTTCAGGACCAGTACTGGGCTGAAAGATGCAGCACTGAGGTCTCTCCTGATAACAGGTGAGTAAATCGGAATTCGTATTTCGGCTGATTTTAGAGGAATATTTTAAAGTTCCAAAACTCCACACTTAGAAGAATTTCCAAGTAAAACCAGTCAATGTTAGCCTATGGAAGGAAATTCAAGTTACTGGTAAGTATGGTTAGAATTACTTTTCAGGACCAGTACTGGGCTGAAAGATACAGCACTGAGGTCTCTCCTGATAACAGGTGAGTAAATCGGAATTCGTATTTCGGCTGATTTTAGAGGAATATTTGCACAATGGTGAAGGGAGGGGGCGGGGCCGTAGCTTACATCTGTGCAAACGCGCCCCGTGGCGCGTTTTAAGTTGGGGGATTAAGTCCCCTTGAATCCTGAGGGTCCCTAGGGGCCAACTAGCCCACCAGGAACCTCCAATATGCGCCAGGAGGCTGCGTTGCAGAGACGTGTAGAGAGGCCACACCCCTTTTACACCTCTCTGCAACGCAGCTCTGTGGCGCTTTCTGGATGTACCTGTTGGGCTAGTTGGCCCCAGGGACCCTCAGGATTGAAGGATTTAATTCCCCATCTTAAAACGCGCCACGGGGCCTGTTTGCACACATGTAACCTGAAGCCCCGCCCCTCCCTTCACCACTGTGCAAACGCGCCCGTGGCGCGTTTTAAGTTGGGGGATTAAGTCCCCTTGAATCCTGAGGGTCCCTGGAGTCCAACTAGCCCACCATATACCTCCAAAAGCGCCACAGAGCTGCGTTGCAGAGAGGTGTAAAGGGGTGTGGCCTCTCTACACGTCTCTGCAACGCAGCCCCTGGCGCATATTGGAGGTTCCTGGTGGGCTAGTTGGCCCCAGGGACCCCCAGTATTCAAGGGGGTCGTTCCCCCTCTGCAAACGCGCCAGGGGCGCGTTTGCAGAGTGGTGAAGGAAGGGGCGGGGCCTGCGGGCCCGATCGTTTAAAAAAAAAAAAAAAAATTTTGTCCCCTGAAGGGGAGCTGTGTGGCCCCCTTCCTTTTTCCTGTTTTTATGCCCTGGGGACCCCAACCCCCAGGGCCTTACCCCTTTTTCTAATTTTTAATTAAAAAAAAAAACGGGAAGGAGGCCGCGTGGCCCCCTTCCCTGGGCCTGTATTGGCCCGGGGACCCCATCCCCCGGGGCATGGCCTCTATATTTATTATTTTGAGGGGGCAGCGTGGCCCCCTCTTCTGGCCATTTAAGGCCCCGGGGACCCCATCTCCCGGGGCCGGCCTTTACGTTGTTTTTATTTATTTTTTTATTTAATTTGTAGAGGAGGGGGCCACGTGGCCCCCTCCCGAGCCACTACTTGCCCGGGGACCCCATCCCCCGGGGTTGGCCCTCTCCGTTGGGGACTGTGGGGGGTCCCCAATCCCCCACAGTCCCGCCGGCTCCCCACGTCCCTTGGGAGCCGGCATTGCTGTTCCACATGGGGAGCAGCTGACATGCTGCTCCCCATGTGGAAAAGCAATCGCTTTGGATATTGGAAGAGAGAGCAGGTTTCCTGCTCTCTCTTCCAATATCCAAAGCAGTTTGCTATGGCAGGACGGGAGCCGCGAGGCTCCCGTCCTGCCATAGCAAACTACAGTGTCCCGGGGGTAGGCACCCCGGGACACTGCAGGAGCCGGCCCTGGGGTGTGGCGGTCCCCAGGGCCATCAAGGGCTCCAGGAGGGGGGCCGCGCGGCCCCCCTCTCTACATCAGCACAGCCCCGGGGAGGTGGTGGTCCCCGGGGCTCTGGGGGTCCGTAACGGACCCCCATATTAAAATGTTTAGTGCCCCGGGGAGGTGGCGGTCCCGGGGCGTGTGGGGGGCTGGAGCCCCCCACACAGGTTTTGTTTTTAATTTAAAAAAGCCCCGGGGAGGTGGTGGTCCCCGGGGCTGCGGGAGGGCTCAGAGCCCTCCCGCACCATTTTTAAAAAGCCCCGGGGGGTGGCGGTCCCCGGGCTCGGGGGCCCTTTGAGGCCCCCACACATTAAATTATCCCCCCACCATGCCCCCGGGACTTGGGCCACCCGGGGCCAATTAGCATCAAAGCGCGGGAGACCGCGCTCCGATTTTTTTTTTGCAGGATTCGCGCACCCTGAGCGCATCCTGCCGATTTTTTTTTTAAATGCTTTTTTGCCCAGGGGTCCTTGTGGGACCCCCTGAGCAGGCCTAGGGGTTAGGGTGTTTCTACCCTGCCCCCTTTGTGCGTTTGCGCACTTGTTTCTTTTTTTCTCGGCGGGATACGCGCACCCTAAGCGCATCCCGCCGATTTAAAAAAAAAAAATCTTTTCTGCCCAGGGGTCCTTGTGGGACCCCTGAGCAGGCCTAGGGGTCAGGGTGTTTCTACCCTGCCCCCTTTGCGCTTTGCGCACTTGTTTCTGTCCCTCGGTTCTACCGAGGGACAAAATGGCTGCCAACACTTCCTGAATCGGAATGTTGACAGCCAGCTGACAACCAATTAGCATGCAGCTCGTGATCGGGACGGTGCGCGCAGGGTGCGCTGAGGGTACGCGTATCCGACGCGCCCATAGATATATATGTACTTTTACTTTTGATTTTCTCAGGAACTACTGAACGGATTTACACCATTTAAGCAAAAGGCACCAGTCTGAACCAAGGACTACCTCTTTGCCAAATTTGGTGTAATTCCGTTCAGCAGTTCGGGCTGTAGCTGCGACTAAAGGTTCCTATGGAAAAATGAATGGGGAAAACGCGTTTTGGGACCCCCCTTTTTTCTCGGCCCCCGCTTCACGTATCACCCCGAGACTTTCAGGGTAGGAGCGGAGCGCCCCAACAAGTTGGAAACTTTCACGAAGATTCGTCAACCGGCGCCAACGTTATTTTAAATAGAATGTCGCGGATTTCCTATGGATAATAGGTTGTAACTATAACTATCTACTGGCGACCGCCAGTAGATAATATATATATATATATATATATATATATATATATTGTAGAGCGAGAGAGGCAGAGGGCAGAGAGAGAGTAAAAATCTGTACAGGCAGGAAGACAGAAGCGTGGGCATTTTGAATGATAACTGATAAGAAATGTATCATTCTTCACATTTCAAATGTATCTATTCCACGATTAGTATATCACATTTCCTCATGTCACTGATCCATGATAATAGCAAAGGGCCTTATTTAGAGTTTGGTGGACTGGTTTCTCAGTCACAAACGTACTAGCAGATATCCTGTCCACCTTGTTACAAGCGTCATAGTATATAATGCACTTTCAATAAGGCGGACAGGATATCCGTCACTTTTTGAAGGAGTAACCCATCCCCTAAACTCTAAATAAGACCTAAAGCCCTAGTCCTCACAATTGATGGGTCAGCCACATCTGAAATTTTTTCATTGCAAATCACAACAGTGCCCGACTCAAAAAAGAGCACAATATTTATTGAGGGGCAGATTTACGAGCCCCCTGCGCCACCAGTACGTCACTTTTCGTGACGTACTGGTGGCGCAGGGGGCTGCTCCATATTTACAAGGAGAGGAAAAGCCACCCTGCGTGACTTTTCCTCTCCTTGTAAATATGGCCCCTTCACACGCAGCACTTTGCGGTGAAGGGCGTTCCATGGGTGTTCCCACGCAACACTCATGGAACAAGACACATCTCCAGAGTTACGAGAAATCGTAACTCTGGAGATGCGTCTGAGCTACGCCACCCTAGAGGTGGCGTAGCGAGCAGCACCGAGGAGAAATGTTTTCATTTCTCCTCGTTTTCCTCTTTCAATGCGTGCTGCAAAATGGTTGTAGTGATTGTTTTTGTGCAGGAAGGTTACCCTTCCTGCACAAAAACAATCTGCCCACGACGCAGGCATCCTTGCACCATGGTGCAAGGGTGCCTGCGCCGGCGCATGGCTGCAGTTTGTGCGCCAGCGCAGGGGGAAGCACAAGGATGCGACATATTCTTGTAAATATGTCGCATCCCTGTGCTTCAAAACTAACGCAGCGCGGCGCAGCATAATGACTTGCTGTACCCCGCTGCGTTAGTTCAACGTAAATCTGCCCATTAGTGTTTTTGTAGAGAGTTCAGACCACAAATTATTGTTTCAAAGTGCTGGGAGGGGGAGAGAAAGAGAGAAAGACACCGGTAAGACTGAGCCATCACAGCAAAGACTGAATCCTGCAAAAGAAGAAGAATGTTTCTCAAGTTGAGAAAGCCTTGGGGATGAGCACTGAGCAATGAAGATGTCTTAGGCGTGTGACTGGCTGAAACATTAGGAGTTCTTTGGCGGCTCCGACGGGAGGTCGGCTGATATCAGCTGAGCACTCGCTTTAAAGAGGAACCAAACATGTGAGTCTATAGCAGGGTTCTCCAAAGTCGGTCCTGGAGGACCGGATCCATGCCAGATTTTTAAGTCAACTACATTTATCTAAATGGGGATATGCTAAAAATCTGGCATGGATCCGACTGTCCAGGACCGACTTTGGAGAACCCTGGTCTATAGGAATCTTCTAATGTTTAGGACGTGTTTTTCCGATCTAAATAGCTGAGAAAGACAGTTCTAAGGGCATGTTTCCTTTTCTTTCCACAATACCTTCACCTTTGTTGGGCTGAATATATTTTGAATGCGTTTCCAATGGAAGGTAAACTAGCACACTCTGCAGTCTTTGTGAGGCTGTAAATCATACTACGCTGTTGCCAGTGGGCAGCAAACTGCAGCCCACTGCAAAATATTGCAACTATTAATGTCATCCCTTCTCACCGAGGACGTTTTAATGTTACTGATCCTGGGGCTTTCGAGGCTTGTCTCTAGATCCGTACCATGGTGGTCACAAACGCCTTTTTATCCAGCAGCCTCATTTATTTCCGTGTTGAAACCCGATGTTCTCTGATGCGCTCTGAAGAGGCAGCAAAGATCATGGGAGGAAGAGACGGGGGAATGAACAGAGTAAAAGGCTGCCAGGCTGTGTGTGTGCTGGTTCTTTGTGTGAATGAATGCATGCTGCTGCGATGATCTGTGTCGGCCCATTTACACATACTTATTCTGTGCACGCACAAGTGTCTATGCTAGAAAAGTGCCAGACATATCTATTTTCTTTTTCAATGTTTGTTTCCTCCTCCAACTTCTACATTCCACCATCATTAAACATACATAGGGCACACCAACATAGAGCATCCCTAAACAAGTAGATCAAAAATAATATGGTCAAATGTCAACTGAAAGGCTTTCTGAACAGTTATGTGTTACAACCTCCGCATCCACTTCCTCGAGGTATCACTACAGAATAGCACTCGTTACATCGCATAGAAATACCACGCATGCCTTTACAACGCGGTTTTACTACGCGATGTCAATTACAACGAGTACCATTACAACGCAAAATTTTACCACGACTATACCTTTACCACGCATGCCATTTCAACGCCAAGGCATGCGTGGTAAAGGTATACTCATGGTAAACGTTTGCACAACCACCCGACACTACACTAATTCCCCGACCCTCCCCCGACCCCCAGTCCTCTCCCTACAATAACACTACACTACCCTGCACAACCCCCCGACACTACACTAATTCCTAAAACACTACCCTACACTACACAAACACCACAACACTACCCTAAACCCTAAAACTCTACCCCCTGCACGACCCTCCCCATACCCCCAGTCCTGTCCCTACACTCTAACACTACCCTGCATGACCCTCGACACTACCCTAAACCCTAAAACACTACCCTACACTACACAAACACCACAACACTACCCTAAACCCTAACACGCTACCCCCAGCACGACCCTCCCCCTTCCCCCAGTCCTGTCCCTACACTCTAACACTACCCTGCACGACCCCCCTACACTACCCTAAACCCTAAATCACTACCCTACACTACACAAACACAACACTACCCTAAACCCTAAAATACTACCCCCGCACGACCCTCCCCCTACCCCCAGTCCGTTCCTACACTCAAACACTACCCTGCACGACCCCCGACACTACCCTAAATCCTAAACCACTACCCTACACAAACACCACAACACTACCCTAAACCCTAAATCACTACCCTACACTACACAAACACCACAACACTACCCTAAACCCTAAAGCACTACCCCCGCACAACCCCCAGTCCGGCCCCTACACTCTAACACTACCCTGCACGACCCCCTCGACACTACCCTAAACCCAAAAACACTTCCCTACACTACACAAACACCACAACACTACCCTAAACCCTAAAACACTACCCCCAGCACGACCCTCCCCTACACACAACCCTACACTACACAAACATTACTACACTACTTCGACACTACCCTAAACCCTTAAAAAGTAACCCCCACCCCAAGCACAATCCCCCTTACCTCTCTCTCCTCGTGGTTCCTCTCTCCTGGTTCCAGCGTCGACAGAGGGGTGGTGCACGTCGTTGTGAGGAAACGGAACAGCCCAGTTTTCTCACAACGATGTGGATTACCATTACATCGCATGCGTTTTAAAAGTGCATGCGATATAATGGTTTGCGTTGTAATGATAGTCGTTGTTACATCGCATGCGTTGTTACGCATGCGATGTAACAACTTGCGTGGTAACAGCCTCGTTGTAATGGCTGTTTACCATCACTGAATAAATCCCTCTACTTAAACAGCACCTACATTGTTAAAGTACGTTTTAAATGTCATTTACTACTACTTTGACCCTCCAACCTCTAACCTAAATTTATATCAACAAGTTCAGTTCAATAATTTATATTTAATCATATTGTTCTGCTAACCTTATCATAACCATCAAATGCATGTAACGGAGAACCTTAATGTGACCCTTATGCCAACCTTTATTCTGACTCTTAATGAATTGAAATGAAGTTAAATTAAACATATTTAAATCGTAATTACATAATTGCACTTAACCTAACCCTGACGCATTCCCTGGTTATTTTGTATTTTAATTAATTTAAATAGAAAACCATAAACGTACGCCAACCATGTCAGTCCTAGCCATAATTCTTAATTTATTAAAATGAAATAAAAATAAATAACATAAAATAACCTTGCTCCCTACTCTCAATCATTTTAAATTAGAACACACGTAATTAACTTAGATAACTAAATCTATCCCTACCCATTAGTTAATTAAATTGATAGAATAATTTATCTTAACCTTTTTTATATATAGCTCTTTATTTTGTTTTTCATATAGTTGCACAGCAGTTACATATACTGTTCTTAAAATTCACAGTGGTAAACATCCGTACAACAGTCCCCTGCCTTAATCCCAGCCATCTGTTACATGAATGAACTTTCTCATAATATAAGGAAAACATAGTAACCGCATGAACTCAATTACCGCATTATAACCAGCATCATCCTGGGTTAGACGCACAGTGTATATTTCCAAACAAAGCCTGGCTATACGCCATTGGGCTTCTGCCTGGAGATGTCTCCAATGCCCATCTCCTCCTAGATGCACCCCCACCCTACCATGGCATCAGAATCACAACAGTTGCCTGCCCCCCAAAGGGGGAGTCCTACCACTCCCCAAGTAGTGTGTTGCGAACAATTTACCATAACCTTAATGAATTTTAACTACATAAACTTGAATTAAATAAGAAACATTAATTACATATTATAATACGTAATCCAAATTCTAACCCTCATTCGTTTAAATTAAAGGAAATTACATTACATAACTAATCCTTATTCTTATTGTAAATTAAATTACGATCAATCAAGTAAGTGACCCTAATCCTAGCTATTACATAATTAAATAAACCATTAATGTTAATGCCATTATACTTACCTGTATCGATGTGGAAGCATTCTCTGTACTGATGATGATGCGGTATTGGAGATGTAATATCATATTAAGGCAGTAACATTGATGCAATGGATCTTCTTCTGAAAAGAATGTTTTGTGTTCTTGTAGAAAGTAGGTTTACATTTAACGTCATGGTGTATACCAGTCAAATCCTTTAACATATATGTCACAGGATAGCTTGCAAACTACGCTACCTCATGAAGCCTCTTACAGCACACATTTATTTTTTTTCATGCAAGTAACAGGTGTCATCATTTCCCAGTTGAATGGTACTCAATTTACAGCCCTCAAAACAATCAAATACTGAGTAGGCCTTGTCAGGATTCAAACCAATGAGATAGCATATGTAGGGAAAGAGCATTTAAGTTTTTTTCAAATAGAAATAGGTCTATCAAACTAAATCAGATGTATGTAGCTGATCAGATGAGGCCATGGTACATCATCACTAGTGACATTATGACGGGAAAAGCAATTATCTATATCTCAGCTCCCTAAACATACATTTCTTGAGATTCCAATATTGGAATCCATTGTGATAACAGATCGGGGGGAATGTGTAGCTATTAGTGATTGATGATGACGTCTGTTGAGTTAGAATTAGGGACAAATACCTGCAACCAGTGTTCCCCAGTGCCAACCAGCTGCAACCTCCCCTACTACATATAGAACAGGGGTTAATTTATCCATGTGGTCTGTTGTTTGCATCTGCTCATGTTCACCTCTTCACTCCCCAGACGTCGCATTCCTGACGGAGACCTGGCTGAATCCCGCTTCAGCCCCCGACATCGCCATTGCCATCCCGGACGGATACAAGATCACCCGCAGGGACCGCACCAACGGAGTCGGAGGAGGCATCGCCATCGTCCACAGGAACACCCTCAGAGTCTCAACCAACACCGACGACACCCTCAGCACCGCCGAACACATGCACTTCCAGATCCACACCGATCCCAACACCACCCTCAGAGGAACCCTCATCTACAGACCCCCCGGACCCCGACCACAGTTCAGCGATTCCATCGCTGACTTCATCAGCACACACGCCATCGCCTCCACGGACTACATCCTCCTCGGGGACCTGAACTTCCACCTCGAGAACAACAAGGACACCAACTCCACCACCCTGATCGACAACCTCGCCACCCTCGGACTCAGACAGCTCGTGACTACACCCACCCACGCCGCCGGCCACACGCTAGACTCCATCTTTTCCGCAAGCCCACACGTCTCCTTCAACCACACCTCCGAACCCCACTGGACTGACCACCACTGCATCCACTTCACCTACAGGAAGCCCACCACGCACCACCGCACCGAACAAATGCCTCGCCGCTGCTGGAGCAGAGTCACGGAAGACCAGCTAACCACAACCCTCGCCCTGAGCCCACCCGCCGAACCCTCCGACCCCGACACCGCCGCTCGAAAACCTCAGACAGTGGATCGACGACTGCGCCAACACCCTCGCCCCGCTCAAGAATCCGCCCAATAGCCACACCAGCAAGAAAGCCACCTGGTTCACCAAAGACCTCCAGGCCTCCAAACGAACATGCCGAAAACTGGAGAAGATCTGGCTCCACGAACGGACAGCGGACAGCTACGCCGCCCACAAGAGCGCCACCCGCAGTCACCATCACCTCATCAGATCCGCCAAAAGGGCCTCACTCAAAGACCGCCTAGACAACAACGCACACAACAGCAAAGAGCTCTTCAACATCGTGAAGGAACTCTCCAACCCCAGCTCCAACACCAACGACATCCAGCCGTCGCGAGACCTGTGCGACTCACTGGCCACCTTCTTCCACCGCAAAATCGCCGACATCCACGACAGCTTCAACACCACGACCGCCCCGGCAACCACCGAGACCACTGCCCCCACAACCACCAACCGCCTGCTCTCCTGGACCAACATCAACGACGAGGACACCAGCGAGATCATGAACACCATCCACTCCGGTTCACCGCTAGACCCGTGCCCTCACCACATCTTCAACAAAGCCAGTACAGCCATCGCGCCCCATCTCCGGAAAATAATCAACATCTCCTTCGAGACAGCAACCTTCCCGGAAAGCTGGAAGCACGCCGAGATCACCGCCTTACTCAAGAAACCCAAGGCAGACCCCAAGGACCTCAAGAACTTCCGACCCATCTCTCTGCTCCCGTTCCCCGCGAAGGTCACCGAGAAAATCGTCAACAAACAACTGACCCGCTACCTCGAGGAGAACAACATCCTGGACCCTTCCCAGTCCGGCTTACGCAGCAACCACAGCACCGAAACCGCCCTCATCGCCGCCACCGATGACATCAGGACCCTGCTAGACAACGGAGAAACAGCAGCCCTCATCCTCCTGGACCTATCAGCCACCTTCGACACGGTCTGCCACCACACACTACGAACACGCCTTCACGACGCCGGGATCCAAGAGAAGGCCCTGGACTGGACCACATCCTTCCTTTCCGGCAGAACACAAGCGTCCGCCTCGCCCCCTTCCGATCCAAGGCCACCAAGATCATCTGCGGCGTACCCCAAGGCTCCTCCCTCAGCCCAACGCTGTTCAACATCTACATGGCACCCTCGCCCACGTCGCCCGACAGCACAACCTCAACATCATATCCTACGCCGACGACACCCAGCTGATCCTCTCCCTCACCAAAGACCCTCACACCGCCAAAGCCCACCTCCACGAAGGAATGAAGGCCGTCGCCGAATGGATGAGGCCAGCCGCCTGAAGCTGAACTCGGACAAGACGGAGGTCCTCATCCTTGGTTCCAACCCTTCAGCCTGGGACGACTCCTGGTGGCCAACATCACTGGGAACAGCCCCGCCACCCACCGACCACGTACGCAACCTAGGGGTCATCCTCGACCCCACCCTCTCCATGACTAAGCAGGTCAACGCCGTTTCCTCATCCTGCTTCAACATCCTCCGAATGCTCCGCAGGATCTTCAAGTGGATCCCCACCGAAACAAGAAAAACAGTCACCCAGGCCCTCGTCACCAGCAGGCTGGACTTCGGAAACGCCCTCTACGCAGGAACGATGGCTAAGCTCCTGAGACGGCTGCAACGCATCCAGAACGCCTCTGCACGTCTTATCCTCGACATCCCCCGACGCAGCCACATCACACCCCACCTGAGAGACCTGCACTGGCTCCCTGTCAACAAGAGGATAACCTTCAAGCTCCTCACCCACGCACACAAAGCACTCCACAACTCCGGACCAGCCTACCTCAACAGACGACTCAGCTTCTACACCCCCACCCGCCAGCTCCGCTCGACCAGCCTCGCCCTCGCCACAGTCCCCCGCATCCGGAAAACCACCGCCGGCGGCAGATCCTTCTCCCACCTCGCCGCCAAGACCTAAAACACCCTCCCCACCAACCTCCGACAGACCCAAGACCTACTGGCCTTCAGAAGACTCCTCAAGACCTGGCTCTTCGATCAGTAGCAGCACCACCCCCCTCTTCCCCCAGCGCCTTGAGACCCTCGCGGGTATGTAGTGCGCTTTATAAGTGACATGATTGATTGATTGATTGAATCTACTCTAGGTTTCCAAATGCAACTTGCGTGTCGAAAATAACGTCTATGAAGGTCTTTCACAAGGAAGAGGTGCCAGATAGTGCTGTATGCATCTGCTCTCAATCTGTAATCTTTTGGCTGATTTAAGTGCATCTTACCAAGCAATGATTACATCTTGCATACATTGCTGTGGCCTCCTCTTCCAATGAGAGATTTGCATTAGGTAGCTGGTGCCAAGTGAAGGAGTGCCCCCGTAAATGATGTTGGGATTCCTGTCATGTGCGCACCACTGAGGAAAGGAGCCCCGTGTACGCATGGAGAATTTCAAGATGGCAAATGTCCAGCCTGAGCTGTATCTTGTTTCTTTTTCTGAAAGCGGGCCTACATGCATGATAGTTTTGAAGAAGACAGATCCTACTTTGAGGTGTGTCCCACCAAGATACTCAGCGATCCACTTCTCTTCCCGAACTGATGGCGAAGAGACGCCCTGATCTGGAGGTTGCATGGGGAAGGTGAGGCAAGAGCTCTGAGGTACTGATAGAGGTTTGCTCCCCTGCAGACTGTTCGGGTCTACCTGTAGCTTGGGCATAGACTGCAATAACTGCCCAAGTCCGTCTGTAAGAGATGCATGGGCAGAACTGAAACTATAGTGGGGTCTTGCCGATCAGTAATTGAGCAAAAGTAGTTTGCGATTCATGAAGAGGACAAGGGAGTGGGGCAGCAGAGGTCAGGGGATGTAGGAAAGCCCAAATGTCAAGAAAGAAACCCAATCAACAAACAGTGAAAACAGATATTTTTCTACCAAGTAGTGGTGCTTGCTCAGACCTCGAGGATAGTGATAACCCTAATGTGAGTACATGTCCGTACCGACTAAAGCGAAGGTGGCCTTCTTGGCTTCTTTGGCAGCTCTATATGAGAAAACAGATAGCATAGACTGCTGGCTGGTTGTCTTTGAGATTAGAATATGAATGTTGAAATTGAAACCACCGGCGCTCGAGATAAAAATATCCACTCTGAAGGGCAACTTCAAGAATGAGGGAAAACAGTTTAACAGTTATCATGCACACTTGAAAATTTCAAAAGTGTGAGGTGGATTCCATTATCTGGTTGGAGGGTAAGGTGGAGACATGGAAAATGCTAAGCCTAGCTAAGATTGCAATCTTCGAAATGGTGGTCAGATGTGGGAGCTGAGATGGAAGCTTTTCTTATCAAACAGGTGCATTTGAATGAGGATGGGGGTCCTATATTTAATAGCCTATCTATCAGATTGGTGCCCTGGAATGTGTGCGACACAACTGGAGAGCATGGGATGGTTTCCGTCATGGTGAAGGATGACTAACTGAGAGAGAAGGTCTTACAATCGACTGAGGCTGAGAATTGGTACATTGATAGTGGGTTCCTGATGCTTTCTGGGATGAGAAATGTTTTGCATGTACCGAGGAGGAAAGAAAAGGCAAGTTTGAGGATTCAGCCCTCTGCCTGGTTCCCATCAAAATGTAGACTACAACAAAGCAGGAAAGTTCACTTATTTACCCATTTACCCATGTTGAAAATGGTTTGTTGTATGACTTGTAGGATGAATATAGATACAAAATGAGGTTTATCAGACAATGCTAGTTGGTCATGGCGGTGATGAGCCCTGACGGGGTCTGCGGAGAGGTGAAGTACACATGATGTGAAATGGATGAGTGATAATACTTCTCTGTAACTTACGTCCTCATTGGGAAGGGGCTATTGGGGGACGAATCTTGACAGCAGGGTCCGCCCCTCCAAGCAGTACCTAATTTAAGAATATAGACCTGCCCGTGCCTGTGCCCAGGTCTAGATGTTATGATTTATTTTAGATCATTAGAATGTATAACCCTTGCTGACATCTTGTTGTTTCTGAAACCTTTTTCAATAAAATGTAACACATCACCAGGTATGAGGAGTTGCACTAACTCTGGAGCAGATCAAGGAAAATGTAATTATCTGACATAAGAAATTAAGAATGCATGACGTTTCTAATTTATCAGGGGTTTAGTTCAGTTTTTTTTATTTTCTAAGTGTAAAATTCTTCCTGGTTGCTTGGCAAGATGCCAACTCTCAGGGCTTTTTAAATGTCCCTAAGAAATCTCCTCATTGTTTTGATGAGTTTGACTATAGGTGCAACCATCTTCCCTGGAAATATTTCCGTGGGGCTTCTGGACGTGAGTTGAGGTTTGCCACAGCACTTCTCAACTTCTGCAAGAAACTGAAGACCTGGCTGGTCAACTAGGAGCACCTCCGGTCCAGCGCCAGGACACCGTCACGGGCGATAAGCTGCACCATACTAATCCACATAACATAACAGGTCCTCGGTAGCAGTGGACAATATGGCACCCCACTGTGCACCAGTAACACATTACTGAAAAAAGTGAAAGAACTCAAGGAAGAAACCTTGCATAATCCAACTAAGCCTATGTTATAAAAAGAGAACATGAGCAGGAACTATGACTGCTGAATTTCACTGGTTTTGTACAAGTTAAATGTGAGCCTAACAATAACATCTCTGTAACCTTAGTTTTTTTCAGTCAATACACACAAAAAAAAATATATATATATATATATATTATCTACTGGCGGTCGCCAGTAGATAGTTATAGTTACAACCTATTATCCATAGGAAATCCGCGACATTCTATTTGAAATAACTCTCTTGCCGGTTGACGTATCTTCGCGAAATTTTCAAACTTTGTGGCCCGCTCCGGTCCGCTCCTACCCTGAAAGTCTCGGGGGGGATTCGTCAAGCGGGGGCCGAGAAAAAAGGGGGTGCCAAAACGCGTTTTCCCCATGCATTTTCCCATAGGAAACTTTAGACACGGCTACAGCCCGAACTGCTGAACGGAATTACACCAAATTTGGCAAAGAGGTAGTTCTTGGTTCAGAAAGAACCCTTTTGTTAAATGGTGTAAATCCGTTCAGTAGTTGCTGAGAAAATGAAAAGTAAAAAGTTAGTGATATCTATGGCCGAGTAGGGTCCGCGTACCCTCCCGATCACGAGCTGCATGTTAATTGGCTGTCAGCTGGCTGTCAACATTCCGATTCAGGAAATGTTGGCAGCCATTTTGTCCCTCGGTAGAACCGAGGGACAGAAACAAGTGCGCAAAGCGCACAAAGGGGCAGGGTAGAAACACCCTGACCCTCTAGGTTTGCTCAGGGGTCCCACAAGGACCCCCTGGGCAAAAAAAAAATAAAAAAAAAAATTAAAAATCGGCAGGATGCGCTCAGGGTGCGCGAATCCTGCCGAAAAAAAAAAAATCGAAGCGCTTTGATGTTAATTGGCCCCCGGGTGGCCCAAGTCCCGGGGGCATGGTGGGGGGATAATTTAATGTGTGGGGGCCTCAAGGGCCCCCAAGCCCCGGGGACCGCCACCCCCGGGGCTTTTTTAAAAATGGTGCGGGAGGGCTCTGAGCTCTCCCGCAGCCCCGGGGACCACCACCTCCCGGGGCTTTTATAAATACATTATTAAACCTGTGTGGGGGGGCTCCAGCCCCACACGCCCGGGGACCACCACCTCCCCGGGGCACTAAACATTTTAATATGGGGGTCCGTTACGGACCTCCAGAGCCCCGGGGACCACCACCTCCCCGGGGCTGTGTACTGAATGGGAGGGGGCCGCGCGGCCCCCTCCTGGAGCCCTTGATGGCCCTGGGGACCACCACCCCCAGGGCCGGCTCCTGCAGTGTCCCGGGGTGCCTACCCCGGGACACTGTAGTTTGCTATGGCAGGACGGGAGCCTCGCGGCTCCCGTCCTGCCATAGCAAACTGCTTTGGATATTGGAAGAGAGAGCAGGGAAACCTGCTCTCTCTTCCAATATCCAAAGCGATTGCTTTTCCACATGGGGAGCAGCATGTCAGCTGCTCCCCATGTGGAATAGCAATGCCGGCTCCCAAGGGACGTGGGGAGCCGGCGGGACTGTGGGGGATTGGGGACCCCCCACAGTCCCCAACGGAGAGGGCCAGCCCCGGGGGATGGGGTCCCCGGGGCAAGTAGGGCTCGGGAGGGGGCCACGCGGCCCCCTCCCCAAAAAAGAGAAAAATTAAAAAAAAAAAAAATGGAAAGGCCGGCCCCGGGAGATGGGGTCCCCGGGGCCTTAAAATGGCCAGAGGAGGGGGCCACGCTGCCCCCCTCAAAAAATAAATATAGAGGCCATGCCCTGGGGGATGGGGTCCCCGGGGCCAATACAGGCCAAGGGAAGGGGGCCACGCGGCCCCCTTCCCGTTTTTTTTTTTTAAGGTAATTTAAAGAAGGGGTAAGGCCCTGGGGGATGGGGTCCCCAGGGCCCAAAAAAAGAAAAAGGAAGGTGGGCCACACAGCCCCCTTCAGGGGAGAAAAAAACAACAAAAAAAACGATCGGGCCCGCAGGCCCCGCCCCTTCCTTCACCACTCTGCAAACGCGCCCTGGCGCGTTTGCAGAGGGGGAACGATCCCCTTGAATACTGGGGGTCCCTGGGGCCAACTAGCCCACCAGGTACCTCCAGTATGCGCCAGGGGCTGCCTTGCAGAGAGGTGTACAGAGGCCACGCCCCTTTTACACCTCTCTGCAACGCAGCTCTGTGGCGCTTTTTGGAGGTATATGGTGGGCTAGTTGGACTCCGGGGACCCTCAGGATTCAAGGGGACTTAATCCCCCAACTTAAAACGCGCCACGGGGCGCGTTTGCACAGTGGTGAAGGGAGGGGCGGGGCTTCAGGTGACATGTGTGCAAACAGGCCCCATGGCACGTTTTAAGATGGGGAATTAAATCCTTCAATCCTGAGGGTCTCTGGGGCCAACTAGCCCAACAGGTACATCCAGAATGTGCCACAGAGCTGCGTTGCAGAGAGGTGTAAAAGGGGTGTGGCCTCTCTACACGTCTCTGCAACGCAGCCCCCTGGCGCATATTGGAGGTTCCTGGTGGTCTAGTTGGCCCCTAGGGACCCTCAGGATTCAAGGGGACTTAATCCCCAACTTAAAACGCGCCACGGGGCGCGTTTGCAAAGATGTCACCTCAGGCCCCGCCCCTCCCTTCACCATTGTGCAAATATTCCTCTAAAATCAGCCGAAATAGGAATTCCGATTTACTCACCTGTTATAAGGAGAGACCTCAGTGCTGTATCTTTCAGCCCAGTACTGGTCCTGAAAAGTAATTTTAACCGTACTTACCAGTAACTTGAATTTCCTTCCATAGGCTAACATTGACTGGTTTCACTTGGAAATTCTTCTAAGTGTGGAGTTTTGGAACTTTAAAATATTCCTCTAAAATCAGCCGAAATACGAATTCCGATTTACTCACCTGTTATCAGGAGAGACCTCAGTGCTGCATCTTTCAGCCCAGTACTGGTCCTGAAAAGTAATTTTAACCGTACTTACCGGTAACTTGAATTTCCTTCATAGGCTAACATTGACTGGTTTCACTTGGAAATTCTTCTAAGTGTGGAGTTTTGGAACTTTAAAATATTCCTCTAAAATCAGCCGAAATACGAATTCCGATTTACTCACCTGTTATCAGGAGAGACCTCAGTGCTGCATCTTTCAGCCCAGTACTGATCCTGAAAAGTAATTTTAACCGTACTTACCGGTAACTTGAATTTCCTTCATAGGCTAACACTGACTGGTTTCACTTGGAAATTCTTTTAAGTGTGGAGTTTTGGAACTTTAAAATATTCCTCTAAAATCAGCCGAAATACGAATTCCGATTTACTCACCTGTTATCAGGAGAGACCTCAGTGCTGCATCTTTAAGCCCAGTACTGATCCTGAAAAGTAATTTTAACCATACTTACCGGTAACTTGAATTTCCTTCATAGGCTAACATTGACTGGTTTCACTTGGAAATTCTTCTAAGTGTGGAGTTTTGGAACTTTAAAATATTCCTCTAAAATCAGCCGAAATACGAATTCCGATTTACTCACCTGTTATCAGGAGAGACCTCAGTGCTGCATCTTTCAGCCCAGTACTGATCCTGAAAAGTAATTTTAACCGTACTTACCGGTAACTTGAATTTCCTTCATAGGCTAACATTGACTGGTTTCACTTGGAAATTCTTCTAAGTGTTGATTTTTGAAACATACAAATATTCCTCTAAAATCAGCCGAAATCCGAATTCTGATTTACTCACCTGTTATCAGGAGAGACCTCAGTGCTGCATCTTTCAGCCCAGTACTGGTCCTGAAAAGTAATTTTAACCGTACTTACCAGTAACTTGAATTTCCTTCCATAGGCTAACATTGACTGGTTTCACTTGGAAATTCTTCTAAGTGTGGAGTTTTGGAACTTTAAAATATTCCTCTAAAATCAGCCGAAATACGAATTCCGATTTACTCACCTGTTATCAGGAGAGACCTCAGTGCTGCATGTTTCAGCCCAGTACTGATCCTCAAAAGTAATTTTAACCGTACTTGCCGGTAACTTGAATTTCCTTCATAGGCTAACATTGACTGGTTTTCAGCAAAAAGTTTCAAAGTGTTGATTTTCACAAACTACAAATATTCCTTAAAAATCGACAGTATGACTTAAACGCATTCTTTCAAATGTTTACAGGAGATGCACCAGTGCTGGATCCAGGATCCAACACTGAGTAAGAAAAAGTAACGATAACAGTTTTTACCTGCTAAGTGAATTTCCTTCCATAGGATAACATTGGTGATTCTATGAGAAAAAGTTTCAAAGTGTCAACTTTTAAAATACAATAATATTCCTTAAAAATCACGACTGTAACCAAAACGCTTTTACTCAACTGTTTACAGGAGATGTCCCAGGACTGAATCTAGGATCCAGTCCTGTGGTTAGAAAAGTAATCCATAAAGTAACTAATTGCATTTAACTAGAAATTCACATTGAGCTGAATGTTGCATTGTGTTTGAAAATGTGTTGCCCATTGCAACAACTGTAACTACTGTACTTAAAAGTCTATTGCCTATCTGCAAAGTATTTAAACTAAAGTAATTCATTAAGAGAAAGTATTTTTTGTAATGTAATGTATAATGTAATTACAATGTAATTTAACTAATAAAATATGTAAAAAAATTGTTTCTAAAAATGTAGTAAATCAGTATTTTAAAAATTTATATAACAATTAATACATTTAAAAATTGTCATTTACAAAACCTTTGAAATTCACTGAAAAACCGTAGGTTTCAGACATGTTATAGTTACAAATTAGCATTTAAAAAACCTTTGAAATTCACTGAAAAAACCATAGGTTTCAGGGACGTTATAGTTACAAATTAGCATTTAAAAAACCTTTGAAATTCACTGAAAAAACCATAGGTTTTAGGGACAGTTATAGTTAGTTGGACATTGCACTCGTACAAAACCCATGAAATTCCCCCGTTATAGTTAGTCCAGCTAACTATAACTCGCGCCCCCGCAATGCACTGCTGATGACGTCACATATTACATCACTCATGACATGGTCAGTGACATCACTGATGACATCACTGATGACATCTCAAATGACATCACTGATGACATCATCCACGTGATAATCTGATGCAGCTCCTCACACCCTAATATAACCTTTGATACACCCAATCTAAATTACAGACTGCCATTCGCAAAACTATAGACACTCCAACACCAATAACTACATACCCACTCACTGATTCTTAGGTCTACACACACACATCCACTCACTCACCCGTACAGTCACTCATACTTATGGTCACTCAGTACAGGACTATCATATGCACTCTTACTCCTATATAGACACTCAAACACCGCCACTCATCCATAGAGGTACTCACACACCTAGTCAGTCATGCAAATAATTAAACACACTGCCATTTACTCAGATGTACAGTTATACACACACCAGCTCACTTAATCATACAAATACTAGCACATTGTTACGCTCTTATACAATCACTGATACAAGCACACACTCATCCATACAGCCACTATCACAATCAGTCACTCTGCTTATAGCTATTTATATACTCCAACACACATATATACTGGCTTTCACATATGTAGTTACTCACACATGTACCACTGGGACATACATTCACTCACTAACACACTCTTACACACACTTACCCACCCATACAGTCTATCACAGATGCACTCTTGAAACCATCCACCCAGTGAATCACCCACTCACACATCTATGCACAGAGTCGCACACACCCCACCCACACAAACACTCAGGCACCCATACAGATACTCAGACAACCAATAAATAACTCATATAGACACTCATGTAGCTATTCACAAACCCATGCAGCCACTTACACAGCAACAGACAGACGGATACAGACATTCACCCAGTTTAGTCACTAACCCATGCATTCAGTAAGATACGTTAAATCACTCACTTATAGAGTCAGTCACGCACCTACTAAATCATCCATACAGACACTTACACACCCACTCATTCTTCAATACGTCTTTTCCTATATATATTAAAAATATTTCAACTTTACAGAAACACACAGTCACTGGATGATGTCATCAGTGATGTCATTTGAGATGTCATCAGTGATGTCATCAGTGATGTCACTGACCATGTCATGAGTGATGTAATATGTGACGTCATCAGCAGTGCATTGCGGGCGCGAGTTATAGTTAGCTGGACTAACTATAACGGGGGAATTTCACGGGTTTTGTACGAGTGCAATGTCCAACTAACTATAACTGTCCCTAAAACCTATGGTTTTTTCAGTGAATTTCAAAGGTTTTTTAAATGCTAATTTGTAACTATAACGTCCCTGAAACCTATGGTTTTTTCAGTGAATTTCAAAGGTTTTTTAAATGCTAATTTGTAACTATAACATGTCTGAAACCTACGGTTTTTTCAG
This sequence comes from Calotriton arnoldi, assembly GCA_963921515.1. Taxonomy (NCBI): domain Eukaryota; kingdom Metazoa; phylum Chordata; class Amphibia; order Caudata; family Salamandridae; genus Calotriton; species Calotriton arnoldi. The sequence continues at coordinate 1,495,508 of CAWUFW010004242.1, read as the reverse complement.
TGAATATATATATATATATATATATATCCTTTCCGCAAAGTCCACCTTTACTGACTGCTGGGCGCTCTGTGGTGGTGCGTGTCGAGTACGGCAGGACCAAGCCGTTACAAATATCGCCACGATATCCCTTTGAACAGGATTTCCTCACCGCACTCACAGCTCTTTTAAAGTTGGAAATAAGTATGAATCATCACATCATACCATCGCTGGTTCCAGGGTGTTTTTATTTTCAAAAAACGCTGCCAACACACAACCCCAACGCGTTTCGGTCTCAGCCGAGACCTTGCTCACGGGGAACAATCGATTGTTCCCCGTGAGCAAGGTCTCGGCTGAGACCGAAACGCGTTGAGGCTGTGTGTTGGCAGCGTTTGAAAATAAAACACCCTGGAACCAGCGATGGTATGATGTGATGATTCATACTTATTTCCAACTTTAAAAGAGCTGTGAGTGCGGTGAGGAAATCCCTGTTCAAAGGGATATCGTGGCGATATATATATATATATATATATATATATATACTCCAAATCCAGTTTCCCCAATCAGAAACCGACACAGGGGCTTAGATCATTCATCTGTTCCTTGCTTATTCGTTAAGCTGTTACACGTTTCGGCATTTCCTGCCTTGTTCACACAACAAACATCATCCACGGTTAACCATTAAAATAGCAGGGCTCCAGGTCACATGATTATCTCTTCGAAATGCCAAGGAAAACAGACTCAGCACCCGATTCTAAATCATCACAACTGTAAATAATACTTGATCACTGTAATAAAATCTTTGGGTGCTTGAATTCCATTCATAATTAACATCATTATAGCTCTCAATATTCCATCACGTTCTGGGGAATCAAAAAGACAATTGATTCTTGTGTCATTGCCTCACTCGGCATATAAAGTGCAAGTGCTAAATTGATCATCATTAAAACTCTGATAATCTCTACAACATTCAGGGTTAAATTAAAATCCTGGTTATTCTGTGGTGTATTTCCGTAAACTAAAATAGATTTTTTTGTTGCAAATACAGGGTCTTCAGATTTATCTTCGGCTCTGCCACATCCTAGCACCCCATATTAAGGTTGTGTGTTCCGATAACCCGCAATGCCAATTGAATAAAGTACTAGTCCAAAACGGTTGTTGCAATATATAGCCACTCAAATAATAGAATATCTCACGTCACATAATATGTGAGGTCTGGCCTTTATAAAGTGCAAGTGCTTTCACAATATTTCATTCCGGGTCATCACCTCTCTTGGTAGACCCACCTCATATGTTGTATAAAGTGCAAGTGCGACATTATAGTGCTTGGTTGTCAACCTACGTAACTAGAGTCAATAAAATCTATAATTTAAGGAAACACAACCTTTATAAAGGGCAAGTGCCTTTCAAATTCATCATTAATTCCATTAGCAATGCGGGTTATCAGTCGGAGCCAGTAATCTCCTTCCAAAATCGCCTTCTAGGGTGTGAAAGTGCAAGTGCAATATATCTAATACAAAAAAGTGCAAAATGCAATAGAGCCCATGCACCACGTTTGGTATTCACATCTTAGCCACATCACCTCCAAACCAATGAATCGTTACACAATCATTAACATTCCTCATTTTGCTTAATGTGCAAATTGCTGAATTCTCTCATATGCCCATGAGAGACTCAAATAAATAGAAACATTGGTAAATTAATTGCATTTATATATGTGTGTGTGTGTATATATATAAATATATCTAAATAAATATATATCGGCTGCGATCGAAACGCGTTGCCTGTGCAGCAAATAAAACCGTTTTTGCAAGTGATCCCGAGCGTCCTGGTGCTTGTTCTTAGGGCGGACAGGCGTGTTGAGGATATATATGTATGTGTGTATATATATATATGCATATATATATAATAAATAATTATTATCAACAGGTTCCTGGTGGATTCGGAGAGGGGTAGAAGCTCAGCAGCTTTTGGAAAGTCTGCAACGTAATTCTTCCAGCAAGGTCAAGAGTTTGAAACATAGAAGCTGCACCTGTCTTTTCTACCTGCAGTTATAGTCACACAATGTCCTGACGCCTTTGTAAATCCCCAGCATAACCTCAATGTGGAGTTCAACGCTTTGTGCATAAACAGGATTCGCCAGGCCGAGAGACGCTAGGACTGTGTAAAGAGCAAAGAGAGGACGTGTGCGGTGGATTAAAGGTCACAGATTCTCTTAGCCAAAGACAGAAATCTCACTAAGGAAATAAAAGCAAATTAAAATCAGAGCCTACTCTGCAAACCCTGCTTGCCTGAAACTTTCTGCGGGGGCGGGAGTATTTTTCTGACGCACTTAAAATGTTCCTTCATAACCACAGGTAGCTCTGGTATTCGCTCACTTGTGTACACGGACAACCCCAGCCAAGAGGAGCACAGCATGCAATTAGCTGAAAAGCACGCTGTGGTTGTAGTGAATGTTCTTCCTAGCAGACCCCTGCTATTCCTTCTGGAAGGATGAAGTGAAGTGAAATGTATTGTATTGTTTATGCAATTGTTCTTGTGTAGTGCTTCAGGCCCCTTGCAGAGGACTGAAAGTGTTACCTTACACATCCCACGCTGCACCGCGGAGGAATGCTTGCTTGGAAGTGTGCTGGGTACATACAAAGAGACCTATGTGGGAAGAATTTTGGCGTTGTGCATGAGTGATCGGTGTGATGCTCTTAGCGTGTCTTGGTTCTCCATGCTTAATAGTGTGATGTATGAAAGACGACTGAGAGATAGAGCACGTGCAATTTACATTAGTCAGCCCCTACATGTTACTCTGTACTCTAATATGGAATGTTTGGTGATGACTGAACCTTCAACCCATGTCTTGTGTTGGATACAGCCAATCAGAATGCCGTTCTTTAACTCAGGTGGGGCGGGGCCTAGTGAGAAGAGAGAGGAGAAAGATCAGTCTGAATGGTCTACTTTACATTAAACACCTATTCAGGTTGTTGCTGGACCACAATAATCGTTATCACTTAAAAGTGTCCAGTCTTGAAGTTGGTGAGGGATGAGGGTGGAATCTGCAGGGATGCACTATAACAAAGTCATCCAAGTTGTCACGGGTTACGTGTCAGATCTCTTTGTGCATTTGGTGCATGTCCTCTTTGGTACAGAGTAGTCTGCTTTAGGTGGGTTGATGGTGGCTGCCTAAAGAAATAGCCAGATCTTGTGGCATTTTATTTTTATTACAGATAGTCCTTGGTAAGATAGTTCTACAGGTCCAAGTCTTGGTTACAGTAGCCAGCTCCATTCTGTTTCGGTTACAGGCAGCTGTTTACCCAGTGGTCATCATGAGGCTGTGGTTTATGATGTGACCCAGGAGCAGAAGTAACCCTACCCATAGAGGTTTACTATGATGCTGGGCAGTGGTGTAAAAGGTGAAACTAGGGCAGGGTTAAGGACACCCACAGAGGTCACTATGATACTGAATAGGGGAGTTGGTGAGGTGGTCTTCCCTGTTTGAATTTTTAAGCTCGCAATGGTAAGAATTGAAGCCTGTGTGGGTCTCGTCCCCAGAGGTTGATAGATTCCCTATCCCAAGAAGTAGTGCTGACATTAGAGAGGCAAGGATTCTGGTCCAAGGTCCTTTTCAGGCCCTAAAATGTCCAAACAATTAAGAGGCAACAAGAAGATGCCCCTCATCTTGCCAGCATTGACACAGACAACCGGGCAGGGTGCTCTGGGAGTAGGGGTTAAATAGGATGGGAGGTTCCAGTGCGAAAAAGAGGTCACATGACCGGGCCATCGCTCCACGTTAAAGCCCTAAGTAAGCAGAAGGGCAGGGCAGAAAGAGGGACGAACCCTTCAGGCCAATCAAACACTGTGGAAGGAGGCACACACTAGCCTGCATTAAGTGATCAACAAATGAATCTCAAATGGAAATCAGAGGGAACATACAAAGGAAAAAACACACACACAGTGCCTTTGGATGGCTTGTTGTTTCTTGCTAACCCCTCCTCCCAAACGCCCAAGAAACTCATTCAGTCCCCTCAATATAATGATCTCAAATGGATGTCACTACATTGTTATCTGCATAAGTATGGCATGGTCCTCTGCAGAATAATCACTGAGATCAAAGTAAGATAAATTAAAGTCACACCAAATCTAATACAGTGATCTTGAATAAAATATCAACTGTCACTACATCACGATCTGTGCAATAATCAAAACGTATGTTACAAGTAAAGCAGGTGGAACATATACGCCAGGCACGTGGCAACCATGAACCTCTTCTGGACCCTTTTCTCCTTTTCTGGGTCCTGTGGCTTTCAATGGAACTGAAAAAGCCTGAAGTGAATGACTGCCCTTTATCTCTGGTGACCCAGGGTCTTGACTACTACTGCCCTTCTCAGAATGCCAGGGGCTTAAATGTGGGTCTTGCTCTTCTTGTGGTAAAAAGGTAGGCCCAGATTTACGAACATTTCATGCAATGTAGCACAAGTAAAGTTGCTGTGCTGCGTTGCGTGAAAGGGAGGGAGCAGAACTGCACCGTATTTTCAAAGATATGGTGCAGTTCTGCTCTCTCCATGTGCAGGTGCACTTTGGCCTGCCTGGTGCCTATGCAGGCAGTCTGCGTCATGCGGCAAGGATGTCTGCTTTCTGGTCAGGATAGTTTTTGTGCAGGAAGGTGTGTACCTTCTCGCACAAAAGCTATCCTTTGAGGCTATTTCCTCTTCATGTAAAGAGGAAAAAAAAGATATTTCTCCTTGTTACGTAAGCCTCAGGTAAGCACATTATTTTGGTGCAAACCAATGTCTACACCTCTTTGTAAAAATGGGTTTGGGTCAAAATCCATGGATGGATGCATAGTAAAGCCCATGCACCATCGATCGAATGCCTACCTGACGCACAGTAACACAAGGCAGAGCAAAGCGATGTGTTGCATTACTTTTTCGTTCAAAGCCACACATCTCCACATTTGCGTAGCTTTGTAATACCATAAAGGATTTTGCTTCATGGCTGCATCGAAAACATGACATAACACTGACACAAAATCTCTCTAAATCTGGGCTGTAGTGTTTGAATTGTGCTGCTGTTTGCAGGTGGGAGGCCCAGGAAATTCTTTTTTATCATTCGACTTTGACCCCGATCAAGCGAGAGAAAGGAAGAAAAGGGAGAAAGAAGGAGGAGGAGAAAGATGGGAAAACCGAGACAAAGGGAGAAAGCAGGGATGAGAAAGAACCTACAAGAGTAAGATGAAGAAATAGGAAGTGCAAGTGGCAGAAGAAAGAGGCATAAGGTGGAAACAAGGCCAGGTAGCCATGGTATTTGACAAAGCCAGTATTCAGCAAGACACGTGGGGAGCTCCCAAGAAAATCTTTGAACACCGGAATACATTTTTTTATGAATTAAACATTGTCAGTCTGTCCTGCTGAATCTAAAATATGGTTCTGGACTAGCAATTCGGATACTGATACTGCATGACATAGTAATATAACACTCAGTACTAAAGGATACTGTTGCATGATCGCGTCACGTGCCATGTCAAGCTCGTGTGCTATTGTTTATTTTCACATATATGCTGTTGTATGAAATAGACATGAATGGGACAAGTTGGGGAACGCCCGTGCCTGTTTCAGAAGATGCCTTCTTGGGAGTGGTAATGTGTGGGGTTGGCTCGAAGAAGGCAAGTGTATTTTCAAACTGCGGGGTTGTGTAATCATGGGTGTGGGGAGGCAGTTGGTGGCCATTCACTTACCTGACTGGCTCCTGCTGACATGTGGTTGGCATAACGAATGTCAAGTTGTTAGCAGACCTTCTTCTGTTTAAATTCTTTTCTTTTCGTGTGCCATGCTACATACTTTCTACCCTGGAGACGATCAGGCACGGATTTATGTGGTGATATTGCTTTTCAGACGGCTTCATAGTGGAGCCGACATTTAGGTTTTGTCGAATGCCATTTGGCCTGGCTAGTGCAGCCTCTGCTTTTCGAAAGCTAATGAAAGAAACGCTAGAAGGTTTAAAGGGAGCAGTCGCTTTCCAAGATGACATATTGGTGTTCGGTAAAGATGCAGAAGAGCAAGACCGTAACTTGAAGAGTGTTTTGGTGGCTCTTTCATCAAAGGGTCTTACGCTACACTCAGACAAATGTACATTTAAGAAATGTGAAGTGGAGTACCTGGGGCATTGCATCAGCGGTGTGGGCATTAAACTCAAATGTAATCATTTGGAAAACATCATCACTGCTCCTGATCCCACCTACAAAGAGCAATTAGTAGCTTTCCTTGGGTTAACTGAATTCTGTGCTACGTTTATCCCTAACTACGCATCCAAAGTGGACCTATTCAGATGTTTGTTTTAAAAAATTTCAAAGTTTGAATGGACTGATAGCATGTCCGCGGTGTTTAATGTTTTGAAGGGTTTAATTGTAAATGCACCATGTCTCAAAAGTTTCGTTGTTGGTAAGCAATGTGTGGTGATTGTTTATGCCAGTAACTGTGGACTGGGTGGTGTGCTTATGCAGAGGGATCATGGCACAGTGGATTATGGCGTATGCGCCCAGGGCTTTGAGAGATGCAAAAAAAACTAATCTGTGATTGAAAGGGAGTTGTTGGCCTGCGTATTGGGGACAGAACATTTTAGGACCTTTTTTGTGGGAGACTAATTCATCATCAAGACGGATCACAAGCCACTGGAGCACATGATGGCGCCAGGTGCGGGGCGTGTCATGTCTGTGAGGTTAGCCAGGTTAGCTTCTAGACTGCGAAGTTTTCAGTATCAGTTAGAGTATATTCGGGGAAAGATTAGTGTGCATGCTGATTGCATGTCCAGGTTACCGTTACCGGAAGGTGATCTCAATGAGGCAGATATGGATGAATGTGAAGTAGCGTCCACGTTACAGGACATCAATTTAGTTGGTTCAGGACAACCTATTCTCCAGGAAGCTACGTGGAAAGAGGAGATGAAGAAAGATGGTGAACTGAACAAAGTAATACAGTTTATTTTAAGCAATTGGCCAGAGGAATGGAAGGTTCCAGGGGAGTTAATGGGTTATTTAAAAGTACAGAAGGAATTAGCTGTGGAGAATGGTATCATAGTGCAAGCGGACAAGTCCATAACTCCTTTTAACTTGAGGAAAACTATTGTGGATCTTGCTCATGATGGTCCCCTGGGTATATCAGGCACAAGGAGGCGTGTCAAGGTAGATTTTTGGTGGCCAGGCATAAATACCTTTGTTGAACACCAGGTGAGGATGTGTGGAAAGTGTGCTTCTAGTGACAAGTCGGCTAAAGCACTGTCTACTGATTCGCAGTCAGTTAATTTTCCTGAGACACCAAGGCAGAAGATGGGTCTTGATGTTATTGTCCCGTTTGATGTCTTACAGAGGCTTTTGGTATTGTGTTCATTGATTACTACTCTAAATGGCCTGAGATTAAAATAGTAAAGGAAGTCACTTCAGAACTTGTTGTGGAGTTTTGGCATTCCCCAGGAAGTAGTTACAGACAACGGGCCCCAATTTGTCAGTAAATTTACGGAGAGTTATTTGGAGAAGTGCGGGAGACACGTAAGAGAAATGCAGTGTTCCATCCCGAAGCGAAGGGCCAGGTTGAGATATTCAACCGTGTGGTCAGAGAAGCTATTCTTCTGTCTGTGAATGGGGGTTTGAGCTAGAGGAATGCTTTGCAATTCATGTTGTTGGCATAGGACTTCTCCCAATTCCGTGACCTCTGTGAGCCCATTTGAGTTATTGAGAGGGTGCAAACCTAGCACCAGGTTAGCACCCTGGTAGTTGAAGAACAAAAAGAAAATGGAGGGTGAGATTGTGGAGGTGGACTTTAAAAGAATTCGAAGCAGAGTGGAGGATTACAAAGCGAAAATGAAAGGGGATTTAAGGAGGAAGAAAGAAGCTGTAATCAGGCAGGTTGTGAAGGTTGGTGACATGGTTCACCTCAAGAAAGGGTGAATGGAAGGTAAAGAGTTTGCCGGTTGGTTGGATCCCATACGAGTTATTGAAGTCTTCATGAATGCGGTGTGGGTAGACAGAGATGGTGTTTGGAATCTCACCCGGGTGTCATTGTTCAAGGGTTGGGATTTGAGTTCTGATGATTATGTGAGCAATGTTTTTGGGATGTGCCTGAAAAGGAGGGTGTCAAGAACACAGGCATGGTAGTGTCACCTAATGCTAGAAGACCAGATAATGTCAAGCATGCTCCAAGAAGTGTGAGATCACGATTGTCACCTTTGAGGTTCAAGGATTTTGTCTTAATGTAAACCAAATTTTAAAAAAAAATGTAAAGAAGGAAGGTGTCTTACATGCAAGAGCGTGTCATGTGCCACGTCACGCTAGTGCGTCATTGTTTATTTTCATATATGTGCTGTTGTATGAAAAAGACATGAGCGATACACGTTGTGGAACGCTCGTGCCTATTTCAGAAGATGCCTTCTTGGGACTGTTAATGTGTGAGCTTGGCTTGCTTTAAGCAAGTATACTTTCAAACTCCAGGAAAATTAAGATTAACAAAGCAAACCAGAGATTTTACAACCTTCTGGGGCCGATCCAACTCAAGAAGTTAGCCCAACACGTCTGCCTCTTGGCATTGCAAAGCTGCAAAACTGAGCCTTTTGGGCTACCATATCTTTAACATGCTGAAAAAACAATGAGCTCCTACCAATGCCCCAGAAACACAAGACTGCATTTTCAGTTTACTGAAATAGTCTCACAGCCGTTTACTCACAGACAAGATGAAGTCTCCTATATCTGTGACGATCACCGGTAACACACAGGTTTTGCTTCTTAGAAATCCTGTTTTCTAAGGGCTATTGCAAAATCACAGCTACAAGTTCAACACACAGGTCAATGCTGCAGATTCTAAAGATTTCAAACACTCAAACTCCTCCCAAAGGAATCAGCGGAACCACTTCGTTATTCGCTCATAAGAGGTCACAATGGTGTGGGGCAAAAATCTCAGGCCAAAATTCAGCTTGTCCAATGTTCAAATATGTCAGCGAACTCTACCTCAAAATAGGACGGTTGCACTTAAATTAAAATGCCAGGTATTGTTGAGACAAGAGTGTTAAAACCAATGTTTCTGAAATCATTGCATCTGAACAGTATGCAAATGGTACAGCAGCAAAAGGCATTTACCTCTTGCTCCTTTGTGGCAGGTAGAAAAGAGGTATTGAGACTAACAGAAGTTTAATGAATTTTCTCTCACCAGGTGAAACAGGACAGAGACCTAGGGGGTAAACTCACCTTCCTCCAATTCATCCCTGAACTCCACTGAGACACGTGAATGGTTTGCCGAGAGTGGGGTGTACAGACGGAGAGAGTAGGTGTTATTCCCTCGGTGTCCTTACTCAATTCATTGCTTTGAATGTCTGTGTTACCTTTCCTCTGGGCCACCCTGGGCAGCTGGAACAATGCTCCCTTATTAGGGCAGGTACCCAGATCAGTTGTCTATGAGGAGGGCCTCAGGTCTGGTCTGTGAAGCCAAAGGGAAGTCCCTTTGACCCAGGGAAGCCTACCTCCTCTTCTTCTATACTGGGAAGAACAGCTAGGGTGGCTCCACAGCATTAGGCTAAAGCCTAACCTTAAAGGTCTCAAAAACAAAGGACCCTAAACATGTCCACCACCCTATTCACTGCAAGTGAAGGGAGCTTTTTCAGAATTTAAAGAAGAGGCTCAAGTGGGGTGCTGCATATATGCAGAAGTTTGGACACTGAACTAAAAACCACTGCCCAATCTGGGGTATGGCCCCATTTGAACACCAACTGGTCTGGATGATTCTTTTTCAGAACTGCAGTTTCTGGGCAGATGTTACAGGGATGATTAAGGACACCTTGTTCAGGGCTTCAGTTTCCTATTACTGGTCAGGGCTTGTGCTATGTATCTTAGGACCCCACAATCTGACAAAAACCAACCCACAGCGGGAAAATAGGTCTCCGAGAGTGCATGTGGGACAACATCAGGGAAGGAACACGTTCTTGGTGAGGATAAGAAAGACTGGCATTCACACTCCTCAATGGGGCTCCAATTATGAGTCACAGCTACTGTGTCCTTCTTTCTAAAAAAAGAACTCCCGCCTGACTGTTACTGCAAAACATATTGTATTCACTTGACACTGCACCTGGAAGACAGAGACGGGTCACAGTTATGAAACATTAATGAGATTTTGTTTCACGAGCCAATGACCTTCTCACGAAGGGGTTCAGCGAAAAGTCTGTATCCTTGCAATGGATTATTAGATGCCACTGTTGCAGTCCCTACAGGCTGGTGAGGGGGGAGTAGCTGCCTTGCATACCAGTCTAACACGGTTTAGAGCTCGTTTAGAGGGAATTATCAAAGAAATCAAAGGGTACACACCCTGGTAGGCTGGGATTCAAGCCCCCAGAGAAGTAAAGATGCTACATCAAGCAAAACATACAAAATTGATTGATACAGGATGCCACAGTTCATAACATCATGAGGGACTTTCAGGCCTCAATGGCCTCTAGGCATTCCTGCATGAGAGGAACAATCGGTTTTGGCACACAAGTGCACCAGAGACTCCTCACCTGGCAAACCTTATGAATTTACCTATGTTTTGAAAGACCCTGATCCGGGTGATAGGTTCATTGGAAAAAAGAACAAGTGCTGAGGTCGTTACAGTGAGAGCAAGTAACTGAGGTAGGGAAAAAGTTCTTTGGCTCTGTGTCCCTTTTTTGTTCCATAACATAAGAAGTTCCACAACCACAATATAATCTGTTTTACAAGGAATGTACACCATAATGTATCATCTGCTGTATTAAACTACACAGTTACATAAAGAAAACCGTGTCCCTTGCTTTAAAAGGCCAACAATGAAGCAAAACACTTGGAGAAGCCAAATGGTGATGGAAGCACACATGCAATCGTTAACAATTGAGGAGTTGACTTCACCATTCAGATCTTCCAGAGGTGTTTACAGGGCCCTCCACACCAGAGATTGTGGCCATTTCTGGATGCCAGATGTGTTCCTAGCCCCAAAGTGGTCTGCATGGGAGCGGTGTGTGCTTTATCTAACGTACATCACCTACAGAAAGCAACAAATGTAGGCACAATAAAAAGAGTGCAGGGAATTATTTATTGTTCGCAATGAAAAGCATGTTTTTCAAACGATGCAGTATACTTCATTCCTAAGAGCCATAAAATTAAGGGGCATATTAGCAAGACCGGCGATAAAATTATCGCCGTTTTAGCGGCAGGAAACTGCCGCTAAAACGGCGATAATGGGCTTGCTAATATGCGTTATAGAATTCCAATAGAAGCCCAGGTTAGATGTGCAGGACATCTAACCTGGGCTGCGTTATAGAATTCCAATAGAAGCCCAGGTTAGATGTGCAGGACATCTAACCTGGGCTTCTATTGGAATTCTATAACGCATATTAGCAAGCCCATTATCGCCGTTTTAGCGGCAGTTTCCTGCCGCTAAAACGGCGATAATTTTATCGCCGGTCTTGCTAATATGCCCCTAAGTATTTTAAGAAAAAACAAGTATGATTGGTTTAATTTGCAATATATTTTGCTCAACTAGTTGAAGTTAGGTGTGAAAAATGGGCACTCAGTGGACATCAAATTCCAATCATGGTTCATAGAAGCAGCACATGTGGACTTTTATGTTCAGGTGAAAATGCCCCTACGAATGTGGACATTCTACCAATATAGAGGAATTATTGCTTTTGTAAGTTTAGGGTTAGGCATGTGTTGCTGGATATTTGTGGGTGTCCTGCAATGCACACGTAGGTTAACACGCCCAAACCATTGCAGGTTGTTTCCAACCCATTGTGTAATGTTTACAATGAAATTAGTGGTTGGTGGGTTTGTTAGCTCATATTGTGTTTGCAAGAATTATTCTACAGCAGATGAGCGGTCCCGTTGGAGGAGAGCAGTTTGGGCCCCATTTTGAATTTGGAGTAGGTGTGCGTTACAATCACCGGTACTCTACACTCACATATATTCTGTGTGACTAATGTATGAAAAGAAGAAAGAGGAATACAAGGCGTTAAAGTATCCTCATGAGTAACGCGAATTACATGTGTAACTGTAACTGACAAAAGTGTGCGTTAATACTTAGAGGATAACAATGCTAATTTGTTTAATAGTACACTCATGACACTAAATATTTTACGTTTTGCCATTTATAACTGTTGAGGTATATATCGAAAATATGGCTTATTTGCTTGTAGAAGGGCGTACATAATGTAACCTGTGCGTTGTTAATTTAGACTAACAGTAGGCCTGAAATGCATTTCTAATGTACTTTCCAGCTAAACGTTTGAATTAACATTCTATTTGCTTTGTGGAATGTTGCATGTATCTTGTGTTCCCACTTCAGGTGGACAAGGTTTCATTTGTTGAGAGAAAGTTATTGTCCATAGTAGATAGAGAAACCTGAGAAGAAGAAAGGAGATAACGGATGAGGGACGAGATCTTGTGGGAGAAGAGGATGGCACCAAGGACATAAGAAATATCTCAACGTGTGAACCTGGAGGCGGAGAAAGAAAGCTGGAGGAATGCTGGAATAATAGAAAAATACAAGTAAAACTGTTGGAGGTGCCTTGATTCAGCGATTGCTTATGCTTAAACAAAGTTAGGGACAGCTGACACTTTTACTTTAGGAGGCCTTGAGGCACAGACCTCATCTTTACTTTCTGTGGCTTTACGCAACATGACCTGGTTGGAGCAACTTCTTTGGAAGGCTCTGATGGCTGACACCTTTTTTACCATCTTTACTGAAGCTTGCCTTAGGTTAGGCTTTCCACTCTGAGATAGCGTAGGGACAGATAGGGAATTTGTAGGGATCTCTAAATGGAGTTTTGATGCAATCCAACAGGCATTTTTGTCCCCTAATAACTTATGTGGCTGGTATGGAAAGTAGTCGTTTTCTTTTTGATATATAGGGCGAATCGGTTCCGGAGATTTGGCTTCATCCTTTTTTCTTTGTATTTCTATACCATAGTGCTTAGATTGGTGTACATTAAGCTGTTTCAGAGTTTGCAATGAACAGATTAACCTGAGTTTAGTTGTCGATCTGAGTCCTTACAGTAGTTTTGATACTTCTTGATTTGGATATTGTGGAAGGAGTTCTCTCTTCACCTCTTATGTTGCACAGCAAGAACCACTGACCAGGCTATTGAGGAGGATGGGTTTTAGCTTTCCCACCGTATACTTTTTATATTAGGTCTTTTTAATAATAAGTGCTGTTTATCCTGTCAGGTACCTGAGGCGGCAGGTTTTTGAGACTGCATTACAGTTTTGTATGACTATCCTTTCTAGGGTTATCTTTACATACTTGGCAGGGATCGAGGATGTCATTTGATAGGTTTATCAGAAATTTTATGAGGGTTAAGGGATGAGCATTTCTTTAGCTGATCCATAAATCATCTAAACAATTGAGCAATCTCTCAAGTCAGGAAAGGTTAGGTAGTGAAAGAGGTCTCTGGGGCAAAAGGTTGGCCAGAGCCACAGTAAACAAGGGGTTTATGCTCACTTCAGGACTAAGAGACTGGGGTTTTGTCTTTGCTTCTATAGAGAACTGGGAAGAAGAAATTCATTACATGATGTTGGTCCATCCTGTAGGGACAGTGGAACCTGGATTGTTGTTCTCTTTTTCGATGTTGAACATAAGGACACATGTATAACCCTTATCAATAGTGTGCCCCACACTTATTGAAAAACGTGTACCTCTTGCGTATTCCTGGTTGGTAGTAGCACACGAGAACCTGGCCAGACAGTGCCTTGTAGGGGTACTATTCAGTTAAGATCAATAGGTAGAAGTTGTTGTTTGCTGTCACATGTGATGTCAGCGGATGGAAATCATTAATCGTGCAGAGAATGCTCTATGATGTGAGATGAGTTTCATCACTATGCTTAAGTTTGGTTGTAGCATATGATTCACAAAGTAATCCATTCACTATAAGCATGCCCTTCTTCAAGCACTAGTCTTTAGAGCAATCTTGTTTAATTTGACCACAATTTGTTCACTGTCTTCTGTAGTCCCTGAGTCTACAATAAACATACAATTGAGGATATGGGCCACAACTGCTCCTTAATAGACCTGTGTTTTAGATTGCATGTTAAAATGGCCTACCATCTCTTAGATAGTCTAGACAATAATGAAGAATACCAGTCTCTAGGGAGCACGTGGTTACCACATGACCAACTCCACTCAGAGCTAGAGATGGCTTTCTGTTGGTTGTAGGAATTGTAAGAAAAAGGGGTACCCCTGGGCAACAGATACGTTTCTAAGTCAGGGAAAAGATACAAAGTGTACACAAAAAGCACTTAGGAACCTATTGAACTAGTGGACCTTCAAAAATTCCTAAAGAAATATAGATCCAATACAGGTGAATATTTTAACTTCAAAATCATTTATTGATACAAAATTACTATAAATTAATTCTCAAAAATTACATATTTATACATGGTGAAGCTGAAAACACAGTTTAGTTCTGAATCCACATCCCTAATTTGATGAGTTTTCAATACACTCTTCATTCATACTCCCACATTCATACCGTATGTAGCATTTTCATAGCTCCTCAGATAATAACTGGAGACTGTCATTTTATACTATTAGGTACATTGATGGTTTATATATTTTTGTCTTTGTTCGTCCTTTTGTGTACAATATTACATTCATTAATACAGTTTTCTCAATAATAGATGATTTTTCTGCCACAATTTTTGATATGTTGTTTAAAACCAAAGGGAGTGTGTTGTTTGGATTTACCAGGTTGGGTAACAGATTGGGATCAGAGCATAATATTTTTTGTTAATAAAGAAATATAAAGCAGAATGACATTCACATGGCTAAAGATTCGTGTCCTACGCGCATTTCGGCTGTGAGCCTTCGTAAGGAAGCCGCCGCAAGGATTGCAAAATGCTCGGCCCGAATTCCTCAGGGGCCGTTCTTTATTTCCGAATTCCTCAGGGGCCGTTCTTTATTTCCAGAACCCGTAATGTGGAGAAGGGTGTTTCAAAAGGTTGAAGTATAAAAAATTAAAATATTTCCTGGTTCTCGCTGTGTTCCATGTTTACAGCGGATGTGGAGAGATTTTCGTCGCTCAGCCGAGCTACAAAGTTCTGTGTGTCCGGTCCCGGGCACTACACTGTCCGCTGTTTTTTGAGCAACTGTTGTGTGGTTGCGGTCTGTGCACTGATTTGTGCAGTCTTCCTCCTTGTCGACCCAACCACTGTGTTTTAGTTGCTGGATTATAACTACTTGGTCATCTAATGAGTGTGTGAATGACCTCATGGAACCAAGCTCCCTGCGAAACTAAGGTCTCCACCTCAGTGGCAATGCTATCATCACGAACCTCTGGCCCGTCCTAGTGCAGAGGGAGTTTAAACAGCACATGGTAGCTGAACCAGCAGATGGCAGAGGTGATATGCCACATTCTTCCAGTGCTCTTACCTATAGGTAATTACTTATTACAATCTTTTGTGTTCTGGTAAAATTTTGCCTGTGACCTCTGTCTTCCTTTGGGGAGATCTATACAAAGTCATTCCAACTGTCTGCTGGTAACTTCTGTTTCTAAGGCCTTCCTAATGTTGTTTCTGATGTTTCTCATAGGTGTAGGTTCAGGCAGAGCAGTGACGGTCTTGTGCTCTGCTTGTCCACGTATACTGGGTTCTGCAAACCTTTTCTGTGTTTGCCTATGTGCCTGTTGTGGCAACTCTCATTACTTCCAGTATCATGCTTGCAGTTCAGCTCTGTCCCTCTCTTGAAGATTTTTCTCACCTTTGGTGCAGCCACTAAGCTTCATGTCATCAGATCATGTTGTTTCCAGTTTCGAGCTTTCATTTAAAAGCCCTGTGTGTTCTGAGGCTTGTAATATTGATTAGCTTTCACTGGACAAAATATACTAACACACCTGCTAAAACAATTTGTAACAGAAAAGCAAGTGTCCCGTGCAGGTAAGAGCGGTGGGGCGGTGGGGCGGGTTCGACAGATTACGGTGAGGGGAAATTAAATAAATAATTAATTTTCCCTCATTGTCATTTGGCGAATCCCCCCCTTCCCTCACCCGGCCCTACCGCTCTTACCTGCACGGGACGCTCCTGCAGAAAAGCCCAGGGCTGGAAAGATATTGTCCTGATGACAATAAAACTAGGTGGCAACACTATGCATCTCAGCCAGTGGTGTTGCTTGTTATTCCTGGATGACCAGAAATTTGACACTTTTTCAGAATTACCACAATTGTAAATTACTTCTATTTAGATTCATTGCACGTAAATGTATCCTCTTTGGATCTCCCAAAAGTTAGGCGTGGGTTAGGCCCCTTGAACCTACATTTGGCACCCCTGCTGTAGGATCTCTGGTTTCTCAAATAAAACCTAACAAAAAATTCTTGGGCAGAAAATGACCTGAAAAGGTGCATTTGATCATACCCTTACTATTTCTTGCTTGGTTAGTTTCATTGCTTACTTTGATTGCAGCTGTGGCTCTCGAGGCCCATCTTCTATAATGCAAGGCACAGTCAATATTAGAGGTAATGCCCACACAAATATACACATTTTTTAAAAGACTATATGTTACCCTTAGAAAGTCCAGATGATGAATCCTAGCTGATAATCCCCCATCCTGACTGCATCTCCTCCCACATCACTAATCTCCATGGTAGCCTCCTAAATCCCCAAATATGGGTTGCATGACAGTATATCGAGGTTGATAATATCACCTACAAAAATATAGCATCGACTCAGTAGTATAGCCAGTGTGCCATGTGCCCTAATGCAAGGAAGGAAATGCCCCCCTGCCTGCTGTCTGAATTAAAAATACAGCAATAAACATTGTTCAGTGGGCCTCTCAGGCCTCTGGGCCCCAGTGCCACGCACCAGCTGCACCAATGCAATCTAAGCCCCTTTATCCTCTACACCGCCTACCAGTACATCATCAAGGTAAGCACATATTTACTATTCCTACCTCCGCACAAAGGAGTAGCTACTATTGGTGCAGCAAGTACAGTGACACCAGGGCCCATAGCCTTGAGAGGCTCACTGAACCCTTAAAATTGCTGTATTTTACCACATCAACAGCAGTCAAAGGGGCCATTTTCCGTGCTTGCACCAGGCCACGTGCCATCATTACTATGCTACTGCCTCCAAATCTACTTAGCTAGAATTACCTGGAGATGCAGTAGTTAGTTCGATATAGTGAATGCAATATTTTTGTCATTGGATCTATCGCATGTGATACAGTAGCGGCTCGTGTCTCAGCAGAGTGGCTGGGCAGGGGGTGGAGGGGGCGCGACGGACGACAAACAACAAAGGAGACACACACCCAAATAAAAACTTACCTGCTGCATCACCAAATCTTCACTCTTCTGCTCCGTCCTCACCAGCACAGGGTCCCAGAATCCCCTGCAGCCAATCCTGATGCTGCTGACTGCATGAAAGCAGCATCAGGATTGGCCTGCACGCCGATGATTTGTGCTCCCAGTGAGACTGGGAGCCTGTGCTTGCTGTCTCCAACCCTGCAACACAGCTCGGGTTGGAGACAGCTTCAGTGCGCATGTCGGCTTGGCCGTCCTGAGACAGCCAGCCAAACCCACATGAGCACGGACAACAGTGCCCTGCCCACCACTCCCCCTCCATGACGGCACCCAATTAGGACCCGCTTCCAGGACTCAGCTATTGAAAGAAAAATAAAACGATAATTAACACTTTTATTATCTTTTTATTTTTACAGTTTTGAGGCTGGTGGGGGGGGGGGCCATAGTGGAGGAGCCGCTGCTGATGCGATACATAGAGGTGGTACACCGACCTTTATACTGCACTCCGTTGCCTTGTGGGTAGATTCACACTTTATAAATCTCCATTTTAAAAGAAGGGCCGTGACGGAACGCCAAAACCAGGCGAGCCTGAAACAACATTTTAATAGTAGAGAAAACTAGAACATGCCAATTGATTTCTTTTTTTGACCCTTTTGTTTAACCTCGTCCTTGCTGACTATCGACGGGACTTATTATCCCCTTCAAAGAACGTAGGTTTTAGATGACAAGGGGAAAGGGCATTTCACGACACTAGCCAAACAACAGCACTAATTGACTTATTTTCTTCTCATTCATTAGCAGTCTTCGTGCTTCTAACCCCTTGCACCAAGGGGTTAACCAGCAACTGGATTCCCATACCAGTGCATGCCTCATAATCTCTCACGAATTCCTTAAAGGGCCATGACAGGCACTCTAGGTAACTTAGGGGCATATTATCAAGGGCTTTATCGCCGCTTTAGCAGCACTTTTTGCCGCTAAAGCAGCGATAATTTTATCGCCCTATTAGCAAGCTGTCGCTAACAGGCGTTAGCGACAGCTTTCAGGCGTTAGAGGCCGCGTTTACCATCGCCTTGCATGTCAGCGATAATTATCGCTAATGACATGCAAGGAAGGCGTTCCCTACTAAAAGCGACTGGAAACAGTCGCTAACTCCACTACCCCCTATTAGCAAGGCAGGCGAAGCAATAAAATAATTCGCGCTAAGCGCGTTTATCGCTATATTTTATCTCCTGCTAGTGAGGATGACTTACCTGTTTAAAGTATAGGAGGTGGATTCTAATGCTGAATCCACCTTAGCGATAATGCGAGAATATCGCTGCTTTACCAGCGATATTCTCACATTTTGCCGCTATCGCTGGAAATATTATCGCTATGGAGATAAACCTTGTTAATAGGGTGTTATCTCAGCGATATTTTCCAGCGATAGGCGGCGTTAACCAAAGTCGCGCTAAGCGCGGTTAGCGATAAATATCGCTATTCCTTGCTAATATGCCCCTTAATTCGGTGATCGATAAATTGCATCGATAAAATGCAATGTTATTATTGTGTGAGTGAGTCAGTGAGCTATAACTGGCCCAGACGTGCATTATGATGCATTCTAACCAGCTCCATGGGAGTCGTTGACTGAAAGGCCCACTACCACCTGAGCATCAAAGAAAAAAAAAGGAGGTCTTATTAGGTTCCCTAATCTTCACATTTTTCCCAACCGCATTTTCAGTGTACTCAATGAAAAGATCCTCGGGCATTCCAACAGATAGTAAATAGGGTATAAAATAAGTCATAAACCGTACAGTTGACACAATCCATTTAATGGAATTAGTACAGCATAGCAAAGAATCCTGCCATATCACAGAAAAAGTGTCCTGAATTAATAGTGCACCCAAATCTCTCAGAGATGTCCAGCTAAATCAGTCGCTGCCATGAAAAGTGCATTTATAGTCAAAATTTGATATCAATGGACTCAGTGGGTTGGACTGCAACAACCCCAGTTCTAAATGAAGATCACGGCGTGAGCAGCAGGTTTGGAGGGCAGAGAAGGCATCCTGAGGGGGCGAAACAATCTATCCAACAGAGGTCGTCATCATCACCAGGTGATTAATAACACCTGCCACTACCCAGCAGGCATCCTGGCGCTGAAAACACAGAGGCATATGATTGACGAAAGATGATCTGAAAGAAGTAAAGTTTTCAAGGATTTTATAAAACTCAGATGATGAGATATGAGTCGCACTGAAAGAGGGAGAGAATTTTCGATATCTGCCACAGCGAAGGCCAAAGACCACAAGACCTTCAGCGGCAAACCTGGGAGGAACCAGCATTTGAAAGCAGGGCTGGGCCTTCGATGGCTTTGTGGCAGATGCAAAGGATGTTGAGTGCAAGGCTCGGACTGTCTCTTTTTCCCACTGGGCATTTCTCCGGTGGGCTGGAGCCTTTGGTGGCCGATTTTTAGGCCAGGGGGTACTGTTGGTGCCTCTGTCACTTTTAAGTATACAAAAAAGTGAAGGATGGAATGTTTGAATTATCCTCAGCCCAGTGGCATAACAAAACTCGAGGGGGCCCCCCTGCAAAGTACATGGAGGGGCCCCCTTCCGGCTCACTCAGGAGCTCTTAGGCCAGCATACTTTGCTGAGGGGGCCCCCTGGAGCACGGGGCCCCCGCACTGCGGGGGCTGCGGGGGCCTTTGTTACGCCCCTGCCTCAGCCACTGGTTTATTACTGGGGCCGAATCCCAGTCAGTCGTTATTTTGCGAACCATGCCACCTCAGTTTGGGCAAAGCTATATGCAAATCAGTCTTGAACATACTCCAGTGGGAACAGTCCAGCCTTAACTGCCAGGCCCTCCCTGAACTGGAACACAAGCGCAAACTGGATGGGTCCGAACTGAGGTAGCATGATGGGCACATGAACGATGCATTGGAAGGCTACCGCGATCGACTGCCAGTGGTTAGACTTATTGCAAGCATTCCTTCCATCATCTTTCGTTTGCCTCTATTGCTTTCTCCAGCTTCCCCAGGTAATTACAGCAGTAATGGGGGGTGCCGGGGGGGGGGGGGGCGGGGGATTCAGGAGAGAGCGAGAGAGAGGAAGAGAGAGAGAGAAGAGAGAGGTAGGGGACGAGGAGGTAGGAAGCAGGGCCAAATTGAACAATCTGGCCCGGGCTGCCTTTGGTTCCCAGTCCGGCCCTCCTGAATACAGTGCGCTTGTCAATAGGAAGACAGTGGAACAGTGGAGAAATAGGGCCCACTCCACCGTGGAAGGCCTAGCAAGAGTTTCTCTGCCAATATTGAATAAGTTGTAGTTTTTGGACCGGGTACTTCGAAAGTGTCAAATAGGGAGCTGTACAGTAATTCAATTGAGAGCCCACTATTGCACAAATAGTTGTAAAATGGGAATCTGATGGAAAAAAGGAGTTTTTGTGTTAGTAGGTGGAGAAGGAAAAAGCGGGAAAATTTAAGTTTTCAATCCGAGCAGTGCAATTTAGTTTATCATCACTGATGAACCCCCAAACTGCTGCTGTGGGCACAAGGATGGTACAGGACCCCAATGAAAAAAACTTCCAGTCACTTGCCTAAGTTACTGAGGAACGCCAATGAATAAAACCTCAGTCTTATCAGAATTAGGTTTCAAAAAACGTCTGCTCATTCAAAAAGCCACGCAGACAAAAAAGAAAAGAAAGATGGAGCTTCCCTTGGATCCCTGCATGCCTGGATAGCAGTCCACTGACTAAAAGCCTAAAGGAGAGACCATTCTGGCAAAATTGTAGAACCCCAGGAAGGTCACAAGATAGAGGACCAAGGTTGTTATAGGTGAATTTACCTGGTCAACACCATCTATGCCTATTGCATGTTTTCAGAATAGAAGGGTGGTGTGATTGCTCCAGTCTCTGAGCTAATTTTCCATAGGGACCTGTGTGCTGGAAGAAAACAGTGAAATGGAGAGAAAAGATAAATAGAAGTCTGTCTGGCCAATGCTTCAGTGCCCCATCAGGTACAATAATAGGTACCAAGCTTTTTGTGGAGATGCAAACAGGTCCGGGATGGGAGCTCCATATCTGAAGTCCAACTTCCAGAACACATTCAAACACAAGTACAATGTTGTGAATGTCTTGAAGAGACAGTTAGTTTGTCCGCTCTAGGTACCAGCCTTTTGTGGAGACGCAAGCAGGTCCGGGACAGGAGCTCCTTTATCCGCAGTCCAGCTTCCAGAACACATTCAAACATAAGTGCAATTTTGTGAATAGCTTAAAGAGACAGTGGCTTATTTACAAGCCCCTTGCACCACTGGTATGACACTTTTCCCACAATAAAAGTGACGCACCAGCCGTGCAAGGGGCTTATATTTAAGCCCCTCAGTTTGTCCGCTCTTGTGACTGCCACATAGTCCTCTGCCCGATCACAAAAGCAGTCCCCTGAGTGTGTAGACCTCATTCCCCATTGTTAGTTGACATATGCTCAAGCCACTATGTTGTCCATTAGATGAGGACAGGCTTCCTTGGAATGTGAGGTGAACAGGCTTAGAGCGCATGGAAGATATCTTTCAACACCTTTGAAATTTATAATGCCGGATTCCACTGTAAAAGTTACTAGGCACCCTCGGTCGACTGGACCTTTATTACCTGCTGAGAAGTATAAAGGGGAGAAACAATACATTCATGCCAAACTGGCATGAATCAATTTAAGTAGAACTCGGAAAAGATCACTGACTCCGAATTCCAAATTTAGGAGTTTATTACAAAACCAAAAATAAATGAACATACAAGCACCTCAGGACGAGGTTGTAAAAATACTTAGGCACTAATACAAAGTCCATCCTACGAACCAATCTAATCCGATACAACATAAAGAGAATAAGCAATTCCAAAAATACTAAACAGGCAATAACTGCAACAACATCTATATTAGTCTTCATTAGTGGCTGTGCTGGAAATCCTTTAATCTATCCCTACACTATCCTAAAGTGGCATCCCTACTTAACATTTCCCCAAGCAAGATCAAGAAAAGATGTCAGCTTCCAAAGAAGTACACTCACGTTGTAAAGGTCAGTAGCCCAGATTACAAAATCGTTCTAAGTCTTCATTCTAAGAATCGATCCCTTCCTTCTACCCTCTAACGGCTCTCTGCTAACTCATCCCTCGGGGCACTGTCCCTAATAAAAAATGCACAATTGATAAACACGCCCCTGAAACACCTCCTTTGGCCAGGCACCTCTCGTAGGTAATTTTCCACCAAAACTTGTACTCGATCCAGCGACGGTTGGTGTGTCCTTGGGTCTCAGGCTTCTTCAGCAAAAGAAAATATCAGCTCCCAATTATCGGCATTCCTGAATACTTTGTAACAGGTCTCCTCCATACCGAACTCCTAAAACAAAAGCGTTATTCTAACTAACGAGGACGGTGTCCTTGCACCTGCAATGAGAACATGAGAACAGAACAACCTTTCACGCACATGAATTTCGCTGACTGCCTCCAAATGAGAGCCTTACCAGGGGATAATGCATTTCGGCCTACATAAACCAGCTAACATAAGGAAAACGAATAGGCCTTTCTTAGCACGAAAGAGCAAATACTCCATCTAGGCCTTTGACATCAAATTAAACACACATTTAAAATATTACATCTATAAGCACTACATTTCATCACATTTAAACACAATTAATCACCTATACGTGTGCAACTTTAACATGATGCACATTTAAATCTAATGCATTACATTACACATAAACTACTTCATTAAGCATTTACAATGGACATCGAAAATTACATGATTCCCTCTAACTGCCATCTTACGTTTCTTTGAATGGCACAACTTATCCTAACATTTCATTTACCACTGATTATTACAACACAGGTTCTAACTAAGATTAGCACACATAAGAATATATGCAGGTACGGACTATTCATGAATATAATGTACCCCTACAATTTTCAGAATATCACTGCGCTCTATCAAAATCAAGGACATCTTGTTTCCAAGGGACCAGACCCAGCACCTGCTTTCCTCCCAATGTAGCTCCCTATCTTGTTCCACTGACATATGTAATTAAGCCGACCTTTGGAGGGCGATCCAGTCATGTTCATCTTGAGCTGGTGCCTGATCTTTTGAGGGTCACTAGGAGAGTTTGACTGCAGGGTTGTACCCAGAGACTTTATCTCTACCTTCCTATCTAAATAAAGGTTTCTTTGTTTTAATGTGTTTCTTTATTCTTAAAGATAAAACAGCATTTGTTGTGTACTGTGCAGTGCTCTCTGGTTGCAAATGCTATTGATAGAAAAGTAAATGACATTTATTCCTCAATGTCTGGTTGTGCCGTATGCTCCTCCCTCATGTCTGTTGGGCTTCCATTCCATTTAGGCAGCGATTGTCTGGGCTCTTGCATCGCTTGGTGTTTCAAGACCCAGTGTCTTGGTCTGGGCCTCTCCTATCCTCCTCCTGACTGGCTCCGTAGGTGGTGACAATGACTCAAAGGTGGTTCCTACCCAAGTCCACCCTCTTTAGCCCCTCCCCTGAGTTTTAGATTGCCCATGCATTAGCGCCCTCTATATAGGCTATCCATTGAATACATTATGACTGCAAAAGTGAATTAATTATAAGATCTTTCTGAAGAGGTTTTTTTTTACACTTTCCAGTGTTGAGGTCATTCAATATCCTGACTAAGTCTCTCATCTTCTATATCAATTCAAAGTGTACATTTCATAAATCAGATCTCACAATTCTTTCGGTGAAGTAGCATCTTTATCTAGCCATCTATGCATAAAATTCTGGTGAGTCATGAAAAGAAAAGAAAACAATAGCTTCCCTTCTACTCTTGTTAGGTCTTCATTCATGAGGAATACCCCTAACTAAATTGCTGTCATGGAAAGTGGAACCTGTTTAGAGTAGATTAAAGATTTGATTTTTTATTGTTCACATCATGAAAATAGTTTGCTGTTTAATGCAGTTAACTAATAATATAAGATTTCTTCAATTTGACATCAGTGGCATAACTTATTTGATTTACTTTTCCTTTTGCACATTTTAGGCAAAGTACGATATATTTGAAGATTGTATAATACTGATTTTGCTGCATACATGAATTCCAGACTTCCTTATGCAATAAAGTTAAATATTTTCGCTATTTTATGTTTTCCTCTAAAGTCTCATACAATTTCCAAATAAAGTTTTTCTCCAGAGGTACTTTAGGTGCTAATATTTAATAATAATTAGATACCTACTTTGTAGTAACTCTTTGTTCTTTAATTGTATCTTCACTTTTATTAGAGCTAGCCACAATTTTGCCACTTGTAGAGCAGAAAAGGGTCTAGTGATTTGTCTAGAATCCACTTCCTCTTTAGTAAGAAATTCATTATTCTGATATAAGTAACAGAGTACACACCCCAGATTTCTTCACTTTTTCCACTTAGTTGTTCATTGAAAGGCTTAAGGCTGAAGCTTATTATTGCATTGTTGACAATATTTAATAAGTATCAGCAATGAATTGGGATTAATAATATCGGTCCACAATTTAACAGCTTGCGGCATGCTCTTCAAGGTAAATATCTTTCTTTTAAATTTGTGGTATGCAAACTTCTATAAACTGCCTTTTACTGCAATTATTTGTGTAATTTGCATCATAGTTCAAATTGAAGGCCACACATGTCCTGCTGCTGACTCATTGGCCAATAAATCACATGCTAGTAGCCTCAAAAGATATTTTGAGGTTTACGAGATTCCATCCTTAATCATTTTTTGCTTTTTCTAATTGATGTATTGCTTGCCTCGCTGTTTAATTGTTCCATAGAAATGTATTTAAAATGTTTTTAGATTTTAGGGGGCATAACTAATTACACCCCAAAAATATTTTGAACTGGATGGAAATTTTATATAATTGAGTCGACTGATCAAAGTTAATCAAAGATTCACTATCCAGTTTAATTGCCTATGAACCTCAATTAAATTCTTAATGAAATAAATTGATACATTTCTAAAATTGTTCATTTAACTGATGAACTTGTAGTAATGTTGATTCTTCACAGTGTTTCACTATGATATCTGTCTTCTGTCTATTCTTGAGCAGATAGAGACTCTAGTGAGTAACTGAAACCATATGCTTGATCAGGTTTTTAGTGTAAACTAAAAGGAAGATCATCAGCATATAGAGCATATGATTTAAACCATCCATCTAATTCTGGACTTATTGTCTTAGACAATATTTTATTTTGTTCATCAGGGGTTCTATAGATAGTGAAAAGAGAAGGGTTCAAATGCATCCCTGCTTTGTTCTGTATTCAGTATTGAAGCTTTCAGTTCTTTCTTAATCAATACTGCATCTTGGGAAATCAAATATAAACATTTGTATATCTTTCATGTACTCTAACCAGAATCACATAATTTGCATAACGAACGATACAGTTCAAACCTTTTTCAGCAACCATTGAATATTTTATGAAACCCACTAGATAGACCCGTAAAGATTTAGGCAATGGCTCGCTTACACATTTGAGTGGATAGAGTTTAGACATGAACACAGGAAAGGAGATTTTATCTGTATCGGTTCACTCCAACAGTGTGACTTACTGACTTACTTTCCCACTGGCATCAATGGAAAACTAGACTCTCTTGGTTTCTGAAATTGCCCTAGCACAGGCTTGGTCCATGGATGAATTTAATAACAGCTGAAAACCCCATAATGAGACGTATGTGACCCAGTACTGTTGTTAAAACATTCCATGTGACATGATTTGGGGATTCATTATTATTGTGGGATACATGTGGGTAATGGGTCTTGATGGGAAGGCCCTTGTGAAAGAGAGAACAAGTTGTTCTGTTGCCTGTGCTTATGATACCACCGCTTGCTCATGGTCCCTTTAATATTTGTCCTTGCCCTCTTTTCAGACAAGGTTGCTGAGGAATGCTGCCTCTTCTTGTGATATCTCTGATTGTGAGAGATGAGGAAAACCTTCACAGCCAGGGATCATTCCTAAAATGTACACACACAGAGAGGGCCTAGAGGAGATTTAAGGACTTGCGTGGGCACACTCCCCACTTGTCAACAACCACACACAACGAGCCCACGGGTCCAAAACGAATGACTGAGAAGAAAGTGGATTAAGAAGACCAAGCGCAACGCGGGGGATATACCTTTTCAGGCCGGTTCCCCTCACACACCATAGGTGTCATGCTTCATCATAGGGGTGCCTCCTCGCGTCAAGACCTAGTCTTAACACGGGCTAGAACCCCCTCTCTACGAGGGAGGAGCTCAGGGATGTTTTTAGTGTGGGCAACTGGGTTGTAATAAAACCCTACGTGAGCGTGGTGTATGAAGAAATCATGAAAAATGTGCAGTGCTCAATTGGAAGTGATAGTGAATTTAAAACTGCCTGCGAGTCTAGCTAACAGCAGACTTTATTAAGCTACCTAGCGACAGGATTAAAAAGCAATAAGCTGGGTTATGGAGCTGACCACCATTAGAGACAGCCACATATACAGGATCAACATGTTTCAGCCATCAGGCTTTCATCAGGATCAGTTAGTGAACAGCTACTGCAACTGGTGTGTGAGGGGAACCGTCCTGAAAAGGGATATCCCCCGGTTTGCGCTTGGTCTTCTTAATCCACTTTCTTCTCAGTCATTCGTTTTGGACCCTTGGGCTCGTTGTGTGTGATCATTCCTAAAATGCCTCCACCTTTTGCCATGCTTTCTCACAGACATTGCAAATAACAAGTGAGTTTGAGCTGTTCCTTTCCTAAAATATCGTTATCCTTCCCAGGGCATACCCAGCACCATACATGCACCCTCTGCTATGTCTGTATCAAGGGGAACAGCGATTACATCGCGGCTGTTACTTCACATGTCATTACAACGCAAGTGTTACCACGCATGTGTTGTAACAACGCGTAGTCTTCACTACGCATTTTTTTACAATGCATGTGCTTTTACCATGCTTGCCTTTACAATGAATTTGATTGTAAAGGTATGTATTGTAAAAGCACATACGTTGTAATGGCATGCGTGGTAAAAGAATGCGTTGTAATGGTAGGTCGTTGTAAGCGTGCTAATACCCGCGTTGTAATGGCACGGGTTGTATTAGTATGCATAGTTACATCATACAATGTATCAGAGGCTGATCAACATTTCTTGACTTGAGGTTGTGAGAAGCTGGCATTGGTATCAAAGTGAAACAATGGTCCTTTAATGATGGCCTACCTATTGACCAACATCCGCTATTGAACCTGCCAGGAAACTCCGGATGACTTAATCGCCTTGCTTCTGACGCCTTAAGCAACCCCTGGTCCACTGCATGGGCTATGGCAAACACATCAACCATTTTCCCAAATTTCCCCCTCACCAAGTAGGGTGGGACTACTAAGGGAACTACAGATAACTTTCCATCAGGAAACATGGCACAGCACAGATCCCTTTCTGAAAAAGAAAGGGTAATAGATTCCAATGGTATGATGCGAAAAGTGAGTTGTTATATCTGTAAGGAGGGTTGGGCCTGGCACTTCTTTAGAAAAAAAGTGCTTAACAAGTTTATATTCTGTCTGAGGATGGGTTCACCTGACAAGTTAGAACAAGGACAAGGAGGCAACGAAAGGGCAAAAGAAGGAAGGGGGCATTGCCGGCGGAACTCTGAGATGTTTGTGATGCTTCTGAATTCCATGTCCATTCCCTGTCCTCTCACCCTGCACCGGATCGATGAACTTGCAGAGCAGTGCTAGAGCAACTAAGAGTCTAATGAAATGATTTTCCTTTCTCACCACCAACTCACCCTTCCACGGATTCAGCCATCAGATAACGTGCAGCCATGCATACAGCCTGACATAGTCTGTAGTGGCAGATTTTGCCCAGAAAGCATTGAAACAGGTTTTGGCTCAATGACTAGAGTGGCAGAACCAGATGGGTTACCATGAAGTAACAAGAATTACGGCTGAAAGTTGGTGGTTTTGACGATGATACTGATGGGCAGATTGATGTGCCGCTACCTCACTGTCATCGGGGGCATCTTTCTCCCTGGTTATGGGTGTGTGATCTGTGTTGTTGCAAACCCTCATGCATCACCGCATGTGAATTGTATGGTGAATTGAACAATGGGGGAGATCCATTTCCTCCAAAGGTCTGGGGCCAACTTTCTTGATAAATCTGTGCTAATAATAATCTGTGGATTTACAAGGGCTGAAAAAAACAATTGCAAAAAAGCCTTACTGACCAAAGGTGAAAGAATGCTGCTTAGCACCACAATGCTATGCATGTCAATCAAACTTAGAGATCTACCAATAATAAGGCAGCAGTAAACAGGGCTAGTCAAGCCTTTTATTCCACTGGGTGCTTCCCAGGTGTGCCAGGGCCCTCGGAGGCTGGGGCCCTTTGAAGTTGAGTTTGAAAGCCCAGGGCAGCTCCTAGTGCCTCTGTCACTTTCCGCAGCTCCCTGAGGTTAATTGCAACATGCACAGGGAAGATACAGGGGAGTCAGAAAGGTGTAGAGAAAGCAAACAGGGAGGGAAAAGATGGAGTGGAGAGAAGGGGAGGGAGAAAATGGATGGATGGAAAGAGAGAGATTGTGCGAGGAGACCAAAGGGAGTGGGACTGGTTTGAGCATTTTTGCCAAGGATACTTCTGTGTTACAGCAAACAAATGATGGACAGAATGCTGACAATGCAAACATTCTCCCCCAGTCAAAAGATCTGGGTTAAATCCATTGTTCTTTTGCCCACTACGCCACCCCAGTTTGGACCCAGCCATATGCAAATCAGTCCTGACCCTGTGCCCCATGGGAACAGTCCAGACCGAACTGCCAGGCCAGGTCCTCCCTGGACTGGAAACAAGCATCCTGGGACCGGTTTCAGGGTATGTCACCCTTCTTCAGCCAGGCTAGCTTGAATCCAGTGGCACAGTGAGCAAGGGACCCACGTCTGGGCATACCCATCCCACTTAGGGCGAAAAGTGTTACAGCAAACAAATGATGGACGGAATGCTGACAATGCAAACATTCTCCCCCAGTCAAAAGATCTGGGTTAAATCCATTGTTCTTTTGCCCACTACGCCACCCCAGTTTGGACCCAGCCATATGCAAATCAGTCCTGACCCTGTGCCCCATGGGAACAGTCCAGACCGAACTGCCAGGCCAGGTCCTCCCTGGACCGGAAACAAGCATCCTGGGACCGGTTTCAGGGTATGTCACCCTTCTTCAGCCAGGCTAGCTTGAATCCAGTGGCACAGTGAGCAAGGGACCCACGTCTGGGCATACCCATCCCACTTAGGGCGAAAAGTGTTACAGTAAACAAATGATGGACGGAATGCTGACAATGCAAACATTCTCCCCCAGTCAAAAGATCTGGGTTAAATCCATCGTTCTTTTGCCCACTACGCCACCCAGTTTGGACCCAGCCATATACAAATCAGTCCTGACCCTGTGCCCCATGGGAACAGTCCAGACCAAACTGCCAGGCCAGGTCCTCCCTGGACCAGAAACAAGCATCCTGGGACCGGTTTCAGGGTATGTCACCCATCTTCAGCCAGGCTAGCTTGAATCCAGTGGCACAGTGAGCAAGGGACCCACGTCTGGGTATACCCACCCCACTTAGGGTGAAAAGTGTTACAGCAAACAAATGATGGACGGAATGCTGACAATGCAAACATTCTCCCCCAGTCAAAAGATTTGGGTTAAATCCATCGTTCTTTTGCCCACTACGCCACCCCAGTTTGGACCCAGCCATATGCTTCTGGTATACTTCTGGTATACTTCTGGTTCACCCAGTCGGCCCTGACAGTGAAGGCTGTGGTAAGTAAAGTGGAGGGTCTATACTATCGTGCAATGCAAATAGAGTGGGCTTGACTCATTCGGCTACCACGATTCAAGAATTTGAATGTAAGGAGAGGGAGGTAAAAGAGCCATTAGATGGTCTGAACATTTTCATAAACTCTGCTACTGATAGTACTTTAAAGCTTGATTTAAAATTGAAAGTATCAGATAATTTGCGAAGGAGCACACATTTGAGAGTACTGGGAGTCCAATCCTCAGTCCTGGGAGAGTCACTCCCTTCTGTAGTAGGAAAGGTTCTATGTGATTTGCTCAATTTTAAGGAGGTAGATGAAGATCAACTGCTACAGCGAGCAGACCAAATATCCTCTCATAACAGGGGCACAACACAGATGTCAGATAGAGTGATGCCAAGTCTGTGCACCACAGATTTCTGTGAAAGAGTGATACAGGCACTCTACCACAAATTTGAGTGAAGCGTGAAGATAATCCTCTCATTCTCTTTCCTGACCTCCTCCCAGAGAGGCTTTCTAGCAAGAGAGTCCGATGGAGATAAAAAGAGATCTGCCAACTAGGGGTTTTTAAGCTTTTGTGGGCCTGCTTGTTACTTTGAAAGTGTGTTATCAGGGGAAAAGACATCCCTCTATTCATGCTGAGGTGGTAAGAGTTTTTCTGTGCACTCTTGATGACTCTGAGAGTTAAAGTCTCGACATTTAAATAAAATGTCCTTACAATAAGTGTACTAATAAGCACACTGTCCTTGCGATTGAGGGCATACTACAGCCTCGTATCCCGGGATATTAGATTATTAATCTTCTTGGGGGAAAGGGGTGATGTGGAATTGTGTATTTGCAACTGGGACAGATTTTGTCAGCCTTTTCTCCTTTTGCATTCCCTCTTCTTTCCCCTCTTCAGGTACTGGTGACTTGATGGCATTCACTGATGGTGTGTTCTTTAATATGTTGGTCATTATTGTCGCAAAATGGTGGTTTAGTGTATCTGATACTATTTCCTTGTGGACATGTAAAAATATATATTTTACAGAGGCGGTGATAGCACTCTGTAGTTATGGGTGGGTTTGACTTCCCATTGAAAAGTGTTTTTTGTTTTCTTAATGGTTTTGGAGCGGTTTGACAATTATGCACAAATCTTTCCAAAAAACATTCATTTGATTTAGATTCAGCATGGGAAGCTTCATGCAGATCTGCCAAGGGGTCAGTGACAAAAAGGGGAGTGGCTCAAAAAAGTGACATTTCAAAGTTAACTTCAATAGAATTCTTTGCTGTCCAATTGGAAATGGCTGAACAGAATTACAAATAGCCTTGCATGAAAGTAGAAGTTTACTCAAGGAAGGGCCTTTGCTTAGGTATAAATCAGTTTAGTGGTTTTTGGGAAATTAGTGTTACTCGCTTGATTTCTGTAGGCCTCAAATTGAGTCGAGCTGTCAGTAGCATTAGATAAGAGACGAAAATCCTGTCTCCGATAATATATATTCATCAAAGTCTCAAATCAATGGCTGAAAGAAGCATAAAGCCAACAGTTAAAATAAGTGGAACCAAAGTATATTAGAAACAATAGGCCTATTTGGCAGTTGCTCTTATTAAACAATAGGAAAAATATAAGGCAAATATTGCAAACATAATGAAGAACATGTTGTGACATCTGTGGTTGAAGGATGGTGGAGGAATTCATTTGAGATTAGAAGCTCAAAAATGTTATGCTATATTCAGTACTTCACTTGCAGGGAGATGGAGGAAGAGTTCATGAATGCCTATCCAGTCTGTATTGACATATCATAGGGTGATCACCATTTTGCCGTCATCAATCTGCACATTCATCTGCGGGTAGGGTCGCATTTCTTGGTCTGTTCAAGTGCCATTCATGTTTTGCGTCTACCTACCACAGTCTGGGGCAGTGGATCAGTCCACTTTAGCCATTGGCTGTTCACTGTGAATGATGCCATTTTGCTCTTGCACATGCAGACATCTGCCTAAAAAGTAGTCCCCTTCAGTGACAGGGCCAGTAGGCCATTCTCCGCTCTCATTTCATCTTTCTTTCTGTTTACTTCTGCAATCGGTAATTTTCTTACTTTTTTGCAACATTGGATGCCATCTTTAGACAGCGCAACATTTACTTTTTCTCATGTTTACACTTTTAATGTCTATTGCATATGTTTGCAAAAAAAACAAAAAAATCCCCCCCAAAAATCCCAAACTTGCCAGGCCTGACCTACGGGCTTTACCAATGATTTTGTTTTCTGTTGAGTACAGAGGCTGCTTTAAGACAGAAATCCCACCACTACTCTCCTGCTCTTCCCGTCAAGAAAACCTAATGGTATTCTTTGCTTCAGCACCAACTATTTTGGATTAGGGAGAGTTGTAATAAGGTATGTAACGGGCATTGTAAAAAAACTCCAGGATTAGACGTGCACACCGGGCTCCTTCGCAGACTCGGTATTCACTGGACGTGCTTGCTACTCAGAGCCGACATAAACCATCCATCTCGGTCCATGCATCACCATTTCTTCCTTCCCTGGAAGGGCTAATACTAATCCCCTGGGGCACACAATTCCCATTCTCCACATTCTTCCTCTTTCTGTCATGCTCCTGTCTCCTTCTTAGCACATAAATAAGATAAAGGCCCACTCTTATGTACTTCATTCGTTTTACAGCCTGTCAGGGCTGCTGACTGTCTGAAAGCAGCTGGAGTATGCAGAGTCTATTTTTAAGAAAGACCTGACACTGCATTTACAAGGTAAATTGAAAAGGACATATGCATGTCACATGTCTAGAGATTAAAAATGAGCTAACATTATATAGAATAGCAAATGTGTGATATGTGTAACAAATCAACAAACTGTTGTCACAACGCATAATAGGTATATGCCAGATCTCACACCAATGTGCATATGTTTGGATGTAAATGTGTATATGGTATATGTATAGCGCGAACCTAGCCAAAAGGCAGCAGAGTACTGTACATGGTCAAAGACAAGCATAAAGTCAACGAGTACTAGGAGAAGAAGCTTGGTTGTGGGTGGTTAATGCATTGTGATGTAGTGTTCTTTAAAGAGGAGCGTCTTCAACTGTTTTCTAAATTGGAGCAGCATTGTGGCAGTCCTAATGGAGACAGGGATGTTGTTCGAGATCCTGCGTGTAAAGATAGAAAACGCCTGTTGTCTTGTTTTTTTATTTTTCATGCTTCTTATTGTGCAGCCTGATGGTGTACTGGCTGTGGGTATGTCAAGAACCACCAGAGATGGTGTTGGCCGGCAAGGGGAGCCAATGGAGTTTCATCATCATGGGGTGATGTGATAATCTTTCTTTAGGACCTGGATGAGGCTGCATGTGCGATGACCCTTAGGAGTGCCCATGTGGCGTCTGGGAGGCCACGAAGTAAGGAATTACCACCATCGAGATCCGAGAGTACAAGAGCCTGAACAACAGCTCTGAAGTCACAATCTGGAAGAAACAGCTTGACCTTCTTTAGGAGAGATGGCTGGTGCTATGCCGTCTTTGCATTTTTTGGCAATGTGTTCCTTGAGGAGGAGGTCAGAGGCTAGGGTAAATCCAAGAGACCTGAACGCATATATGTGTGTTAACATTTTCTAGTCTATCCACCTCGAAGATTCAGAATTTTTTTATTTTCATTTCATTGATATGTACAGAGACCTGCATGCTCCTTGCCTATGGCTGCTGGTCCATTGAATCAACAGAATACAGACCCAAACCCTACATCATTGCATCAGTACAAAAGGCCAGTCCCATTCCACAAATTCTACCACCGAGTGGGAATGGATTGGCAAGTACATATCTATCCACCTGAGCCAGTGGAAAAAGGAGGCAGGTCTGTTTCCGAAAATGCAATGAGCCCAGTAATTGTTCAAGCACAATTTCTTCCTTGATGTATTTTTCGCAGTGGTCAATATGGTGACTTCACATTTGCAGGCATTACTGAAGCCAAAGCAGAAGGCACTGGGTTATCTGTTGATAGAATATTATGTATGTTTTACAACTGTAGAAGCCACCAATATCTCACTCTTTGCCTTGATCCCCTCCTATTCGACTTGTTATCTAAATGCTTGAAAAACACTTTTTCATCGTCACCAATTTCTATAGTCCCAATAGTTTTGGTAGACTCACAGGCTGCACTGTTTACCAATAAGAAGCTGTGCTACATAACCCAGCTTGGGTAGGATCTTGCTCAAGATCACCTCCTTTGAATAACGTTTGGTAGCTGACTGTTAGGGGCAGAAGTCTAAATTTGGACACTGATTGGTGCCTCTCGTCGTGTTAATAGGCTCCCTTTGCTATACCCGAACAACCTCCTAGATCTTCAACAGCATTGGCCATTCTGTGTTTGCTTGTTCTCTCCTTTGCTGTGGCCATCCGCCTGACTGTTTTGTAACAAATCAGTAGCATTAGTTGGGGATGCCACACCTAGAACCACACAGGGGCGAGGCTTCTGGGATGTTGAAGAGGCATGGTTATTGTGGAACAAGGTCTAATGCTGTCTACCCTTCTGTTTACTATACTTAGGAGAGAAACTGTTATCCATCACAGTCAGGGTTGTCAACAGTCTCCAGAGTCTTCACCCACAGTGTTCCCTTAGCTAGGTCCACACTTTTAGTATCTGGATTCTCAGAAGCAGGAGAAGCTCCGGGGATGGATATAGAAGCTGTCTATAAAAACCACAGAGGCTGTCCTATTCTGAAAATTGAAGCTCCAAGCCAGTGTGACCTCTTCCTCCAGCACCTAACTGTGGCAGTCAACCCAGCCATCCTCCATCATGTTTTGTGTGCAGGATCATCTTTCACTCAATGCCCCTCGCTTGCTGTGGCGATCCTATTGGGCAGCACCACCCAAGCTGCTCCTTTAAGTGCTCTTAGTCCCCATCACCTCACATGGTGAAACAGGGACTTGAGCCCTACTTTGTTCAACTTATATGTTACTTCTTTGGCAAGACAGATTGACTCATTTGGTCACAGCCTCTTTGCATAAGTAGACAACACCCAATTTATGGTAAACTTAGACAGGAATCCTAAACAGTTTTCTTCAAGCCTGTCAGACTGAACAGACAGGATAAAAAGCAATTCCTTAATGCTTATTGGAGAAAAAACTGAAGTGGTGGCATTCAGAACTCAAACATTATGGTATCAAGTCTGATGGGCAGCTAAATTGAGACGTCTGCCATCACCGGTACCACAGACAAGAAATTCAGGAGTCAAGTTTGACTCTAATCTCATCTTTAAGTCACAGATAAATAAAACTGTCATGACTTGTACGTTCCTTCTAAATGTTGGAAGAAAAATACTCCCACTACTTCCTTCCTCATCCAGAATCACAATAATCTGGGCATTGATCTTCTCATGCCTAGATTATTGCAAGCACTTCTTGTAGGTCTGCCTAAATAACTGGTCCAGGGACTACAAGTTATACAAAACACTGCAGCAAATTGGTGTTAAGCCTAAAAAGGAAGGTTCCTATCTCCTGTCGCCTGTGCAAACATCACTGGCTACCCATAGGCAAGTGCAGCCTGTTCAAGGCACTCTGCTTATGTCACAAAGCCCTTCACAATTCAAGAGAAGAGGATGACATGAACTGCCTATTTACTCTATATACGCCCTCTAAAACTCTCAGAATCTCATACTGACACTTGCTGATGATAAGCAAGTTAAAAAAATTCAGAATAGGAGGTCGAAGGTTATCAGCCATTATTCCTAGGTTTTGGAACAATATGACTGTCAGTTTCAGATCACAAATTGATCATTTGAGATTTAAAATACAATTAAAACCATACCTGTTCGATCTCAAAGATGCACCTGCATCTTCCAGAATTCAGTGCAGTGTGCTCTACTTCTCTAGAATGTAAATTAGCTGACTAATGGCAGATGATGGGTGACCCTGGAGCGGCAGCATGATGCCTGGATCAGGCGAGCCAAGGTTAAGAGTGGAAAGCACAGTGTCCACTCTAGGTTGCCAGTGTGGTTGCTGACAAGTGCACCTGAAAAAAATACAGAAACTATTAGGATTATCTTTGGAAGAGAGCCAGGGAATGAATGACGCCTCTCTTTTATTCAGAAGTGCATAGTGAGCGGCAAGGTCAAACACCACAGTTAAAGCATTCAGAGGCATTTAAACACTTCAAGATAGCTTTAGCACTATCCCATTGATTACCATGTTTTTCATTTTATAGAGATACCCTTTCTAGAAGTGGGATAAAAACCTGGTTGAATCCCTTGTTTGCTCCCATCATCGCCACAGGAATCTCGACCAGTTACAAGATAAAAAGACAGGACAAGACTAACAGACTAAGAGGCGGAATCGCTATAATCATCAAAGAGTCCATCCAATGGACCTCCATCTCTGACAACACAATCAGCAACATAGAGCACTTGACCTTTAAACTCCTCTTCACTGCATACTATACGCTGAGCGACACCCTCGTCTACCACCCCCTCACTGCTTGCCATCTTTGACAGCACGATTGCAGACTTCGTCACTCTCCTGATCCTCGACTCCAGTGCCTTCATCTTCGTCAGAGACCTCAACTACCACCTGGAGAACCTCACTGATCTCAACATGACCAACCTCCTCAAAAACCTGTCCAACCGCAGTCTCACTCAGCAAGTGGAAGTCCCACCCAAGCTGCCAGACATCTATTGGACCCCATCTTCACCTGCTTCAATGACATCACAGTAGACAAGCCCACATCGATCAGGTGGGCCAATCACACCCTTGTCAACTTCAGCATACTCACCCCACACCAACGCAGAAACACCATCACTAAATCTTCATGATGGGGCTGGCACAAGATCTCAGAAGCATTGTGGTCTTCTAAACTCTTACAACACCAGACTCAACACAGCAACAACCTTCCAGAATCCATCTCCAACTTCAATGCCTGTACCACACCCTGGCTCCTCTCAAAGCCAACAAAGCAAGAAGAACCAGACCATAAGCGAGCTGGTACACAGAAGAGCTCAGTCTCACCAAACGTCACTGCAAGCAAATAGAGAGCAGGAGACAAAACCAGGATGACACTGACAAGCAAATCAGAACCACTAAACGTTTCACACTTATCGACCATATCGAAAGCAGCACCAACAGCACCAAGAAAATCTTTGCCATAGTGAAATATTTCATCTCTCCGGTAGCAAGCTCCACCAGCGTAAACCCCCTCTAAGGACCTCTGCACGCAGCTGTCTCTATTCTTCAGCAGCAAGATCACCAGCATCTAAGACAGCTTTGAGCCCTAACCGGACCCTCCCAACCTCTTAGCCCTCCTGAGCATCTCACCCAACACCCTGAGGACCCCCTGACCACTGGGCCCACCATCACCATTCAAGAAACCGCAACCACGCAGTCCATACACTCCAGAGCACCCTCAGACCTTTGCCCTCCCAACGTCTTCATCAAAGGACTGGACCCCATCAGCACAACCCTCACCCTGATGCTGAATGACGCAATCATCTAAGCCGCCTCCCTGTATGCCTGGAAACACACCATAGTACTTCCCCTGCTAAATAAACCCTCATGAAGACCCAAAGACAGTAGCCAACTACTAGCCTATCCCCGTTACCCTACACAGCAAAAGTTATGGAAAAAAAGATAAACAAACCCCTAGCCACCCACCTCAGTGACAACCACCTTCTCGATACCATTTATTCCAGATTAAGGCCCAACTACAGTACGGAGACTGCACTTATCGCTGATCCCGATGATCATGAACAGCCATAACACCACAGCCCTGATCCCACTGGACCTTTCTGCAGGCTTTGACACCATCTCCCACTCCAAGCTTATCCAACAACTGCACGAAAACGGCATCCAAGGACTCGCAGTTCTCTGGATTTGCTCCCTCCTGACAGGCCACAGCCAGTTGGTCAGCCTGGCCCTCTTCACCTCAGACGGCATCAACTTCATCAGTGGAGTTCCACAAGTATCTTCGCTGAGCCCCACCCTGTTCAACATTAACATGACCCCGCTCACCAGCATCATCCACGCCCAGGGAATCACCATCATGTCCTACACTGATGACACCCAGCTCATACTCCACCTCTTCGACAAGACACCACACACCCAGACCAATTTCTCCACCTGCATGACCAAAGTCACCAGATGAATAAAAAACAACTGCCTCAAGCTCAACACTGACAAGGTGGAATTGTAATCTTCAGCAAAGACACCTGGCTCTGGACTCCACTTCGTGGCCTGCCAAACTCGAACCTACACCCCTCCCAGCAACCTGCGCAAAGAACCTCAATATAGTAATTGACAGCCCACTCACCATGACTGGCAAAGTGAACTCTGTCTCCATCTCCGGCTTCCACACACTCAAGATGCTCAAGAAGATCTTCTAATGGCTCCCAAACCAATGTTCACAGAACTGTCACCCAAGCTCTCATCTCCAGCAAGCTAGACTATGGCAACGCACTTTATGCTGGAATCAACTCTCAACTGACCAGAAGACTCTGCGCCATACAAAACTCAGTGGCCAGGCTCGCCTTCAACCTCCTATCCCGCACCTCAAAGAGCTCCTCTGGCTCCTAATCCACAAACAAGCACTCTTTAAACTCCTCACACACACATACGAAGCCTTACACAACATCAGCCTCATGTGCCTCAAAAACCACATAAACTTTCACAAACCTAGCAGGCACCTCTGGCTCCTATTCGCAACCCCGCATATGAAGAACCAGATCCAACAGTTGTGTCTTCTCTTAGCTCGCTCCTAAAGCCTGGAACAACTGCCCCTGCACATGAGAGCCGCCTCCTCAGCTATTGAATTCCACAAGAAACTAAAGACCTGGCTCTTCACCCAGCCCCGGCCCTGGTTCAGCCCATACAGCTCCTGCTTCAGCTAAAAAAGGCCCGCCCGGGTGAGTCCTGCGCTATGGAAATGCACATAGCAACAAAAAGAGTTGAGTACTTTTGTTTGCAAACAAAATATTTTCATTATTTCAATTTTCACTGAACCTGTCAGCTCCACACTGTTCTGATTTCTCAGTTGCCAAGCTTTCTCATCTCTATTTTTGGATTTCTAAAATATTTCCATGTTTATAATTGTTTTGAAATGGGTTCCAGACAGCCACTGGGGAGTGGCTATAGCCCTGATGCTTCATAAGTGCACTGTAACCACTTTCAATGAATAAGTAAGAAGCGATTGGCTGGAGTAATCCGCTGATAGAAAGACAGGGCAGCGCTAATAATAGACGGATAAGTGCGCTCTCTTCTATGAAAGAAAATATTATTCTGAAAAAGGAAGACTGGCGGCCAGGATTTTTATGATCCCAACACATTTCGCCCCTCTGTCACTAATGTCGGAGGCCTACTGAATAATCTGCAGAGAGGGCTTAGCTGAAAGCTTACAGAGCAGAGGTGACGGGCCCAAAGGCTAGACTCGCTCAATTTGAAAGTTAGAGCCTCGGTCCGTTCAAATCCTGCCCTTGGCTCAACATCGTGTGATCCTGGGTAACTAACTCAATCTCTCCCTGCCTTTAAAAATGCGGAACCACTCTTGTTCTCTTGCAAAGTGTTCTAAAGCCCTCGGGCTAAGTTTGTGCTCTCTGAAAAGAGTACCTCATAAATGTTGCAAGGAAAAAGGAGCGGGGAAGCCTGCTGCTGCAGTCCACGCGCTTTTCTATTTCAAATGGCACGTGGGACGTACCAGATGCGATAAAAACCTGCGATTGCAGTTTTACCTCATACACCGAACTCCACGTCTCAGTACTTCCTGTCGAATCAGATCTCCAGATAAATTGCAGAAGGTTCAACCTACCGAAATCTACCTGTCGGAGATGGATTTCTGCTGAGTTAGTAATTTTCAGGCCACTTTTAATCGGGGCCAGGGAAGACAAAGCACCGGCGGTACGGAGTGTCTAAAAGCTCTTAAATTATAGCTTCATTCTATCGCTGCCGGTCTATTTGCAGGGAGTTTCGTGTCCTGTTCTAGCTCTCACTGTGTAACCTGGCAGCAGTTTGTTTCCATTTGCCAGTTGTTTGTGCAGCAGGATTTCGGGCACATGGCGGGAAACCGCTGTTGTAAAGGATTGCTGTCCTAGCTTCAGCATGACAGCATGTACGTCAATTCACCAAAATGTCAGGGGTAGCGGAAGTGACTTCACATGCCCCTTGACCTTCACTTTCACTCACACATACATATGCTGATACATGCACACGCATACACACACACATACACACACTCTCTGCCTACACATGCATACACACTCTCTATCTTACATAAGCGCACTGAAAACTGCAAGCACGCACACAACAGATATACATTTAAAAGCATTTTTTTCACGTACCTCAGCTGCCAGGGACAGTCATATTCCAGATGTTTGTACTCCATTTTTTAAATAAACTAATAGTGAATATGTCATATTATTCAATATTAGTATAGTAAAAAATTGACAAAAAACGAGGTGAGTGAAGTCCCCACTGACGTCCTTAAGGATGAGCTGCTTCTGTTCCTGCCACTAATTTTGCCACTGCTGACGCTAGGAGTCGCATAGGCAGTGCCAGGGGTCGCAAGGGGCAAACCAGGGGTCGCATCAGCGACACCTAAATGACGTCCATGCATGAGAGGCATTATGTCCCTATCAACGTGCACAAAGCCAGCTAAAAGATAAATGTTGGCTTGTAGCCAGTGCTTTAAATGGGCCGGTACTCACCGGTACTGAGTACCGGCACTTCTTCGAATTATCACTCTGAGTACCGGCACTTCTCTACTGCCGAGGAGAGTACCGGTACTCATGAAAAGGTAGGCTCATTGCCTATGCTGGTGAGCAGGAGTGGAACGTGTCTCCCGCAGCCAAGGCGCCACTTCTGCAGCCCCGATCTGAGCCCCAGCAGAGCTATTCAGCAGGCCTCATTTGAATAATGTCCGGGTGCTCGCCATCACGCTGTGCTTGACAGAGCAGGGTCTGTTCAGGCCCTGTGCTGTCAATCACATTCACACTGTCGTCTGCATTTGTGCAAACACAGGAATCATGGCAGTGGCAATCAGGCTACGGCCAGTCCGGCCCTGGTGGCAATTAAGAAAGCCATGGTAGGTGAAGAGAAAACAAGGCTTTTATCATACCGGAGTCTTTTGTGTGCCTTTTATGTTTGTGTGTTTGCCTGCATTGTATGCCTGTTTTTTATAAGAAAAAAGTGAGAGAAAGAGAGAGAGAATCAAGACACTCTCAGGAGGTATTTTAAAGAAAATGTGTGGCACTTTGTGTGTACATGTCTGCTCGGCGACAAAGATTCATAAATAACGTAAAAGGGAGGGTTGGTGGGTGAGTGAGTGGATGGATGAGTGAGCAAGGGTGGATGTATAGATGGATGGATGGATCAATAGATGGATGGATGAGTGAAAACATGCATGGCTGAAAGAGGGTGGATGATTGGATAAAAGGGCGGATGATGGGTGAATAAGTGAAAGATTGGATGGATGGATGAATGAATGAAAGGTAGGGATGATGGATGAGTGAAAGGAGGGATTGAGTGAAAGGGTGGATGAAATAAGAGTGAAAGGGTGGATGAAATAAGAGTGAAAGGGTTGATGGATGGATGAGCGAAAGGATTGATGGATGAGGGAAAGGGTGGATAATGAGATGGATGAGTGAAAGGATAAATGGATAGGTTTGGAGATGGATGGATAGGTTTGGATATGAAGGGTGAATAGACGGAATGGTGAAAAACTGAATGATGGATGAAAGACTGAATAGACGATAGAATGTAAAAGTTAAATGGTGGACATCAGCAGGTAAATGGTAGGATAAAAGGATGAATGGATAGATCGATGGAAGAGACAAGAGATTTCTTCTGGGGAGGGTCATGATTGTTTGCTTCATTTGCTTGGTGCAATAAGAGCTTTGGTTCGAAGTGGGGGTATTTTCAGTTTCTTCCTACTCTCGTGCTCAAAAATATATAGTATTGTGCCAAACAGCAATTAACAGTATGACATTAAGAAGGTGCAACTATTGCAAAAAAAAGGAAATGTTAACCTATTATCGCATTTCTCTTTCATTTTGTGTAATGAGTTAAGCTGCTTTGTTTAAATAAACACTTTTCTCATGTGTTCTGGTATGTGCTGCAACTAATATTGAAGTCGTTAAGTATCATCATGTCTTGCCCTTAGCCCCGCCCCCTCACTACACCTCTAGCTAATTTTAATGAGTACCTGCACTTATTTTTTCCCATTTAAAGCACTGCTTGTAGCGCAGGAGGCATCGCAGGTTTGGTAAATGCACTTGTAAATTTTGGTGTCTTATAACCAAGGCCTCTAGAATTATCCGATTCTGCGGCCACTGAGTTTTTTTCATAATTATGTATTAGCCACATTTGCTGCGTAATCCATCATCTGCTGCATAATCTATAGATTTTAACAAAAGAAAATTGTTTCTAGCTCAAATCGATCAAAGGTTACTAAAAAGGCAGAAACTAGTGTTGCCACGCAATGGAAAGCCCTTCACAAATATTGACTGGTCAATATTAAGTTGCTTATTGCTGTTTTTGAGTGTTAGGCTGGGACTAATAAGGTGAAACTGTTGCCCAGGCATGTTAAAATGTGCACAGATGACAAAATAATGGCATAATACTATGAAAACAATGTGCTGCATAACGTTGCATAAGTTGTGTTTTGTTGCTGCAAAATTTAGGCAACCCCGCCACCTAATTAGGTCCTCCCCTGCTACATAATTCAGTGGCCCTCCTTCTAGCCAGCAAAATAGGAACAGGATGTGCTTGCTCAAATATGCAAATATTGGAGTCAGTCCGGA
This sequence comes from Calotriton arnoldi, assembly GCA_963921515.1. NCBI lineage: Eukaryota > Metazoa > Chordata > Amphibia > Caudata > Salamandridae > Calotriton > Calotriton arnoldi. The sequence continues at coordinate 1,452,767 of CAWUFW010004242.1, read as the reverse complement.
CTGACCATGTCACGCGACCATATTCTGCAAGAATGTGTTCATTGCCCTCTAGCCTAGGTTCTCAAATGGAGTACCATCAAATTTGTATATGCTTCTGACTCATCAGCCAAAACAGGGTTAACCAGATTGATGCGAATATCAAATGCACAAGAGCCAGATGAAATCTCCAGCGAGAGACAGCCAAGCTGAGATCAGGGTAAGGAAGAACTTGGTTGACGATAAGTACTGCTACAGGTGCTTGCCCAGGGTTCCTTACCCTCTTGTTTGATAGGTTCGAGGTGGGTGTGCTTTGCATCAGGAGATGGACCATAGGGCAGGACTGTGGAATGTGAGACGAATGTGGGACTGGCTTCACACCCAAGATTCAAAGAATGGGAGCAAGACTGCCCCAGTTGTGGCCAGCCCGCTAAATGTAGAGATTTCTTCCTGGCTTGCTTTTTTCAACCAACGCAGCTCCCCCTCCCTCTTTTGAGGTAAAAACCAGTGACAGCAGACGTGCCAAGCCATGCCAACATGGCAGACATTTTAGGATTTACGTGCTCTCTCGGTTGGATCTGTGCAGTGGTTTTCCTGACACCGGTATTGATAGCGGCTCTCCAGTTGATGAAACCACATTTTCTGACCTCTAAATGAAGCGGTGGAACCGAGAAGTAGAGGACAACCATCCACCATCTCCTTTTCTTCCCCAACTCTAAAACCGGCCTTAAGAAACATGAAGTACAAATGCGTTTTCCTTCACTGAACTTAGAAAAAGCAAAGTTATAGCAAGTATACAAAGGTATTTATAATTTTAGCACCATTTATGATCTTTGCAGATATATCTGGTGCCTCTTTGAGTTGATGATTGGTTTTTCAGTCCCTACAAGACTGCATCAAATTCATGCAAATAATTCTTTCTGCCACCAGTAACTGCTCTGTTTCCCTTTTGAGGGGAACACATGAAATCAACCTGAACAATCAGTCAAAGGGATCCTTAATATGTACTGTTCTCGCTTGTTTAATATTGGTTGTATCAGAAGGGACTACTTGAAAAGAATTCTTGATTACAATTACATTTTTGTGCTTCCTGCACCAATCAGCAAGTTGCTTTCGTTAAAGATCCTGGTGATAGTATCTTAATTCTACTAAAGTAAATGCTGCCAAAAAAAAGGAAAACCCTGTTGAAAGCGCCAGTGCAATACATGCGTTTGTAATTGTATTTATATAGTGCTTACGACTCCTGAAGAGGCGTTGAAGTGATTTACGTTGTGCAGTACCCTGCTCCAGAACCCAAGGTTAGTGGTTAGTCCAGTGTAATTGGTTATTGTTAGTTATTAGAATTAGTCTTGTGCACTCAGCAAACCATTCTATGCATTCATTCTAGTTTCTTTGTGATTATGTTAATAGGAGTTAGGTGCGGTCCTTAGTGGAGGGGTTGTGTGAGTTATGCAGATGGCTGGTGGGGTTCGTTTGAAGATATTAAGTATTTTTAGGGTGCAGGGGTATGACTTTCAAGGAAGGAGAGGTTGTGATCTTTGATTTGAGTTGTGAGAAGTTTTCAGAACTACAATCATATAGATTAAAACAAACATGCATGTGACTTTGAGAACGTTGCGTTCAGAGAGCGGAGGAATGGGGAGTATGGAAGAGAAGGGGAGGCCCATTTGAAAGGGAAGAGTAGAGGTGATGATCAGAAGTTTTAAGTAAAGATCTGTTTTCATACCGGATTTAGAAATATTGAGGTTGATTTTGAGACAGCATGCAATTCAAGAATGCACAATCAATCAATCAGGGAATTGTAAGCGCGCTACTCACCCTTGAGGGTCTCAAGGCGCTGAGGGGGGGGGGGTCCGCAGATCTGTTTAGCCGAAGAGCCAGGTCTTGAGGGTCTTCCTGAAGGTGTTCAGGGAGGTGGCGCGTCTGATGTCTGCCGGTAGCTCGTTCCAGGTCTTGGCTGCAATGTGAGAGAAGGATGTTCCGCCTGCTCTGGCTCTGTGGATGCGCGGGCTTTCGGCCAGAGCGAGGTTGGAAGATCGGAGGTTTCTTTTGGGTACGTGGAAGTTGATTCTGTCGTTGAGGTATTTGGATCCGTTGTTGTGTAGGCATTTGTAGGCGTGAGTGAGGATTTTGAAAGTGACTCTTTTCTCCACGGGGAGCCAGTGGAGACTTCGTAGGTGTTGGCTGATGTGTTCGTGTCGGGGGATGCCGAGGACGAGTCTGGCGGCGGTGTTCTGTATTGCCTGGAGTTTGCGGAGTAGGGACTTGTTGATGCCGGCGTAGAGTGCGCTTCCATAGTCCAGTCTGCTGGTGATGAGTGCGTGGGTGACTGTCTTCCTTGAATCAGGGGGGATCCACTTGAAGGTCTTGCGGAGGGTGTTGAAGCAGCTGGAGGTGACGGCATTGACCTGTCGGTTCATGGTGAGTGATGAGTCGAGTACGATGCCGAGGTTCTTGGCGTGCTCTGAGGGGGTAGGTGGGCTTCCGAGGGCGGTCGGCCACCAGGTGCTGTCCCATGCAGAAGGGGTGGTACTGAGGACGAGGTCTTCTCTGCGTTGAGCTTCAGGCAGCTGTTGGTCATCCAGACTGCGACGTCTTGCATTCCTAAAGCATGACTGTAGAAAGTATCAGCATAATTTGTATGCAAAGATAGTGATATATTATGTGCTTCTAATAGGTTCTAGAGTCAGGTGAACAGTCTATCTACTGCGTGACTCCTTCTAGACCACCGCTCCAGCAAAGTCAGCTGATCAGCGCAGGGGTTGCAAAACATAAATTAATGGCTGAATGCACATACTAGGAAACATCAAGAGTTTTAGGCAATGCTTGAAGGAAGCATTAACGTCATGATCATAGCAATGTGAGGAATTAGATGGGTAAACAGTGCTAACATTGAAAAGGAGATCATGCAAATGCTGGAGAGAGTGTTTGGAGTTATTTATCCTCAAGTGTGGCTCATGGTATTATTTATAAGAACTGCCTCTCCACCTATGATCATCACACTCCCTGGCGGAGTTCAGAAGGGGACTCAAGACCTGGCTTTTCGACTGAGACCAGTGAAACCACACACCCGGCTACCCTCAGGGGTGAAGAGCAGAGATTTACATATAATTGATTGATTGATAAGAAGAAAAGCAGGATCCCCTTTGGATGCTCCCAGGTTGTAGCATGTACATCTTCCCCAGACAGCGAAAGTGTATTGCCTTCATTACTGATGCTGGAGGGTGGAGATTCAGACACCTAGGTGAGGCCATGGTGACTGGATTCCCTTTGGAAATTATATGAAGACTTTATTAGCAAGGGGGCACTGATTGAAATTCCTGAAGCACTGCCCTTTGGTGAATGGTAGGGGGCGGTTTGGACTGCAGACTCTGATGTCCAAGTTGAAAGGTGTTCATTTAAGTGAGGCCCAGCCTTTTGTCTTTCTTAATCACAGGCAAATGCAGAAACGTCACTCCTCTTTGTGCATTATCTAGGCCAGAGACTACCCCTTGAGGAGCATCACTACAAAAAGACTGTGTATGTAGTTCAGGAAGCAGGTATTTTTCAAATGAATTAAACATGGCTCTCCTGATGAAGGCCTCTGTGCCGAAACGCGCATAGAGAAAGTTCCTCCGAGTGCATTGTGCACTCTAACTGCATCATAAATATCAACTATATATAATAATGGGGCTCTGGATTTTTTGTCATGTGTTATATCTTGTTTTCTATATATTGATATGAAAGTATATTTTTTAGAGGTTCTCTTCTATATCTATTAGAATCTGTACAATAAGACAATATTGATTTATACAATATTGCAATCCAACTGTTGGATTTGTGAGTAGATTCCATGCATGGGTATGGGTTATGATAGATGTGGATGATTGTATTGTATTTTATTAGAGTCATATTGTATGTTATTTTATTTACATGTTATGTGTTTCTCAAATTTAAATGTGAATAATAAAATAATTTTGAAATCTTTTTATACTTATGTGTTGATGAGCTCTGTTTATTATGGAAAAATGCGTCAGTAGGTTTACAGAATGGTTGCCTGAGGATTTACATTATAGTTGACCAGCCAGGAAAGGACATGTACATTCATTATGAATGCAAATATACAAACCTGAGGCTTTTTAATTTTTGGGGAAAATGGTGTCACACACGCCTGGTACAGAAACATGCAATTTGAGACGCTTTGTGAGGACACGAGTATTGTGTACTTTATTATCATGCAGTCTCCTATGCACCACTACAACGCGCAGTCCATGGGTGAGATGAAAGGTTAGTGTACTTGCGTAAGCATACCACAGACTTATATTTGTCAGTTACTGTGACTACCAGTCAATTCCTGTGACTGCCTGTGCTCAAGGCTCCTGGCTTCTCCCAAGATTTTGTGGTCTAGACTGATGCCTCAGAGCATGGTGTCGGGGCCATGCTTTCACAGCTAAATGAAGAGGGCCTGGATGAACCTGTAGCCTTCATCAGTAGGAGGTTACTTCCCAGGGAACAGAGGTGGAGCGCAATAGAAAGGGAAGCTTTTACTTTGGTCTGGGCACTGAAGAAGCTAAGACCCTACTTGCTTGGGACTCACCTCCGGGTACAGACAGACCACAGGCACTCAGATGGTTAATGCAGAGGAGAGGTGAGAATCCTAATCTGTTGAGGTGGTACCTCTCCCTACAGGGAATGGACTTTACAGTGGAACCCCGCCCTGGAACAGAGCACGCCAACTCTGATGGTCTTTCCAGGTTCTTCCGCCTTAGTGAAGAGAACTCCCAAGAGGTTGGGTAGTTCTCCCCACTTTCCGCTGGGGGGACAAGTGTTAGACATGGCAACATGGCATCTTTTGGCATGGTTTCCCCAATCTTTTTGCTTCTGACCTCCTGTTCTGGACTGTGTGCTGAACTTCATTTTTGCTGGTTTTAGGACTCTGGGCACTTTACAACTGCTGACTAGTGATAAAGTGCATGTGCTCTGTGTCTAAAATATAATGGCATTTGGTTTCTCCATGATTGGCATATTTGATTTACTAATAAGTCCCTAGTACAGTACACTACAGGTGCCCAGGGCCTGGAAATCAAATGCCGCTAGTGGGCCTGCAGCACTGATTGTGCCACCCACACGAGTAGCCCTTCAAACCTGTCTCAAGCCTGTCACTGCAGAGCCTGTGTGGGCAGTTTTAATTTGCCATGTCGACCTACTTGCCAGGCCCAAACATTTCCTTTAATTACATGTACGTCACCCCTAAGGTATTTCCTAGATAGTCCCATGGACAGGGTGCAGTGTATTTTAAAGGCAGAACATGTACTGTAAAGTGTTTCATGTCCTGGTAGTGAAAAACTGCTAAATACATTTCTCACTATAGCAAGGCCTATCTCTCCCATAGGTTAGCATTGGTGCTGCCTTGTAACACGTTATAAGTGTAACTTCCAATTGGGAGCTGATAGGAAATTGGAGTTTGGTGTCTATGGACTCACAATTTAAAAACACATCTTTTGGTGAAGTTGGTTTTTAAATTGCAGGTCTGAAAATGCCACTTTTAGAAATTGGCCTTTTCTTACTTTAACCATTCTGTGCCTCTGCCTCTCCCTAGAATACACATCTGGGTTGGATGACAGCCGGACTTTGTGAATTCACTCCAGACAGTCAGCTGAGGTTGATGGGTCTTCCTGAACTAGAGTGGTGGGAGGAGTTGACACTTGCACATGAATAGGGCTGTGCCTGTCCCCACACAAAGAGCTGCATACCCCCATGTAGTGTCCCTGAAGCCAAGGCCAGGAAGGGCAGGGTCCTGTGCACTATAAAGACCTTTCTTTGAATTCTCCCTACTTCAAAGGCTAAAATGGGTATAAGTACTAGACCTCTGACACCATATACTCAGAACATTGTTGGTCTGAGGACATTCAGCCAGGAAGAAGAGCTGTTGTGCTGCCAGGAGGGACTGCCCCTTTACTACTTGCTTTGCTGTGTTGGCTTGCTGCTTCTTGCCTGGGAGTGAGAGGACTGGACTTTATCCTCTACATTCTGCAAATCTGAGGTTGTCCAAGCGCTTGACTGAGCTGGCCTTCTGTTACTGAAGTCTCCAGGGATATCAAAGACTTCAACTGCATCTTTCTACCAGCACCTGTGCTCCTCTGCTTCAGGTCCTGCTCTGTCTAGTGGTGCCCAATCCAGTCCTGGACCCTGGGAAGTGAGTTTTTGTGCAGCAACCAAGGAACTGATGCATCAACTCCAAAGCGTCATTTCGAAACTGCTGCATTCCTGTGAAATTAACGCATCGCCGCTGCCTGCACCAAAGCCACGGACACTGCTCGCCGAGTGCACGACACAACAACCTCGACTTTCAATGCAGCCCTGACTTTGCTACAGTGACTCTGAAGAACCGCCGCTGCATAAGTCTCAGACACCACATCAACAACATCCGTGGTGCACCGTCTCAACTCCGACGCAGTCCCGGTCCTGCTTGACTTCCAACCGACGCATTGCCTTCAGCCCAGTGGTTCGACATCGATGCCACGGAATTGACTCACCACGCTCTTGACGTTGACACATCATCGACGCCATGTCGCCTTTAGGACCCAAGATCCCACACCCGCAACCGACACATCACCACCTTTGCGCACCCCATCGTCCCCGAGCACCAAAGCCTCAACAACCTTGCACTGCCTCCAGGAACCGAAGCATTCACCTGCATCCGCGACGTCTCACCCCCTCTGTGCACCACATCGTCTATGATTTACGATGCATCCAAGGTACTGTCAGCAGGTCTGCGTGACTCCTGTATCTGGCCGGTGCTCCATCGCAGTCGGACAGAACTTTTGGATTTTCCCCGGTCAAGCGCGACTAGATAACCCCAGTGGAAGCTACTGACTTCTAAGCACTGCATTTTGATTTAATTTTGCAAAATTCATATCTTGACTTGTGTATGTTGGATTTTTGTTGTTTTAGTCTTGTTTTACTCAGATAAATATTGGCTATTTTTCTAAACTGGTGGGGAATAATTTGTGGTGTTTTCACTGTGTTACTGTGTGTGCACAAATACTTTAAACATTGTCTCTTTAGTTTAGCCTGACTGCCCTGTGCCGAACTACCAGAGGGTGTGAGCACAAGTAAACTTTGAGTGTGTACTACACTTACCCTGAGTAGAGTGTGGGTCCCTACTTGGACAGGGTGCATACCTCTGCCAACTAGAGACTCCATTTCTAACATTGATGAAAGTGGCTTATTCTGTCAGCTAGAGACCTTAAGAAGTCATCATTCACTAAAAGAAGTTAAAGGAACAACACAACTGTTTTCATCCAAGTGTTACTGTCTGATATTTGCTTGAATCTAAATCCAGCAGTAGGTTACAAATGCCTCAAATTAGACGATTTGGAATTGGTTAAGTTTCTCCCAATAGTAGCTCTGCAAAAGGACAGTTATTGTGAGAGGGAATGTAACTATTTTTTTGAGTAATTTCTGAGCTGAAATAGCTGAAGTTAAAAGAAACTCACTACGCCAAAACACAAGAATATGTATTTGAAGTGAATTTGAGGAACTCACTTTGTAAGAATCAGTATTTTAAGTAAATTTGACCAAAATGGCTTATTTTGTCACGATGAGTACTAAAGAAGTCGCAGCTCACTGCAAGTTGTGAAATGAACAACAAAAACCCCTTTGTTAAATTTACAGGCCTAATGTTTGTTTAAATCCGAATAAATAAACGCCTCAAACAAGCCAAATGGGGTGTTAAATAGCAAAATAAAAAAAATAAAGAGGCCCCACAATAGGAGTACTTGCGACCATTTTTCACTTATTTGCGCACACTGTCCATAAACAGTGAGACAAATGAATAAACCAAGAACAAGGTGTATAAAAGGGTTTTACCCATTCTGTGCCTATGGGAATATGTGTTCGTACATATGGCCTCAAGTACAGGCTCTCTACAAGAAACCCAGTTGCCTTTAACGTAAATCGGAGAGATAACAAGTGATTGTGTAATCTGCAGGAAGCCAACTGATTGAGGAGGAAGTAGCCTGTAGCACCTTGGCTGGGTAGCTGAGCTGTTCAAAACACAGTAATAAAATAAAAAAAATCAATATGTAGCAGTTGGTGCAGAACAGAAACAAGCAGACAATTTAAGATTTTGGACCTTTAGCCCCTATCTGAAGGAACCAATCTGTGAGGACTTATTGATACTTTCTTCACAGGATCCCAGAACTCTGGCAGAGGAACGTCTGTTGTTAAAATTCCTCCAGACGGATAAGAGCTGTCCTGTGCTGGAGGTCACCATCAGGGCCGGACTGGCAACCCAAAGCAGCCCTAAAGGGGTGCAAGTGTGAAACACTGCTGCCTTCGTTACTGGGGGCCGATATTGCAGTACCGCTGCTAAACAGTCCCCCAGTGACAAAACTGGCCCCCACCACTGTAAAACCGCCCCACCCTTCCAGCCTCCCAAGGAAACGCCCAATGCCCGCTATCGCCAGTCCGGCCCTGGTCACCATAGAAGAAATGTGACAAGCCCACCGTAGTACAAAATAGGCTCTGACCTTTGAAATCCATTCCTGTGGGTCTGGGCCAACAAGCTAATAATGACTTACAATTGCAAAGTTAACATGAACGTTCAAATAGACGTGACACAGTGTTTCCTGGGTCAAAGAGATAGGAATAGTCACTTCCGGTTTAAAGTATAGAGGGGTTGGGGGTGATACAACAATTTAACAGGAAGAGATTCGAGCCACGGCCAAGCCAAAGGAGTCGCTTGGCTCTAACAGCCCATGAACGAGCTGAGCCTTGGAAATATTCGACATTAAACTTGTACATTTAATAGAGGGAGTTTTGTTGTGCATTTCACAACCTGCAGTGTGCCTGTAAACCAAGCAACAGATATCCTATAAAATGTAATAAAGTTTCTTAAAACTTAAAAAAAGGTGCATTTCTTTAATATGCGAAGACTTTTCATCTCAGTTTCTCAGATTATATCTTTGTACTGAAAGGCATTTATTGAAAGTGATATTGATCGTTTTTAAACATGAACTTAGAAACATTCATGCCACCTGGCCCCGAAATGACGACAATGTCACGAGTGAACTAAGAGGCAAGTGAGTTGTTATGTGTACCCTTTATGTGGGCTATTTTCTTATAATACATGGAGCAACATTATAATATTTTAAATAAATAACACAAGGTATTTGTACAGCGCACATCCTGAACTCACATGTTTGAATGTTTGCTCTCAAAAGGCAACTCATTGAAATAAAATATTTGCCCAGGATCACACAATTTGTTTGAGTGGGAAAGCCAGGATTGATCCCAGGTTTTCTGGTTTCATATTTTGCAATTCAGCCACCAGATCAGGGTCACTGCCTCTCCTTTCTTTACATCAAAGGTCACTGGGGCATATTATCAACGGAATGCGATAATTATCGCAAATCGCGCTTAGCGCGTATTCTTTTATCGCCTTCTACCGCCGGTTGACATTGCCGTGTTAGCGGCATATTAGCAATGCTTTGAACAGAGGCGCTGTCTAAACGAGCGATAGACGGCGATAAGTAGCAATAGCGTGAGAAATCAAGCGTTAATAGTGAGCTCTAATGAAAAGCTTGATGATAGGCATGTGTGAACTTAGCCACACAATCCACCCCCAATGCAAAAGATGGTTAAGTCAACTTTTGAACAGGTGTAAAATTCCTGCGATAACCGCGGTTAGCGCGTCTTTTTTAATCGCTAAGCGGGTCCGGAGCTGCATTGTTAATAGTGCGAAGTTGTGTTTGCGAGTGTTTTCGTATAGTTTAAGTGAGGAACGCCTACCGTGCATGTCATTAGCGATAAATATCGCTGACATGCAAAGAGGCAAGAAAAACGGCCGCTATCGTCAGTAAGCTGTCGCTAACAGCTGTTAGACAGCTTGCTAATAGGGCGATTCAAATATCGCTGCTTTAGCGGCAAAAAGTGCCGCTAAAGCGGCGATACTGCCCTTGCTAATATGCCCCAATGTTTTTTTATTTTTTATTCTTTGTACATGAGATTAGAGTTTGGGTGGCAGGCAGAAGCCATGTGCAAGCTCGGCTCGTTTTGAGCTCTAGGGTGCATGAGGACCTTGAGCTGACCCAGAACCAGGCTTCTGGCTCAACCTTTCAGTGGATCGCCACATAAAATAAAATAGCTGGTTGTCTCCCAGTGGTTAGAGGTATCTGCTTTGCACTGGAATGTTTAACATTTTCAGTGATGTGAACAAACGTTTAGAATTATGCAAACTATTTGCAAAATATCACTCGCTCTCAGTGGAGGGAAACTTTGATAGAAAAGAGTGCAGTTAGTCTCTGACTCTTCTGTCGGCAGTGTAGTAGGCCCATCTGTTTCCCCTTCTCAGGGCCGACTTTAGCGCTGGTGGCGCCTGGTGCGACAATCACTTTCGGCGCCTCCACGTCCCATGACCGCCTCCTCGGATTCTCTCACTACCACCTGCAAAAGTGCCCCTCATCTCTCCAGTCATAAGATATTACTAACCCTGAGGTCACAGAGCCCCCCACCACAGGTCAGTGTCCATTTCGGCCGCACCAGTCGCACTGCCCTAAAGCCGGCCCTGCCCTGAGGTCACAGAGCCCCCTCCACAGGTCAGTGTCCATTTCGGCCGCACCAGTCTCACTGCCCTAAAGCTCGCCCTGCCGCTTCTACTGTGTTAATTAGTACAGTTTGCTATTTTTTGTGAAAGAGTTGTTTCATAAGGTCTATTGTAATAATCCAAAGGGCTTATGAACAACTGTAATGTCACATTTGAATATGACTATAAAACATTTAAATTGCACAAAGTACAAAACGGTTTAGTGAATATAGGAAAAATAAGCGTATTCACTAACTGACAAGCAACCATTGAATGATGAGGGTGGGTGTTATTCACATATGAATGCTTAAGTACGAATATTACAAAATCCAGCCATGATTCATGCCAGAAGAAATCTGTCGTCAGAGAAAATAATTGTATGTTCTATAACAAATGTAGTCTTGCAGAATAATTCTTACCTGAATGCCACCTGGGCTCCCCAGGAAGGCTGAGAGCCAAGCCTGAGCGACCTATCAGATAATTAGTGCAGATTTCTTGAGATAACTGGTGGGTTTCAAACAATGTCTCTGGAATTAGAGGAAATTGCACGAATTATTTTTATGACAAAGATGAACCATTCTTTAAATTGCATTTACATGTATAACAGTTTCTTTCAAGCGCCTAACATAGGTTTTTTTGACCAGTTCATAAGTTTGAGACATTAATACTATTTCGATAACATTGTCATCTCTTTAGTACCTGGATTCAGCAATTAATAGGTGAAAAGTGAGCAGATAGCTTTTGCAATATCTGCCACTGCACAGATCTACGTAATTCCATTGGCCCTTTGTATACGTTTCCTCCTACGATTTGCATTGCATACATATCTAACTTCAAGAAGATTCACAAACATGTCCAGAAATAGACTCCCTTGTTTATTCCTTTTACCACATAACTACTCGTGTGGTTTATCGGCGTGTGTAACCGCAGGGGTAAGCAGAGACAATATGTGAATATACACATGTACCTTTTCTTTCCAGGTGGAAAATAATTTTCCAGATGGAGAAAGCCCTTCCCTGTTGCCTACCATGTAGCATTCTGAAAATACACTTACACCTAACGTTTGTAGGAGTACATACAAGTGCCCATGGTGGAATATCCATGAATAATATTTGTTTAGACTCACAGTGTTCTACATTTTTAGACGTTCAAAAATGTTGTATGGCCAGATCCTCCTTCTCTTGTTCAGACCAGTGCCCCCAGGTATACTACCTAAGGCAATTTCCTATATTAGCAATTATTTCATTAGTAACTGGAATTTGAAATCAGAAAATCCAAAAATACTTTATCTGTAAATCAGGATTTGAACATTCTCATTACAAAGTGTTAGTTGTATAGCAGAGCCAACAAAAGACATTAATGGTTGCCATCCAAGACAGAAATGTGAGTGTCATTTGGAATGGGTGTTTGTATTATCAGTGAGTGTTAGCCAGTTGCACCTTGCGAGTGTACCAATTGTGTGTTCCGTACTTCATTTGCTGGATTTACCACAACATGATTCTTTGGTGTGACTCCAACTCAGTTCAAATTTCTGTCTGTCATAGAAGATCCACTGCAGCTCAAATGTGGCCATTACACTTTTTGTCAAGAGTATTTCAAGTCAAACACAGGCTGCTGAGTCTTTGACATTACTATTGCTTTTTACGTTTTGATCATACACCTTCCCCTGCCGTATTAGATCGCTTCTTTTTATATAATGAATAGACACTTAAGTAACAGTAGAAATGTGTGTACACCAAAATTGCCACACTGGTTGGGTTGAAATTTAAGCGTGTGATTAGGTCTGGTGTTAGCCAAGACTTTTTGATTTTACTAACATTATATGTATGGTGTACTTACTTAATGGGGCTTTCAGCCAGTCCTTTTTATCCATTGGTCTGGTATTGTGTCATTCACATTTTTCTTCTGCCGACTAAAGCATGGGACAGTGGGTCAGCTGCCTTCAGCCATTTGGCTCACTTCATTGTGGCATTCTGTCCTTTCCCAAGAAGCACACAGACTCACAAAATAGTTCCCTTAATTTCCGTGGGCTTCTATGGCAAAGTGTGCTTTTTGACAACAAAAAATATTTTTGCATTTACCCAAATATTGTTTGTGCTGACAAGGTCCCAGCAGCTTTCAATGAAGTTTTGCAAAACCCATGACACAAAAAAACAAGCACTGACAAGGTCAAAATGCTGCTGGCCAACATCAGACCTATTGGCCGGTACTTATTTTTTCAATGTCATTGCCATGGATTTCTTTTGTCTAAGCCTCTCATATTCCGTCTTATTTTTAATATCCACGTTGCTTCATCTGGAGTCTTTCACCACAAATGTTCTGCCCGCCCACTTTGCCCACTGTGCAGCATAACGTTTTCCAATCAACCAATGACAAAGATCCATATTCACATAAGTCTGAATGAGATTTACAGATGAGGCCCTTTGTGTCAACAGAAAAATTATCACTCCATATACCTATCCTCTTCTAATGCAGGTAACCGCTGAATGACACTCAGAGCAAATCACCAATCCCACATGGTGTCCACTGTCTCAGTTCCATTTTGGTTGCTTTTTCCTTAACCGTTCGCAAAAGGGAAGCATTTCCTGTCTGATACAACCAAAGTCTATGGCCCTTACAAAGGGGTGTGTACTTCCGATATGTTACCCTTGTCGATTTTTGAGCCTAAAATATGACCTTTCTACTACAATTAGGCATGCCATTTGTACAATAGAACAATTTAATTGTCAGAGTTCTTGAAGTAAAACCCTCTCCCACCTTTCCAAAGTTAAAAATGGTTAAAGGGTTAATTAAAACTTGTTGTTAAACTTGTTGTTTGTTTCAATATTTTAGCTGCAACCACCATTTCTACCACAATAACATTTCACCTTGTTATGACAGATTCAAATTCTGGATGAAGATCCTGTGCAATGAGCCCTTATTGTGCGTCACTACACCTGTTGCATAATGGCATGACCAGCTGGCACAGGAATCAGGCAGCATTTTTTTTCCAAATAAATGTTCATTCAGGCTGAGCTTTCGCACTTTTTTTTCTGCAAGGCTCCACTTGTCGACAGTATCTTATTGTGCACTTTTGAGATAAAACCTGCACAGCACTACCCCTGGCACTTGTCTATAATGATGCGATTACCTCAAACGCTGCTTCTTTGAATTGATGATAGGTTTTGGCATGCTTTCTTTTCATTGCTGTGCCAATGCATTTCCTGGATATCTTAATTGCCTATATGTGTCTTTATTTCAGTAGGATTTCATATTTTGCAGGTTTCGAATTCAATTGCAAGATGGTATTTACGCCACTTTTCGATAGCTATAAGAATATGCTGCTTTGAACTGAAGATGGGTTTTAAAATGCTCTCTAGTCTATTTCCCCACGTATTTCCTGCAAATCCATTTTCATTCGACATTTCTACCTCAGTTGTCAAGATCTCAGAAAAAAAAGATTCACTGTAAATGCACCACACGTTCTATTATTAATTCCAACTACTGATGGTATTCAGCTTCAATGTGTTCAAAATTTTTGAATCGTTTTTAAATGCCAATTTCAAATCCTTAAATGTTTTATAGTAGTTACTCTATTTGTCGTTTGCAAATGAAGAGCTGCAAATTATCAGCGCTTTGCCCTCCCCTGAACCCTGCCCCTGAAGGAGCCACATGAACATGTTCTAGATAGGCTCTAGAACCTCGAGCCGATGGTACTTTTTCTCAGCATGAAAGCTTAGTGGGGAGAGAAATCGTTAATGTCAATCAATCCAATTGCAGTTCTCTAGGGCCATTAAGAATCACAGACTACAGAATAAAGTTAGTTAATTTATTACAAAGCCAAAAACAACTGGATATACCTCAAGACGAGGGTGTAGAAATATATTGGGACCAATACAAAACAAAATCTACGAATAAAGTTAAAGTGGTGCAGCATACACAAGACGATTAAATCAAGAATCAGGATACAAAAGATTAAAGAACAAGAATCCAGGTTCCCCTGCATCGAAGGTTCATGAAAGTAAAGCATTAATCTGTCCCTACACTAGCACTAACGTGACATCCCTAGTTAAGCATTTTGCGGGGCAGGATCAGTTAAGGTGTCAGCGTGTGGAGTCTTTCTTAGAAGTCTCTCCACTTCTATTGAGTCAAGTAGCATGAAGCTACTGAGAAAGATGCTTTCTCTCCAAAGGGCAGAGAAGAAGAGGGGCTCTTTCCCTACTTAAAATACTCCCAATATCTCAGGTATCTTCCCAGGATGCATTTCAGGTCACGCCATCCGATCAGGCCACATTCTCGTAGGTAGTTTTCCATGTGACGACGATTTAGGCTGAGGACCTTGATTCCAAGGGCCTCTCCGGTGAGAAAGTACAACAGTTCTCCTTATTGACGTTAGCTCCCAATGTATCCTCTTCTCTCCTTGCCTAACTCCTAAAACAAAGACATTATTCTAACTAACAAAGGCACTTCTTCCACCTGCAACATAAACGTGAGAAAGAACAGAATCTAACATGCACATGGAACTCAACTATTATTTTCTAATGCGAGAGCTTCCATGGAAAATGCATTTCAGGCCTACAATATTCAGCTAACATAAGAGAAATGAACATAAACTTTACGAAGTTGTATAAAAATTGAGACATATACAGTCAATATTTTCAGCTACGCATAAAATGGCACGATTAATAAACACATTCAATGATAAACGATTGTCAATTGCACAACAAGTGCTTTCTGTTAGTGTTGTCTGCTGTTAACATTTGATTTTCTGCAGAATTCTTCATACATTGTACATTTTGGCCTACACACATCACATTCATGTTATTGCATTACAAGATCCTAACTTAGGTTAACACGACAAAAGATTATATGCAGATGCAGTCTACGTGTGTAATTATAGTGCACCCCTACAATGCAAATTGGATTTTGCGCTACATCACTCCATCACAGAAAGCTTTCTAGCATTGTTTTTCAATTCAATTACAATTCCTGTGCATAATTGGTACACAAACTGTTAAATATACCATGCTCATTTCACAAAACCGCTCCCATTCGCATGCCAAATTACGTGCGAAAAAAGAGGAAAATTCTGCACGCAAAATCGCATTAGGCGCGCAAAATTGACTAGAGCAGGATTGGCGTATTTTTGCATAAAGATTAGTTACTAGTAAGGAAGGTTCTTCAAGTATGTAGTTGTTGGAACTGGCATTTTCTGGTTGGCTGAGGCTATGCCCTAGCCAGGCAGAACCTACCACTCCCGTCAAGTGTGGGTGATTACCCTCCTGTATAACCTGCGCTCACCCTTGGGTAGCTTGGCACTGAGCAGTCAGGCTTATAACAGAGGCAATGTGTAAAGCATTGGTACAGCACCCACACACAATAAATGAAATGAACATCACAAAAGAGACTTCACACCTCGTGCATGTAAATAAAGTTTGCATTCCACACATACACATTAATTAACACAACATGAACATCATGTATTTCGGGGAATTAAGCACACTTGGAAATATTACTAGCAGTACTAGGCCCTACCGTGTTGAAATGACATCAGTAGTATGCACACTTGCAAAAGGTCCTACTTTACCCCCAGCACCCTTATACGGCGCGAAACATTGTCAAAACTAGGCCCACCATGGCACTTATTATAATTCAATACCACACAGTTATGGAATGCACCTCAGATCACGATATGAAAAATATGTACATACAAAGAATTACAACACTTGTAAACAGCACTGTGGGTCGAGGGCGCATGGTTAAAACCAATGTCAAATATAGTATTCCTTTGGCAAGGAAGCAACATGTAAAGCAACACCGCTGGGCGGTGCAATTAATCACCAGCGGTGTGCAGGCAGTCACTTACACGCACACACAGTCACTCAGCACTGATACGGGGTGCAACGGATATCAGGCAGGTCCGTATGGAACACACTCACACACAGCACCGTAAAGCGGTGCAAATGATATCAGGCAGGTCAATGGATAGCACACTGCAGACCCTGTGGCCCAAGCCTCCTTCCACCATCCAACTCACCCCAACTACCCAACACCCACAAGATGGAGATAACCAGCCCTCCCCCTGATATTAGGCTGATCTCGGCCGAAGTCACACTTAGTCAGGGTCCCCGGGATGAAGGTGGGGGTAGGTAGCAAGACTAATTAGGAGGCAGTCATCAAATGGGGGTTTGGAGAATGAAGCAGGGGGATCCTCTCGGAACAGACACATGTCTATCTGAGTACGACCCAGGCAATTCGGGCACAATGTCTGGTGCGCTGCGATACGGGTCTCATTAGACAATTCCAGTCTCACACAATTCATGAGGAACAGCAAAGCGTTGCTTTAAGACGCACCAGACAGTTCCGATCACACACAATGAAGAGTTGCAAATTCCATACCTATCTGGAAATGAGCACAAAGAATGGTGCTCGCTGATGCGGGTCGCACAAGACAAAACCGGTCACACACAACGAAGAGTTGCAAATTCCATTCCTCCCTGGAAATAAAGGCACAATGCCTGGTGCGCGTTGATACTGGTCGCGCCAGGCAATTCCGGTCCCACACACAGGCTCAAGTTTAGCAGGGCCACAAGAGGTTGAATAAGGCACTATTACGGGTATGCCCTCACCTCTGAGGAGCGCAATTTGTGAATCGGACACTGCACGCAACGGGCATGCAGTCGGAGTGTCGCACAAGAGAGATGCAGCAAAATCGACAAAGCGAGCCATGCTGGATCCCACAACCGGTGAATCCGTTCACCACCAACAAGACGTTTATGTATGTCGAGGTCCCCACAATGCAGGGACCCCACTACCTACCTTAGATGTGAGCAATACTTTTGGGGCTCCGCACAAAACAATCGAGTCTCCAGGCACTATTCTTAGTTCTTCACCCACGCTGCACTACCAGTTGAGATCCAGCAGAAGATGTGGGCACTTAAGAGGGCCCTGCTCTCCAGGTGTCACAAGTAGACGATGTGGGTCCCTCACCAGAGAACACAGGGCAAGCCAACAAGCCTTTGAAAAGCACACTTCAGGGTGCCACACAGCAGCAGGTAGTCAGCCCAGGCCTGCCACTATTTAGGAAGGGTGCACGGTCCCTTCCAATGGCAGTAATCTGCCTTGTGCACAACAGATTCCCTCTGGCAGTGTGCACCATGCAGTTCCAGGTTCTCCGGTTCCACGTCCCCACAAGTGTATCCCCCCCCTGCTGAAGTATGACACCAGTAGTTATACTGTAGTGTGCCTTTGATGTTGGGGTTCAGAGGGTTTCCCTTTGAACCACAGATGTCTCCCTTAAATTGCAGTCCTGTCTGCCATTAGGCCGTGGAATTGCAGATCTTAATCTTTAGTGGAGTAATGATCTGGCTCCCAAAGGCCAAGTGTCAAAACCTCTCCCTCCAATCTTTCCAGCGAGGCCCTCAAATGGCAGAGGGTCTGTCATTCCAGTTACTGGGGAATGCACAGATGTGGCCCCCAGACTCCAGTGTGGGATGGAGTCAAAATACAAGGCACACAAAGAGTTTTAGAGCAGAGAAATGGCCACTTTCTAACTATACCTGAACCGCTACTGAATCAACGAGGTAGACGCCGATGCCAAAGAGATAAGAAATATTTTTCCCTTATGCTGTTAAGGAGATTAAACTATGCCAATTGATCTGTTCGCTTCAGACATTTGAGATTTCTTACACTTTAGTAATCTCTGAATCTATTCTCTGTTGACCAAGGGGTCAAGAACTCATACCAGAATTAACTGTGTCCTGAAGATGATCTCAAAGATTTGTTTCAGCGAAGACCGAAACGTCGACGACGATTCCATTCTCCTTAGTAATTGTTAAAATGTAGTTTCCTTTGAGTATTTGATCCTATGTATAGGACAGACTCAGTTTTCTTCTTGGAGATGGACATACACATAGAGAACTAAGATATTTTTTCTTGTATTTGATGTATATATGTTCTGTTGTCAATGTGATTCCAGACTTTGTCATTGCGTTTCTTTGCACCCCTGTACATTAGTCTTGTGAATCTAATGACATTTGTGCCATTTTATGACTTTTGAAATATATTTTTGTATAACTTATCACCCGGTTGCTGTAATTAATTTACTAATGTCTAAAATAATTTTTGATTTGCTCTTTTGAGTGTTATTAGATATCACTCTATAGAAACATTTTTTTAGTTTTTTAAATTTTGTACTTTAATAAATCCCTTGTAGGCATCTTTACCTTTCAACTTTCTAGAAGTGGCACTTCTCAGCTACTAATGACACATCCACCTTTACCACTAGAGAGGGTTTGTCATTATGAATCCAATGATAGGAAACATTATGAGGCTGCTTCACTACATTCCACTATTGCAGCCTGAAGTATTTTCAACCATCCCCCTCATGTTGGATTATGTGAAGAGCAAACCTCAGAGGAAGTGAAAACACACATGGGTATTCTTCAATACCTGGGCAGGGAACACACATGTATACCTGCCCTGCCTTTCACCTCCCATGTGCTTCACCCCTCTGGACTTTCCCTACGGGTGCTCTAGTGGTCACCTCAGGATTGGATAGGGTTTAGAAATGCCAACCTGAGCATAAGTGCAATTGTGCACATACAGGCCTGCAACGGCAGGCTGGACACATGTTTAAAACACCATAGGTGCAAGTGCGCACACCCAGGCCTGCAGTGGCAGGCTGGACATATGTTTAAAAACACCATATGTGCAAGTGTGCACACACAGGCCTGCAATGGCAGGCTTGTGGCATGTTTAAAAACATCAGGTAAGCACTACTTCCTAACATGTGTAGGAAGGGCGTGCTCACTTTCACACTGCCTTTACAGTGGGAAAGTGCCCAGAGCCCTAAGGCCACTACAAGATAATCAGCAAAACCCAGGAGGAAAAAGCTAAAAGTTTAGGGAAACACTACTTAAAGAGTATCAGGTCTAACAGCAGTTAATTCTACAGTCATTATTGACACGTAGTGGACGTGCTGAGGCAAGTACCAGTGGAGTGATCTATGCAAACGAGGTGAATAGACACCCACATAACTGGAACTTTACGAACTTTCACAAACAAATATACTGTCTTTCCCACACTTACCTGTACTTCTGTATGATCCAGGATTAGGATGTACAGAAAGTGTAAATGCATTAAAAAAAACTTATTTTCACCAGGTATGGAAGAGAAGACCACTTGGAAAATAAAATCCATGTGGAGAAAACATTTCTATGATCTATTACCAGTTTCCTAAACATTTTAAACCAGATTTACAAACATTTTGCATCAAGTTTGTGGTATTTTTGGAACACAAACCCAACGCCAAGTGTTCAATTGGGATTTGTGTTGGATTGTAACAGAAAGTAAAGCAAAGTTGTGCAATGCGCTGCCTTGTGGTAATATGAGTCAAGGGAGCATTCCATGGCTGGTGTATCAATATTCCCATAGAGCCAACCATGGGGTTTTATGCAAATCACTATCTACAAATATCTGTAGACAGGGATTTGCCCCAAAACCCTGTTCCTCCTCAAAGAAGGCATTACAAGGAGAAATGTTTTTACATCTGCTTGTTTTTCCGACTTTGCCTGTGTGCTGCATTGTACAGCACACTAACAAAGAGGGGAAAGTATTGTGTTCTCCGCAAGTAAATACCAGGAGCCAGGATGTATATTCAAGTCTTCTTTATTTCATCCATCTGTCCAAGTTACATCTGTCTTGAATCCAGCCAGCACTGGTGTGGTACCAGCCCCACCAGGAGCAGCCTGCCTAGCTGCTCAGCCCATCTCTAACTGCCAACACTCATCCACTCAGACACCCAGGCATTCCACGCATCACAGGCACACCAACATTCCGTAACCAACTCACACTCTGGCTGAGCAGCTAGAGGCAGCAGGGCTGGAGTACATGTTACACAACTAAGTAGGGTATAACATTATCCCTTTTTCTTCAAAGAAAACGAAAAATGAATATAAAGTAACATCAAGCAAGAACTATAAACAAGAAAACGAAAAATGAATATAAAGTAACATCAAGCAAGAACTATAAACAAGAAAAATGAATAATGGTACAAGTCTCACGGATGCAGCAATAAAGACAAAAACATCGCAGGAGAAAGAACCATTAAAGCAAGAAAGGATGGTAAAGATACAGCAAATAAACAATTGACCAACAATATCCCCCATCCTCCCTAATAAGAGATTATAAAACATTTTGATAAAACCCCGCAACACAAATGCCAAAAAGCATAACGTAGAGTAGCGAAAGGTAGCATACCCTGCAACTTCAATCCCAAAAGTAAGGGAACAAACATGTATATGGGTCGTCACCCATAGAAACGCCCGTGTAGGGATGTACCTTGGTACTGCGCGCAACAGCAAGTGGAGAACAAGACCATATCCCAACCCTGTGTAAGGGTTGGCCTAGATACATTATGGGAACTAACCCATGCCCAACCCCCTAGTAGAGGTTACATACCCCCATGTATGAGTAACTAACAGTCAAAGTAATGGGAAAGTTAGCCCACAACCATCACACTTGTATGGGACCTATGTGAGGATAATCTAAAGTCAATATGGGAACTAACCCGTCCCCAACCCCGTCGTAGAGGTTACTACCTGGGATTAAAACCCAACCTTACCCCTGACCTAGGGGATAAACTGTGATGACCACCCTCAGAGACTAGGACGTCCCAACCATAAGTGTAACACTGTGGCATCACTACAAATAAACAAAGAAATACACTGTAAACATGACAAATCACGTAACTTGCCAGATATACGGCTCAGATTACACATAGACAGCCAGTCTATGACTGCACACGTCGCAACCACAGACAAGATGTGCATATTGATATCACTGCCAAATTCAGACAACTCGAGTCACCATCAAATAAAAACACTGCAGGAAAAAAAATGATGGCAGAAGAAAAACTCGCTCCAAGTATAGTATAGTGGTTATAGCATGTTGCCACACGGAACATGTGGGCACACAGAAATAGCGAGAAAAGTCATCCTAAGAGTCATCCTACCTCCGACATACATGAAACAGAGGAGATTGAAAAAGGTTTCGAAGTAGACAATCAACGATGTTGAAGTCGTGAAGACACCACATTGTCCCCGACACTCACGTTGACAACAGCAAAACTTTACTGGAAGAAACACGAACACCGTGGTTGGCATGAAAAACAGAGGGCACCAGGGAACGTTAAGTGACTATGTGCCACCACCAACCCGAAGATGGCGGCACGCTAGTGACGTTGCGCCGGGTGGCTCCCGGCACGTGAATGCACCAAAACGCTCCCGTGAAATAGTCAATCGTCACAGAGGAACCCTCGTAGAACCACGCAACATGGAGGAAACCACAGAGGCATTACAGGTAAGAGCCCACGCGCTGAGTATATCGCGCGCCTCAGCTTTTGAATTTCAAAGACAGCGGTTGAACTTACATAAGTGGAGCGCTGCCAGCAACGGAAAAAAACGATTGAAAGGCTCACCTCAACAGCGCTCAAAAGTCTTAATCCGTAGAATTACCTCCAAATCCTCTTGCACAAGATGTAGAAAAGGGCCAAACAAAAAACTGTAGAAAGACACGGCACTCCAACTCGGCACCGAAAATGCCAAATGTAGTGCAGCGTCGTGTGTAAACCGCAGGGCAGTGTGCACACTCCATGATCGCACCAACTGTGCACCAACTGCAACACGCCGCCAATCCTGCGCTTGCAAACTCCACTGCAAAACCTGGATCAGAGTGGATGTCCGCTCCAATGCAGACAGGAACCAACGTGCATACAACCCAGAGTGCCCCAAGACACCGAGCAGGCACCTCGCTTCTAGAGTAGACATCCAGAGGTCCCTAGTTTCTTCAAACAGGCTGCTGCACAGTAGCACGTAGTATCAAGTAGATGTAGTCACTTAGGTTGAAAGTCCATGACACTCACTTTGCTTGTGAGACCTTAATTGAGCTTACCACAAGTCCTCTATACCCAAATCTTGTGATACCACACCGTAGCTGTGTGGTGCTAGTAGGTTCTGACGTTGGTTAATGGTCCAACATGCTGCAAATGTCAGATAAGCACAAAACAAATTGTCCATCGGTGCAGCCCCTGCACGTAGTTAGTACTAACATCTTTATGATGAATAATCCCAAATTGTGCTTTTATCTAAAATACACTATAGACTCTGTAGAGTGATGTGGCTGGAACACCAACAACTGGCTGTAGTGAAACTACGCATCCAACTCTCCAAACCCTTTTGTAGGTAACAACGTGGCTGGAACACCAGATGTGGCTGTAGTGCAACTACTCCTCCAACTCACTGTAGCTTTGTAAATCCATTAGAGTATGATGTGGCTGGAACTCCTTATGTAGCTGTAGTTTAACTACTCCTCCAACTCACTGAATCCTTTTTGTGGCTGTAGTATTCCCAGGCTGCGGTGTCATTTGGTGATGACACTGGTCGGTGGAGCTGTCCGTTGGTAAGGACACTGGTGGGGCTGGCGCTGGCTTGCCTGGAAATACTTCCTTTGTAGATGTGGTTGCTTGCGTAATCTCTTGGTTTCTCTTGAAGTTTCTTTGTAGTCCCTTTGTTTCTGTGCTGTACCAAGAGTCTTTAGGGTCCAGGTCCGCTCGTCGCCAAAAATATATTGTGTTCTCCGCAAGTAAATACCAGGAGCCAGGATGTATATTCAAGTCTTCTTTATTTCATCCATCTGTCCAAGTTACATCTGTCTTGAATCCAGCCAGCACTGGTGTGGTACCAGCCCCACCAGGAGCAGCCTGCCTAGCTGCTCAGCCCATCTCTAACTGCCAACACTCATCCACTCAGACACCCAGGCATTCCACGCATCACAGGCACACCAACATTCCGTAACCAACTCACACTCTGGCTGAGCAGCTAGAGGCAGCAGGGCTGGAGTACATGTTACACAACTAAGTAGGGTATAACAGAAAGCATTAAAGCATAGTTTGTGGATTAAAAGGGACCCTTCCAGTACAAAAACTATGCTTTAGCCAACGCAGACACCCTTGCACTATGGTGCAAGGGTGTCTGTGTTGCTTCATGGCTGCCTAAAGTGCACCATCCAGGGAAAGATCAGAACAGCGCCACATTATAGTAGATCTGGTGCTATTCTGCTCTCGCCAGTTCATGCAACTTTACTTACTGCCCTGAGTTGCATGACTTCAATGTAAAAATAAGCCTTTATGTGAGTTTTCCGCATTAAAAAGATTCTAAACAATAAGAATAGGTAAAAGAAAAGCACATACCAAAAGTATTTGTGAATATTATACACTGATAGCTACATTTCAAAATTTGTGGACAGCAAACGTTTTTGTGAATCTTGGCAAGAGTGGTAAACCATTGTAATGCAGGAGCACACGTCTTCATCCGCAGATTTACAATTTCTTTGCGAATAACTCCCCCGACACATTCACTGTTACAATTGAGCCATCAATCTAATTGCAGGGGACAGTGTTTGTAGCACTCATTGGTGGAGTTTAAGTAGGCCATGTATACTTGCTGCCGAAAAGAACAATGGACTTGGCACGTAAGTATTTGAGGGTGACTGGAAAGCCGTCCAACAGTAATAAGTGGATGTAGCCAGAGTGGATATATTTTGGAATCTCTGCCTTCAGCAGCGCTAGTCAAGACCTGGCCACACACTAAAATAGTGCATGTTCCACTGTTTGCTCACAGCGGTGGCTCCTCTGCTAAGGCTGAGCAGTGTCGCCCCACTGTTCTGCGAGCAGTTTAACAAGGAAAACTAAAAAGATAATATCCAATGTTATTATCATTTAATTTTCCGTTCCTGCTTAGGAGCGGGGAGGGGCTGGCCAGACCAGGGCCAAGGGGAGGAGTGGTGAGCACACTCTAAAGTGCGCATGACCGTTTGGACAGCCGTCTTGGGCCGGCCAAACAGTCATGCGCACTTTGAATGTTCTCCACCGGCTGTAATGCACAGCCTGGGTGGAGAACATGCACAGACTCCCACTCCCTCTCTGAGCTCCAAACCACAGTGCTCAGACCAATCACAACACTGCTGCAATGCAGCGTTGTGACTGGTAGAGGAGTCTGGGAGCCTGTGCGCTTCCTGGTTCCTGCTTCCTGCTGTCGACCAAGGCGCTGAAGAGGACCGAGAGGCAGGGCAGGTCGGCCTGCAGGTAAGTGGTTTTTTTAAAATTTCATTTACCCCCCGCCCCGCCACCCCTGTGAAGTAGCGGCAACCACTGTTTGCTCATTGGGGTACTCCCGACAATTAATTAAACAGCACTTGTGAAAATGTTGGAATGGTCATTGATGAAGTAACTGCTATTATACAATAGAAGATATACATTGTCCCTCCCTGACCTTGGCAAAAGCCCAATTACATCTTTCTTTCAATTGAAGTTTTTGTCCCATCAGTCACGCCTACATGATGTATTGTCTGTCTTCAGCACAGTAAATCATAGCACACATGTAACCTTTTGGGTATTAATTTGGCTGGACAGGTTGCTGTCGTCTCGTCCTATTGTCCCCGTGTGGTTACCTCTGAAAAGATTCAGTTTTTCCACCAGGGTCAGGTTGGGTGCATGGTAATGCTTTTCCCCATCGTAATTTACGGCATGACGTCTGTGCTGCGGAGGTACACATTTACAGCTGTCTCTCTTCTTCAGCTTCAAGGTTGTGAAAATGAAATCCTTTCCGATACAGTGGATATATTTTTTCACCAACAGTGCTCCTGCCCGGCTCAGTTACCAATGTGAAGGGGAAGATCATGCACAGACACACATTAAAGCCAGTAGGTCCGACCTAGAGAAGCATGCATTTTTTGTGCAAACAAATGCAATATGCCCCAAAAATTTGGAGCAAACATTTTTGAGAAAAAGGAAGGACCAAGCAGCCTAGGGACACCAGCATTGGTACTGAAGTGCACTACTTTTCAGGCAGCTTTGCACATGTGATGCGGAGAATGCTGCGATTCACAGTACAAAACAGCCAACGGATAAAGTGAGCAGACCGATTGCTCAATAGTGTATGATTGGTGAATGACATATAAGCGGAGTAAAGGATGAACAGATTGGCCAAAACCCCTGAATGTATGAATAAATCAATGGGTGTTTATTATGATTTTTTATTAAAACATATGGCTGCGAGAAAATATATGCTATTTCTAGTCAAACCTAAAAAGAAGGTTCTTCACAGACATGGCACTGCATGCATTCAGTATCACCACCACAGAGCTGATGGACATCAACAGAAGTCAAATTCAAAATGTCCTCCGGCAGACACAGATAAATGATAGTGATGTCAATGCAACGTCAGAGCCAGATACTAAACAGGGTCTGCAGTGATGCAACAACCAGAGAAATGCACAACATGGACAGAGATGGTGTCGTTATCGAGCAAAAATAGGTCCAAAGTCAGTGTCAACTTTTCAGCGCTGAAACTTGCAAGAGCATCTCATATCACTAGTCGAAGTAATCATTGTCTTCGCTTCGGTCAGGTTAAAAATCAGGCCTACTCTCAAGCACAGACCAGTGCTTAATTTGTAAAAATATAAGTGTCAGGGCTCTCGTCAGGAGGCAACTGCAGCTTGCACCACACATTGCCCCTGCCATGCTGCCAGTGATAGGAACAGCACTACTACTAACCATCGCACTCCTACAAGTGTGAAAATTCTGACTATTTCAGACCCCCAAAGCTATAAGAATGGCTTGGTCGGCAGGGAATAGTCATTTTAATGTATATTGAAGTAGTAATTAACTGTTGTTGTGGTCATCTCTAAATTAGCCAGATAGCGCCACCTTATGGCAGACTGTAACAAGCGCCAGTGTTGACAATTAAGTGCCGGTGCCGAGCACCAGAAACCACAGGCCCCAATTAAGCACTGACGCAGACTCGCTGTAAGGCTCTTCTCATTTTCCCCCTTTTACTCACACCTACTTCTTCTCTTACTTCCTCCTACTTTCCACTTCTGTCTCCCTCTCCATCAACTAGAGCAAAGCAAGGATTTTTGGCACCCCAGATGAAAGCACATCTTTCTCCCAAAACCACTCAATAATGCTGGCATGTATGCTGCTTGTGCTGGTAATATGAAAACTATTTTTTTTACTTCCCCACACCTGCCTGATCTTCCCTCTCAGGCACACCCCAACCATCCACAGACTCTGCCTACTCAAATTCATGTCCCTCTCTTTCGTACCACCTGTTTCTCACACACACTTAAATTTTGCACACTTTCACTTACACGAAGGCATGCACACCAAGGATGGTTGTGTGTTTTTTATGCTCCCTGTCACCAGTGTAAATATTGACTGGACATTTTTTTAACTTGCATTTGTAAGAACAAGGCTGTGCCCACAATTAAGCAATATCGACTTAGACGTTCCGTTGATGATGTGTGGAAATGTCCTATACAGGACTGTACAATTAAGTCAAAGCAGTGATGATTTCACATCTAGTATTGAGAAAGAGGCAAAATAAGTGTGACCATTTACAACTTGCTCAAGCTTGTGTAGATTGTTTGGTTTGCCAGATAAGAAGAAGAAGCTGTAAACTATTAGGACAGTAGAACTAGGAGCAGCCCTGAAATCCCTCAGGTAACCATGGGCCAGATGTACTATTTACCCGCCACAAAATACTGGTCGCAATTTGCAGCTCAGTACTTTTGTGACCATTAAATATTTTCACGAGCCAACCTATATACCATTAGGTTGGTTACTAAAAACAGAATCAGATTGAGTCATACTCTAACCTACCTAGGTAATATTCATAAGGTAGGTCACAAATTACAAGTCAATACGATTGGCCACAATCACAGGGATGGTGACCGGCAAACATCAGTAGAACACAATGTCTGTGACTGATTTTCATTAAGGCAATTTGTGTTTTTTAAATGAAGCCCATTTTCTTTAAAGGAAACAGAAATGCGTTTAAAAAGAAAAGTTTATGTTTTTCAAAAAGTTGGAGAGTTGCCAATGGTCCCTTTGGCCACTGCCTACTCCTGAACAAATTTTTGTAACCATTCACAAAGGGGAAGGCACCCCACCTTACACACCTTAACTTTCTGACAGTTTACAACTAATGTTTGTTCCTAAACCAGTTGATGCATATGGCTAAGAATCACTATTTGGAAGGGACACCTACAATACGTCCCTTCCAAACAGAAATTCCTTATCCCTTTCCAGTGCTTGAAATGGAAGAATAGAAGTGTAGGTAACTGTACCAGAGTAGCTGCTTGTTTCTGAGAAGTGCCAGTACTCTCCAATTAAAAGTATTACCTTTCTCTTCAGAAGTGCCGGTACTCTCCTTCTCAAAATTAAAAAGTGCCGGTACGCCGTACTAGACAGTACCGGCCCATTTAAAGCACTGTCCATTTCTAAACCCATTTGAGGAGAAAACGCTACCGGCTCCTAAAATGGGTTTAGTACATTGCAAAAAAACATTTTTGCAGTCACAAACTCCGAATCTGAGCGTCTGCAACCATAAAAATGCTTTGTACATCTATTCCTATGGTCAAACCAAGCACATGTGCCAACCTCTGAAAAATAGTTGAATGAGCGTGCAGCGTGTTTAGCGAAATGTTGAGGTCCGCCTGCACCACATTCGGCTCCTAGAAATACTTTGGGCCTCTGCGTTTTTTTTGTGCAAATGAATCACAATTAGTATGTGATAAACAATGGCTTTTGACTATGCACAATGCTTAAAGAAAGCAGAGGTAAAGCCTGCGCCAAGTGGTAGATGTGCAGAGACAATTCAAATGCATAAAGAAAGAAAGAAAGAAAGAAAGAAACCAACAAACAAACAAACAAACAAACAAACAAACAAACAAACAGAGCTGTGCATGCCCTGCGTCGGATTTTGGCCGTGCTCTGCTGGACTTCTGCATTACAATATGGGGAGAGTAATGGCTTGCATTACAAAGCGCGCGGACGCGTTCTGCTCGCGTGCTTTTCCAATGTCAGCAGATCTTCGGGACACTTCAATAACCTGAGTAATGTGCTTTCGGCCACCATCACTCTTTAAAATATACAGGAGGGTGAGGGACGCTCGTCTCCTTTTTATGGTGTCAGTTTTCTTTTTTGTCGATGTTTCAGTGGTATCAGGAGTTTCTGAGGTTTCTTCCTCTCCTCCTAATATCTTCAGCTAGTGGCATTCTCCATCCTTGGCCTTCTGAATAAGAAGTTTTGAGAGTGGTAATAATTTATTTTTGAGCTGCAGAGAATGATCGCTGTTTTGATCTATCACATTCCCAGAAGGAACAAAGCTGGCAAGTTGCAGTAAGCAATTCCACCCAAAACTAAAGCAAAAACCCCTCAAATGCAGCCCGGTAAGGGTGTGTTGTACATTTCATGAGCCCGAACCTCCCCTCTAGCTTTGTACAAGTGATCTATTTCCTCAGTTACCGTGGCCCCTTTTAATTGAGATGATGTCAGTAACAGCTGTTATGGCCATATCAGAATTAAAAGGTTTTTGGTAAATCCGTGGGCCCAGTAAGTTATACTTAGGGGCTGGGCTACTGAATGCAACCGAAGTCCATGGGGGAAAGTTTTGGGGAAAACTGGAGAATCAGACAGGTCAATATTAATTCGCCCATCAATTCCTCATTTTTTAGGACAACCTCAGGGTTCAGCATATATTCTCCATTTACACCGCCCCGGCTGCCCTCTCCTACAGTTACAGTTACCAATACCCCCAGTATTTGCAACTCGGAGTGGAGACAAACTTAGCGCGGCCAAATCTGGGGCACTCAATATGAGGCCCCATGCGCATGTATATTTTCTTACATTATGTGCACTTTGGGACCATTCTTTTCATACATCAATAGGTGCAAGTAACATACCAAATCCTGGACATTGGGTAATGCATTATTTTTTCAGACATGACTCTATCTCTGTCATGCTCTCTTCCTCCCTCCCTCATTCCTCGAAACACCACTTTATCGCCCTGATTTAACCCTACAGAGATCCCTTTGATGGTTAGTCAAGGTCAAGATGGATGCATTACTTTGTAAGTACAGGGTTATGTTCATTGTTGAAATCATCGACTATCATCATTGCTCTGGCTCATGATATATGCAAATCACAGCAGCAATCAACAGTACCCTTCTTCTGTTGGCTGGCTTTCGATCTACTTAATATGCATTTATGAAATATTCGTGCTCTGTGGCAACCCTTTAATTTGTAAGGTTGGGTCATAAAACCTTTGTTGTGTCTGTGCAATATTTCCATTGAATACCAGAAGGATCTGAGTCTAAAGCATGTCAGTGGAGATGCGCTTGCTCTAAGTTTTGCGGGTAATATTAAATAATATGGGCGGCGTGATTGACAAAGCAAATCATCATAAATCAAAGAATGTATGTTGGATGGCTATTTAATGCATAGATGGTCATCAGCTCACTTAGCCACAGCACTTTTCCTCAGACAATAAGTATTCGATAAACAGGTTCTCCCAGGCAAGATCTGTCCACCTACTACTTCATCATTCAATAATTACACCTTATTGAAGAAACCATAACAGACCCAGAAATATTGAAAGATTATCTACCAATTTTTAATTTACCACACACCAGCAAAACCCTGGAGAGAGAGGTGATACCTCAACAAGGGGAGAGGATGTGGCATTACGGCAAGAGCTGCTGACTTTGTAACTGGGGAACCAGGTTCGAGTATCAACAGCCTATGATTCTGGGCAAATCACTGAATTTCCCGGTCCCTAAAACAGAAAACAAAAAAATGTGACCTTGAGTATTGAAACTGGTGCTCATGTAAAGTGCTGCAAAGAAAACTAGTGTATGTGGAAGAAACCTACATTCTTCACAATGGTCGGCCAGGGTTTAGGGTGCAAGAGGAATTATAAAAACACTGGCCAACAACCAAGAGGAGCTGCTCTACTCAGTAGTTGAAGATAGACACGCTATTCTGATTCTCTTGAGGCTCTCAGCACACTTCTTAAAACTTGGCTTTTCAACAGTTAACTTTCCCTTTTTTTTCTTCTTTACTCTGCTCATTGACAGTTCCAAGTCACCCTTGGCTATACGCTGCAATATATAAATATTTTCACATAACATAGCATGTGATGCAAGTGACCTTGGAACACATGCTGAACAGACTCCAAGAATAGGCAGGGCTATCTGGTAGGGAACAGGGTTGGATCTGGTCCTTTCTCCTCAATAAAACTCAATAAGTGTGAATTGAGTCATCAGAATGGTCCTTACAAAGTGTGTTATGTGTAGTACTACAAGGATTCTTATTATGCCCAGTTCTTCAACATCTGTAGGTACCTTGTGTCTCAGATCTTGAAAGAGCATATGGTGCCATTTGAAATGCATGCTCATTCTTCCAGAGAAGAATCAGGACAATTGTGAGAAAAATCACCAGCTTTCTTTCACCCATGTATGCAAGAAAGCTTCAGCGTCTGAATGGAGCCAACACCAAGATTCACATGCTGGGTGGAAAGGGCTCTGAGATGATTCCCCTTACCTGGACTTCAAATCTACGATCAATGGTGGCCAAAGGAAGGATAACAACCCTGGTGGTTCTGTGCAGTGCTAACATGCAGCCGCTCATGCTCTGTCACGTTGTGTCACTGGTTCAATGTAACAATCCAGTGGAAAGATTAGGATCCTAGGAATGGCACATTTAGACTACCACAAGATTATCTGCACTAGACTTTCTAAAAATGTACTTACCTGATGTAAATACCGCAGAGTATTGATTCTGCATATTATCCTGGGCCGCATCTCTTTGAGGGTTCACAAGCTTGTTTTCGGCTCTCATTTACCAGCTAAATTGAATAGGGCATGAGCTGTGAGGGAGGTGATCACGCAAGAAGTTCAAGGGCCTTTACATCAAATAATTTATGATTTATAAGAGATGGAAGGCAAATATCCTATCTTAAAACAAAGAAAATAAGATAAATTCAAGATCATGACCAAGCTCAACATCCTAGATAATATACTTCCTAGATCTAAAGCATGCAGTGTACCTCATCCCGACAAGTTCACTTGCAGGATGTGCCCGTTTCCATTCAGACATTTCCCCTACCAATTCAATGATGAGTCATTGAACTTCCCTGAGAGGATTTTTAAAATGATCATGACAACCATACAACGCCATTTTAGTTTCCAGACGGCTGAGCTTCTAACCATATCTGGGCGAATTGCCAATCTAGTCTTGTAATGAGAAAGAAGGGACTTTTGTTGTTGATTGACTGCGGATAGTACTATGGGCCTTTCCTTCTTAGTAGTCTGCTAGGAGACATCAGCGATAACCCTGAGGCAATCAATCCAAAATAATGGTGGCAGTGTAAACAAATGTTCTCCCTTCCTTCTTCTTCCCATGCGTGCATACGCTTTTTTTTTTTTTTTATAGATAACCTTGCAAAATGGGTTCTTACCAAATTGTAACAGACTTACAATTTAGGTTTTCACCAAAATAAGGGCCTTGAACAGCATCTGAAATATCTATCTCCTCCAGCTCTACGAAGGGTATTCCTGAAATTTAGGTTTGGCTATATTCCAATGAACAAGATGTCTGACTTTTGACTCAATGTATTAAGGGATGAAATAGTATGCGCAATCATGTGAGGACCATTAAACTTTTGCATTTAATGTTTTCTTTTTCTGTGATGTAGGAAGAAAGAGCTTATTATGAGGGAAGAGTTTACATATTTCGTGGCACACATCAATTTCTTGAGAGCAATGTGAAAAAGGATTTTTGTTTACAACTTAGAAGGATAATCTGGTGTAATGATACGCTAAATGAATGATGGCTAATGATTCTGTGCTCTTTCTGTAGCCTACATAGCAAATCAAATATTCATGAATGATTCTGTAGTTGTCCTGTAGTCTTAAAAGTAATGTAATGTTGAACATAAAGTTGTATTGCCCACTTTCATATTTTGTTCTCAACAGTAAATGTATACAGTTTTTTAAGAAAGTCTTTTTAGGCAAAAACTATAAACAAATAAATAAAAATAAAAGAAAAAAAGTTAAATATAGGGTCCCATATTTTCCTTCATTATATGCTGGCATCTCACTAAGCCGAAGCAGAATAGGAAGCAATGCCACAGGATTATCATTTTCAGAATGTGAGTCTAAATCTTGCAAACACTTCTCTCTTGAAATAAATTGTCAGACTAAGGCGCAGATTGGCCATGTTATTTCCCTACAGCTCTTTGACCAAGAGTATTTAGTTAATCTTCCCCAAATCTCATGCTCCTTATGCCATAGAGCTTACCTGTTAAAAGTGTGTTATATCAACTAGTACCATACACGTTCCTGGAGACGCATGTCCTTTTTGCTCTTCATCCTCCAATCTGTCATTAGTGGGACTAGTGGGAGAGCCTGCAGCTTAATTTATACTCATGATCAAATTTCGAGCCAGATGTACAAATTTGCGACAAGTATTTTTTTTAGACCAATATGACGTTTTGCAAACCAGTCTATGTGCTAATAGGCCAGTTCTCAAAATTCCGAATCATGGTAGAATGCAACCTGCCTCATCAATATTCCTGAGGTAAGTAACAAAGCTGCGATTCAGCGATGAGGGCCTGCTGTGTCAGCAGACCATCATGTCTGTGAATGCTTTTTAAAGATTTTTTTTAATCACAGGCCTCTTCCTAGTTTTAAGCCTATTAAAAGTGTGTTTGAAAGTAGACAAGGTTCCCCTGGACCACTGTCTACTCTCCCAAAAACATTTTTTTACATTCACAAATGGGACTGGAGTCCTCGGGCCTCTTCCCTTTTGCAATTGGCGTGTCACCCCATTTTGGGAGTTGGTAAAATTTCAATGTTTTGTGACTGGATTTCGGTCGCAAAACATTAATACATACAATAATGAATCTCTGTTTGTAAGGGTGCCCCTCCTTTTAAATAGTGACTCATTATGCTTTCCTAAACCCATTTTGCAATTTGGTAACCTGTTACTGATTTGCAAAATGCATTTAGTACATTCCAAAAAGCATTTAGCAGTTGCAAACCCTGTGATTTAGCAAATAGCAGGGTCTGTGACTGCTAGGAGGCATATGTACAAGAACTTAACGCCACCAGAACGTCACTTTTTAAGACGTTCTGGTGGCGTTAAGTCCATCGCTTTATTTACAAGGCGGCGTTAAGCCACTTATGGTGGCTCAACGCCGCCTTGTAAATAAGGCCCCCTTTCACGCTACACTTAGGAGGAGATTTGCAAACATTTTACGCTGGGTTAGCGTCACAAAATTGACGCTAACCAGCGCAAACTGGGGTTTTTGCTATTTACTTTCCAGCGCAGAACTTGTTTTGCGCTGGAAAGCATCCTCAAAGTAGTGCAAAGCAGCACAAAGCACTGCTTTGCATTACTTAGCGCTGAGGGGGTGTTACATGGGTGGAACATGGGTGTTCCCATGCAACTACCCATGCCTTTTGACGCAAAACCATATTTACAATGATTTGTAGACATGGTTTTTCACCAAAAGTTAACGTCCCTTCAAAGGAGGTGCTAACAGGAGAAATGCTTTCATTTCTCCTTGCTTTTCCAACTCTGCATGCGTGCTGCACTGCGCAGCACGCATACAAAGTGGGAAAAGCTTTCCATCGTGTCTAGGCATAGTATTTTGTACAAGAAGGGTACCCTTCCTGTACAAAACCTATGGTAGACTGATGCACACACCCTAGCGCTATGGCACTAAGGTTTGTGCATGGTACACGGCTGCTGAAATCAGCGCCAGCACAAGGGAAAGGGGAGGAGAGAGTCATATCTCTGAAGATATGGTGCTTTCCTGCTCCCTCCCTGTCTCGCAATGCAGTGCAGCCTCAAGGGGGGCTGCGCTGCGTGACTTTTTTGTCAATCTCCCCCTTAGCGTGAAAGGGGCAGGCAATAGGTGTTGTGATGGGTGCTCCGCCGCAAAACCCATTGATTTTGATTCTGCCCTCTATATACAAGGGTGGATTAAATATGGGGCAGCGCCAAAATTAAGACCTAAAAAATCTGGTTTCAGCATGGCGAAACGAGGAGAAATGTTTAATTTCTCCTCGTTGTTACTGTTTCTATGTGTACTGCATTGCAGCACACATAGAAACAGCAAATCGCCATGAATGATTGTTTATGTGCAGGAAGGTATCCCTTCCTGCACGTAAACATTCATTAAAAAAATGACGATTTGCAACTGCTGTGTGCTGCACAATGCAGCACACAGCAGCACAATGCAGCACAAATAGGAGTTACAAATTGCCATTCTGCATTTATAACTACTTTGACTTTTTTAATTACAAGATACCACCTTGACCACAGCCACACAGAAGTGTAAATGGTACCCCCACCATTTTTTCATTAGTAGCCACAAAACCAAAAGTGTTGCCGTGTTTGAGGTCAGGACACATTTGATTGGCTGATACTTCACAGCCAAAGGCTTGTTGGGTGAGATGTAGTTTACCATTGCAATTGTCTGTGCATACACAATAGGCAAGATAGCCTTTTTTTTTTTAAAACATCAATTCACCAATTGTCAAATTTTAGGATGACACCATGGGCCCTGTTCACAAAGGTAAATTTCCATTTCTTACAATTGCCGGAATTCAGAGATTCCTTAACTAGGAACAAGAAAACTATTCTTTTTTCTTTCTGTAAATTCGAGTTATTCGAGAATTAGACTATTTGTTTATTACTAGGTACACTCACTGAGATGTTTTGTGTATTCAATCGTTCCCATGCTGCCCTCTTTGGAAAGAGTGGAAATAAACTCCTGAAGGCTCAATGTTATGCTTAAAACGCTATATATATGCAAACCTTTTTCCCTCTTCTATCCCTCCACTATCCTTCTCAATCCAAATAACAGACTAACATGTCCACCATTCAAATTAATTTCATATTTCACTATACTAATTCACCACTAATCCTTTA
The DNA here is from genome assembly GCA_963921515.1 of Calotriton arnoldi. Lineage (NCBI taxonomy): Eukaryota > Metazoa > Chordata > Amphibia > Caudata > Salamandridae > Calotriton > Calotriton arnoldi. Next base: position 1,417,404 of record CAWUFW010004242.1, on the reverse strand, counting down.
TGGGTTCCGGAGTAGCGTGCTACTCGCTGAAAAAGTGCTTCAACACCTCATCAGGGGTAGCAAGAGCTATATAAATGCAAACCTTTTTCCCTCTTCTATCCCTCCGCTATCCTTCTCAATCCAAATAACTGACTAACATATCCACCACTCAAATTTCTTTCATATTTCACTATACTAATTCACCACTAATCCTTTATGGGTTCCGGAGTAGCATGCTACTCGCCAAAAAGAGCTTGGAAGCCTCGTCAGGGGTAGTAAGTGCTATATAAATGCAATTACAATACAATTACAATACAATTGTTTCTGTACAGGAAGGGACACCTTCCTGCACATAAACAATCATTCCTCCCAACGCAGGCACCCTTGCACCTGTGTTGGTGCTAGGCAGCTTAATTTAGCGCCAGCGCTAGGGGAAACACAGGGGTGTGCCGCATCATTGTAAATAGGGCTCATCCATGTGTTTTTGAACTGACGGAGTGCTGTGTTAGCAATTTTGGAGCCAACCAGCGCTCCACCAGTTCATTGGATCTCCATTGGATCCTGCACACCCAGAGATATTAATGCAGGGCGAGGATCTGATCATGCCATATATCTCGGAACTTATTGAAAGTTCATTTCAAACAGGAGAGGTCCCCCTGAAATGGAAACAGGCAATAGTCAGACCTCTGAAAAAGAAATCGACAATAGACCAGTTTGTACTGAAAAATTTACGCCCAATTTCCCTACTCCCGTTTGTAGCAAAGATTGCGGAAAAACTAGTGAATAGACAACTTGTTGATCATATCAACAAAAATGATCTTTTCCACCCCTCTCACTCGGGTTTTAGGGCCAATCACTCAACTGAGTCGGCGTTGCTAATGGCAACGGAAACGCTGAGAAAGTTTGCCGATGAAGGTCAAACAGTCGCGTTGATTATGCTGGACCTAAGTGCTGCATTTGATACTGTCTCACACACGATACTACTCCAGAGACTGGAGGAGTGTGGTATCAAAGGAAACGCCTGGTGATGGATGTCATCTTTTCTGTCAGCACGGAGTTTCCAAGTAGAACAGCAATCTTTTAGATCTAAGGAAATGCCTCTGCCTCAGGGGGTTCCGCAGGGATCCATTCTGAGTCCTACCTTATTCAATTTATATGTAGGACCCCTTGCCGAACGAGTTGAGAAATACAAGGTGTCTATTGTGTTGTATGCTGACGACACTCAGTTAATAGTTATGCTATCTCAAAAAGAGGAACAGGCGGCAATCCAATTTTCTAGATGCTTAGAAGAAGTATCTAAGTGGATGTTTGAACACTGCCTGAAGCTCAATGGTAACAAAATGGAGGTGATGATTATGGGCAAGACTCCGTCCATCTGGTCACCAGTATGGTGGCCGGTTTCACCGGGAGATTTTCCTCTTCCGAAAACAGAAGTAAAAAATCTTGGAGTATGGTTCGATTCTAATCTGACTTTCGATAACCAAATCCGTAAAGTTGCAGGAAAATGTTATGGAACCATGAAAATCTTAAGAAAGATACTAGACCTGCTGCCTACAAGAACGAGGAAAACCATTGTACATGCAGTGATTACCTCACAGATGGATTATGGGAACGTTCTGTACCTGGGGGCCACAAAGAAGGGATTAAAAAAACTCCAACAGGTACAAAATGCAGCAGCGTGACTGGTTCTCAGCCTGCCAAGAAGATCCTCCATAAAGAAAGCACTGGCAGAACTACACTGGCTGCCAGTGGAGAAACGAATAGTGTTCAAGGCTATGTGCTATGGTCATCGTATACTGCAAAAAAAGGTCCGAGGTACCTGCATTCCATGCTAGTGCAGTATTGCCCGAGTCGAAATCTAAGATCCAGGGACAGGGCTTTGGTCACTATTCCCAGAGTTTTTAAAGCCAGAATGGGGGCCCGATCCTTTAGATACCAAGCAGCAAGGATATGGAACTCTCTCCCAATGGATTTAAGAGTCGAGCAATGCGAAATGAAATTTCGCAAACAGTTAAAGACTTGGCTCTTCTCCAATAGCGTAACAATTTAAGGGATATTGGGGTGTTTCTGCAGTCATTGCTTTTCCTTTCTTTCAGAGTGCCATTATAGCGCGGGGACGCACCGGCGGTGTAACCAGGCGCTTTATAAATGGCTAAACATTGTACATATGCCCCTAAAAGTCTTAGTCCATCTGTCATTTGTTCTCTTATTCACACATAAGACGTGAATTTGCATTGACTTACAATAAGCACACCGTCCTACTTCTTATGAAATCTCTGATGCAGGGCCGGCCTTTAGGATGTGCCAGCTGGACCCACACCTAGGGCGTGGAAGTCTCCTTACACCTTAGCTCCAAAGAAAAGTTTGTTTAAATACTTTTCTGAAGACCACTGGCACCCTTGTCTGCCCTTTATGTGTTTTTCTTTTCGGGGCGCTCTCTAATCTTGCCCCTCTCATCGCCCACAAACTTCTCCCAAATTTTCAATAGACAATTAAAGAGGGCGAGTGGGAGCGGTTGTTAAATTTGGTTTCACCCAGGGCATTCTCTGAGCGAAGGCCAGCTCTTCTCTGCTGGATGGTTCTAAGAGCCAATGATTACACAATATTTTATTTCCACCCTGTCCTTCCATGTTGGGCTAACCTTCTTTGTAGGCTTTGCCATCGATTCCCAAGTTAAAGACTGCTTTTTCATTATCCAGTGTTCATTTAGAGCTACTTTTGGGCCGCTCATAAAAGAACAATAATGACTTCTGTTGTGTATCTAGTTTAGTAATATGTCTTGATCTAAAGTTACAATTCCTACATATTTCACCTTGTTCCACCTATTTAGAAAGTAGCCGTCAGCCATTTTGATATTTTTGTATTATAACTTGTGTGTTGCAAGTTTGTATACTCTGAAGGACTTTCTGTCACAATCACAAAGAACAAAGAAGAGCAGATGATTTAGTCTGTAAAAGCTACTGGCTGTTTGGTGGAAAATATTGTTTTGCTTGGGTGTTAAAGAAATGGCTATTCTGCTCCAGGTGGTGGGGCCCAAGAATGTAAGGAGATGTATTGCCCCAGTAGAAGCATTTGCTGAATCGCAAGAAGAACTGAAGATTATATTTGCAGAGCAGAGATAAGTGACTAGGATACAGAGCATTACTTTCCTTTTTTAACTTCAAACGGTTTTTATTTTCAAAAGTATGGCTAAGGAAAAATAAAAATAACTGACACGAAGCATAAAATATATGCGCACTACAGGGTAAGGTATAGAGCAGTATACAACTCGTTGGAGACCAGCGTTACAGTACATAAAGTCTGGTATTTGGAGTGAAGTTGACAATAATGGGATGAATGACTTATGTGTTACCCATGGTAGAAGTGAAGTAGGAACGCGTCTGGGTGAACCTCGCAGGGGGACCCAATGGAAGGGGAGGGAAAGGTAAAGTCCCACTAATTGGAGTAAGGATGACAATCCAAAGTGTACATGAGGTTAGAACAGAGAGTAAGACAAAGAAAGATAGGTAGATAGATAGAAACTAGGGAGAGAGAGGGAGGGTGGGGGTGGGGGGAGGTGCGGGATGGCTCCCTGTTGCGTGTCAGAAGTTGGATGTGGTGGGTGAGGGTAGGTCTGCTAGGTGTAGAATATGAGGGTGTGATATTAACTCTGATTTTGGGGACGTGAGGATTTGATGTTACCACTGGCGGATGGGGGCTATGAAGGGTCCACTTTTTGGAGATAAATGCCGAGGGTGTCCCATAGGCCGCGCAAGCGTGGGGAATTGTGTGCTTTTTTATACATGATGTTGTTGGCGCTTCTGGAGGCGCATAAGATGTTCCACCTTGTCTTGAATGGGACTTCTGTGGTGGATTTCCACTCTAGTACAACAGTTTTTGTAGCTAGGGGTAGCATGAGGTCGAGTAGTAGCGAATCTTGTGGAGTAGGTTGATATTGGGGTGGTGAGCAGCTAGGTCTAGTGTAGAAGTCAGTATGGTTGGGGAGTCATTTGAAAAAGTCTTAGATGGTTTGTTGTATCTTGGACCATAGTGGGTGGATCGTTTTGCATGTGAAGAACATATGTTTGATCAATCCTGGTGATTCCCCAAAGCGCCAGCAATTGTGTGATTGTGGTATCCTCAGTTTGTGAAGCCTAGATGGGTCCAGTAGGATTTGTCCATCGACCAAAATATGTATTGTGCTATTGTCTGTGAGATTTTCACTAGAAAAGGAGAATGTCAGATTCTATGCCAGGTTGAGTCAGACTAGTGTAAGCTCACATCTTCGGGTATATGTGGCTACCATTCTTTTTTAATGTTTTCAACGAGGTGTAGTCGCGGGGGCTCTAGGAGTTTATAGATGTGAGATGCAACATGGCCTATTCTTTTGAGTTTCCTTAGGAGGTAGGGAAGGTCTGGGTTGTATGGTTTCGGGAGCCTCCTGAATGCACTTTTGAGTTTTAAGAAACATTAAAATTCGATTGGGGGGAGCTCGTAATGCAAACTTAAATCAGCAAAGGGAATGGGGTTTAGTGTCGCCTAGGTCTCCAATGGAGTTAATGCTTCTTTCAGCCCAGTGTCTCCAGAATAGGGTTCTGCCTTCTAGTTTGATTCTATGGTTATGCCATAGAGAAGCTATGGTAGAGTCGGCGAGACGTATGGACAAAGACTTATCAACACGTAGAGGGGCAGCTACTGTATCTGCTATTATAGGGTACGACTGGACTATAGGTAGTTGTGAGAGGCCGCAGACAGTTAGTGTGGATTGAAGCCGGAGAGGGGAGAATAGCTGGGATTCAATTTGTAGCCAGGGAGGGGGGAGTCTCTGATCTTGTTAAGCCACCAATTACCCTGCATGGCCAGGAAACTTGCTGATATCTATGAAAGCCAGACATATTTAGGCCACCACTGGTTTTGTTCAGTTTTAGGGTCGGACCGGCAATCCTAGCCCTCTTCCATCTCCATATGAACTTCAAAATAGCCTTGTCTACAGCCTTAAAGAAGTGGTTTAATAAGTTTAAGGGGAGCATACTTGAGAATAGTTGACTGGGAGGACTATCATCACTTTTGATGACCTGCCCCACCAAGTTAAAAGTTTGGGGGATCAGGAGGATAGTAGATCTGTAATTTTGGAGAGTGTTCTACTCTCGTTGATTGAGACGGAGGTGTGTATGTCTTTGCCAAACCAGATGCCTACGTTTTTTAGCACCACAGGTTGCCATTTTAGGCCAGAGTCACCCAGGATCGTGGGAGTACAGTTGATATTCATGGAGAAGATTTCTGCTTTAGGGCAGTTGAGAGTGTAGCTAGATACACTGGAGTATTTCCCAATTTCAGCCATGTTGTGTGGGATGGCTTTGTCTGTCTCTTCAGTAAAGATCAGGACATTGTCGGCGTATGCTACAGCTAGTTAGCTGTCTGATTGCAATTGGAAGCCTTTGATATCTTTATTCACTTTTAGGGAAGTTTAAGAAAGATTTAACTAAAAGGAATAGGAGAGGAGAAAAGGGCATCCCTGTCTGGTGCCTTGGGCTAAGGGAAAAGATTTGTATATGCAACTGTTTATCTTAACCTTTGCCACTGGAGCTGCGTAGAGGTACATTACCATATGGATGAAGCACTCGTCAAGTTAGAATTTGCGGAGAGCCTCATGTAGGAAGGTCCATGTGACCTTGTCAAAGACTTTTTCCACATCGAGAGCAATTGCCATGGTAGGCGAGGTTGATGACAGAGATTTTTCAAGGGAGTGGCCGAAGACACGGATGCTGTCGGAGGCTAGCCTGCCTGTTTTTCAGAAATTCCAGTTTGGGTTGGGCAATGAGTTTCATTAACACTCTCTTTAGTCTTTGTGCCTGGATTTTGGTGTGTAATTTACAGTCGACAATGCTTGGTGATATCGGACTATAATTTTTTACATCCAGTGTATCCTTCCCTTCTTTTGTGATAACAACTATTGTGGCCTCAGCTGCTGTGCCAGAGATGCAGCCAGAAGAAACGTAAGACTGGAACAAGGCAAGTAGGGGTTCTGCTAGGATGGTGGGGAATGTTTTGTAGAAGGTCACTGTGTACCCTTCTGGATCTGGGGCCTTGCCTGATTTGAGGGATTTAATGGCCAAGTGGATTTCCTCAGCAGAGATTGGGACGTTAAGCAGGTATCTGTCCTCTGCTGAAGCTGATGGGAGTGAGCAGGAGTTAAGGTACGAAACACAGTCTTTGGGGTCGATTGTATTGTTTGGGATATAGCTGTCTGAGTAGAAGTTATGGAGGACCTCAAAACTTTCAGTAGGGGAGGTTATTGTGTGGTGTGGTTTGTTTTTAATGGCCAAGGTGATGGTTTTGTTTTTAGAGTATTTCAGGTAATTGGTGAGGGCCTTCCTGGTTTTGCTTCTAGTGTTTGATTTTCCACGTTGGCGATGTCCACCCATGTCTGTGCTCTGATACTTAGTATTTAATTGTACTCATATTGTAGTGTGTGCATCTTAGGGATGTCATGAAAACCAGCGTAGTGTCTGATGGACTCACTTAGTGCTTTCATCTCTGACTCGATAGACTCGACTTTTATTTATGGATTTGTTTCTGGAGGCAGCTAGGTTCATTAGGGTGCCCTTGAGAGTGACCTTTAGCGCGTCCCACCTAACCGAGTCCAAGGTGTCACCTGCTCTGTTTTCTTGCAGGAATTGTTGGATTGTTTTTGCTAATTTTAGATTTGGATACTTCATCCTCCAGGAGTACGCCATTAAGGCGCCACACTTTTGAGGGCGAGAGGGTATCTGTGAGTGAAGTTTCAAGCAAATGCATTCATGGTAGCTAATTAGTATTGGCTCAATCTTGGGCTCTGTGCCACGGGAACTAGAGATTTTTCAACTCAAATGTAATAAATCCTCGTGAAGGTCTGATGTAGGGAGGGAGTAAAATATGTAGTCATTGCTGATCAGGTTAAATAATCTTGATTAGATTTTTGTTTTTGCAGCATAATTTCATCTGTTTATGAGACCTGCTGACATGAAATTTGTGTGCGGATATTCTATCCAGGACACCTTCCATTGGAAGGTTGAAGTCCCCCTCCCGTGATGATGCCAACATTTTCTGGGATTTCTGAGAGGCGCTTGTCCAAATCCTGCCAGAAGGTGACCGAGTTATCGTTAGGAGCGTAAATATTCAGTACTGCCATCTCCCTGTTATTCTTTAGTATCCTTGTGATTAACCATGTTCCTTGGTGGTCATGTGAGTGGTAGAGGATGGATAACCCGGATTTTTCTTTGCAATTAAGGTAATGACACTGTTTCTTTTTTGCTATGACTGAGGACAGAAGTGTGCCCACAACCCAAGACCATAGAATTTGGCATCTTTGACCAACTCAATATGAGTCTCTTGTAGGAGAATGATGTCTCCTTTCAGTTTTGTTACAGTAATCGTGATCTTTTTTCCGCTTTACTGGGTCTGAGAGATCTTTAATGTTTAATGATAGAATTCTGATATCAGCCATTTGATAGTGGAGACACTGAGAGGTTAATGTAGAGTCGATGATGGAGTGTGGAGGGGTGCTGGCAAGTGGCTCTTATAAAAGACCAGGGTCATGCCGAGCTGCCGGAGAGTGCATGAGGAGACGTGATGATTTGATGGAGAGGTGTGCTAGCGATCCGACTTAGTGTGGACACAAGTGGGGGACCCCACCATGATAACATAAGATCTGGGTCAATGTCCGGCGAGTGGGGGAATGAGTGCTTGGGTCGTGGAAAATACTTTGCAGACCTACTTAGGGGATCGTGCACCCCGGAGATACCATAAAGAGTGAAGAGGATTGGGATGCGGGATATGGGAGAGAGAGAAATAAAGAGGAGAAGAAAGAAGAACAGAGAGGTAAACTAAAAATAGAACCCGAAAACTTATCCCGCCCACCACCCATCCCTTGAAATGCAGGCAAGCCGCATTTCCCCACCCTATCTTGGAAAGAGGAGAGGTAGGCCACGTAAAGGCCGGGCCTAAACCTTGGCAGTAGAGCTCCATCCTAATGGTAGAGCATCCTGACGTAGAATGTACATCACAGTATATTCACAAAATACACGCAAATTGCATTGACTTAACCATGAAGTGGTCCTATAAAACATAACTCGGAGGAAACAGTAACATATGTGAGTAAGCAACCTATTCACTGTGTCTATAGTGTAGGAAAGACATTTAGCCAGAATTGGGAAGAACCAAGCTAAAGCATGCTGGTGAGTGCGAGAGCGACAGAACATTGAAGCAAGTAACCATGCACATAAGACAGCACATGCAGCAAAGTACTCAGAAAAGCGTAGTGGTGTAGGGCACCTTAGCTAAAAACGGGAGTAACCCTGCTAAATCATGCACAAGAGTGTTAGAACGTTATAGCAATGAAGTGAGAAGACAAGCATCTAAGCAAGTGTATGTGACAGAGTGCACATGAGGCATAGTGGTGCTGAGTGGTGCAGAGCACCCAGAGGGCATTATAGAGATAGAACAGAACAGTATTGTTAGTCAGTTTCATGACAGCTTTCTCTATGACGAGCAATTCAAGTGTCAGTGGTAGAGACTGTGTAACGAACGGTACTAGCAGTACGGCACAATGATGTGTGTCAGTGTGAAAATGAAGGACACCTACGGCTTGGGGTACACAGACAAGTGACAAGTGATAGCACGAGCACTTGAGTATGTTAAAAGCATAAAGAAGACTCAGAGTGACCGGCATGATGTGAGAGGCCAGTACATTTTTGGCTGAACATGGTAGAGCAATAACGGGCTAGGATAAGTCTGATGTGGTGGTCAGTTTGAATGACTGGGGAGGAATGGAGTCAAATCAACATCTCTGTTTGAGTGGCTGTGTACAGAAATTGTTGGAGATCTGCAAGAGTATAGATGACCATTGCTTTCCCCTTGAAGAATATGCTAAACCTCTCTGGGCCGATGAAGGAGAAGGGAATGTTGCATTCTCTCAGACCCTGAAGCAGTGCCAAGAAGCCCTTCCTTGTGGCAACAGTTTCCTTTGAATAGTCCTGGGCAATCGTTATGCGCAAGCCGTTCCATACGATTTGTTGATTTTTCCTCATGTGGGCGAGGATTAATACGGTGTGATGATAATGCAATTGTTGAAAGATCATTGTTCTTGAGTGACCAGATGGGGAGTTGGGCAGTTTGCTAGAGGGGATCCTGTGCGCCAGCTCGATTTCAAAGTCTTTGTCGATTTTGAGGCCCAGTGTGAGGGGCATCCAGGATTCCAGGAATTCACCGCAAGAATTGGCATCTTTTTCAGAGTTTTCAGATAAGTCAAAGATACAAACATTTTCTCTATGGGTACAGTCTTTGAGCTCTGAGGGTTCTCACGCCATCGTCTCCATTGAGTGGTATGAGAGTTCCAAACAACTTACCGTTGAGTTGTTGGAATCTTCAGTGGAGCTTATTCTTGACTAGGCCTCGGAGAGTCTACTAGAGAGGCCCTTCATGCCTTTGTGGAGAGCCTGGATGTCTTGTCGCATGGCCTCAGTGTTGGATTTAGTGTTGTGGCTAAGTCATGGAGAGCGTCCAGGTGCTGAATGATGACTTCTACGTTGGTGGACATATCCCCTTTTGACTTGATTTGAGAGTCTGATATTGAGGGGTCAGGTTTGGCAAGTTTGCCAGAAGCTTTGTTATCCTTGTGGTCTTTTGAGTCTTTCCCCTTGTAGTCAGACATCTTGGGTGAGAAGTAGAGTGTGGTTAAAGGTACAAGACAGCTGGCTGGTAGATATGCGTACTGTGCCAGTGGGAGGACCATGGGGAGACTGGAAATAGTGTGAGTGCATATATAAAGCATGGGGTAGCTGAAGTAGACCCTCGAAGAGCACTGCTTGTTGTCTACTCTTTGTATTGATCACAGTTTTCCAGCCATTGCCTGTCGCACATTGATACAATCCGTGGAGGCTGCACCGACTTTGCACAGAGCAACATTTTAATTATTCATAGGACTGGTTGGTAGCGCTGCTAGCACCAGTAGCACAGATGGCACTGATAACACTGATATCCCAGATATGATTGAACGTCCGCTTAGACAAACTTTGTTGAAGACACTGAATGATATCAATGATAGCCCTGATAGCACAGATAGTACTGACAACACTGAGAACACTGGTAGTGCTGATGACTCTGATGCCACTGATAGCACAGATCCACTGATCCACTGGACTGTTGTCAACACGCTTGACTGCCTGATTGATGGATTCCCTGATATTCCTGATTGACTGTTGGTGTGGATTCCTAGGGGGGTGCCCACCACCCTGTACAGACACTTAACAGCAAATACTGGGTGCACGGTGCAGTGGCACACGGTCGGGAGCAGGGACAGCAGAGAGGCACAGGGGCAGGTTTTGCGCACTGCGTGAGGCAAGATTTGGAGCCCGCTACTTATCTGGCCTGCGGCTTATTATTGCTGCTGCCATCTGCCTCCTGCCAGTTATATGCAGATACGGTGAGAGTCTGCAAGGTGATGGTGCGGCGGCAGTGGTATTGTTCTTGCTGGAATGATGTCGCTTCAATGCAGGTGCTGTTGGACGATTAATTTCGGATGAATAATGTGAGCAGATGCTGGTCATGGGGCTGTCGTGGAGGGAGGAAGCTGTGTAGAAGTGCTCGCCGATGTGGTGGACGCCATCTTGGGCGGCCGTGCCATTGGAGGCCCCGAGAGGAAAAGATAGGTTTACAGCTTGTTCAGCTTGCTGAAAACATCCTTCAGTAGGGCCGTCGGCCAGCAGCACTTGTTTGCCTTGTAGGTGGGTTGCTTCTCTGTTGGGATGGGCGATTTAAAGGTATGAAGAGAATGGATGGAGCGCAAGCCTACAGTCTAAGAAGGCATCACTCTCGAGCGCAAGTTATGCCCCGTACTCTATTACAATATTATTTTCATAAGCTACTGCCGGACAATTCCTAAAATAATCGTCTGCACCAAAATGAGGAATTTTGTAAGAACATTGGACATTAATCCAATGGGGCTTTTTCAGCAGAAAAGTAGTGTCAATAATAAGGCCCACTAGAATTGTGCAGCAGGGGAAGACCAAATTATGCAGTAGTGTTGACTAAATGACGCGTCAACAAAAGGCAAAATATGTGGTGTAATGTGGTACATTTTGTAATAGTATTACTTCATTATTTTGTCATTTGTACACAAGTTCACACTGTTTGGGCAAATGTTTCACCTCATTAGTACCAGTTTAACACCCAAACATACCAATAAAAAACAGAAAGGTGACCGGTCAACCTTTGTGAAGGGTCTTCTACTGCGTGTCAACATGTGTAGCTGCATTTTATAGTAAGTTTTCATCCGTTTGAGGTAGAAATAATTTTTGGTTAAAATCTGCAGATTATGCAGCAGATGATGGATTATGTGGCAAATGCGGCAGATCCATAATTATGCTGAGCAAGCCACAGCGGCAAAATCGCATAATTCTGTGGTCCTGCTAATAATCTATTTGCTGTTGTGAAAATCGAAACTGGTACGTTTTTTCATTTTTTTAGGTAGATTATATGATTCACAGGTGTAACAGAATGGTGTTATTCTTGGCGAAATAATTTAAATTTCAAAGTAATTTTAAGTAATAGTTTCAGCTGTGAAGGCTTTCATTGATAAGATGTTCCATAGGTGGTGATGAATCAAGGGATAGACAAGTCTTCTTCCTTTTCCGTTAATGAGCACTGGGCTTCGAGTGTTGTGAGTTTAATGACAAAGTCAATCACTGTTTAAGCCCAATAACATAATTTTGATCACATCATTAAGATTGAGTTAGTCGACCTCCATATGCTGTTTAGTTTGTTACCATATTTCTTTATCAATCAAGTATGCTAAGAGAGTTCATGGTATTCTAATATCATATTTATCACCAGCATATGGAAGGACATTGTTGGCATAAGAAAACATATGCCAGAGCTAGGAAGAAGGTGGTGAAGTGATGTTACATATAGAGCAAGTAAAACAAATGGCAGATGATTTCTTATTCCCACACAAGGTACTGCATTCTATGGCGAAGTGTGATGCCGCCTACCTGATCCCATGTTCATTTGAGGATCTAAAGAAATATTGTGCCGCCAGGGATTATCGAGCTATACATTTACTACACACTGTTTTTTAGGTCGAGCCTAGAGCAGCGCATGCGCTGCACTAGGAGATGACCTTTAGAAATCGGTCTGCTCTTTTCAAGCACTCGTGCTTGTGGTGGCATCCACCTTGCGCGAGCGAGCAGCGGCGCGCAGGGGCCATCTGTTTTTAATTAGCATGGCCGCTCCCGCTTGTTCTTCCACTGCATGTCTCACCCTCGCTCTCCCTTGTTGGTGATTAATGTCCGTTCAATGACACTAATGCACATATCTCCTGCATGACTTTCAAAACTTTTTAAAACATTTTTATTACTTTTAAAGTGTCTTGTTAATTTTTCGCTGCGGTTCAATAACACTAATGCATGCAGTGGCAGTTTATATTTTAGTTCTGTTTCGCAGTATATTTTTCCCATCTATTGCATTCATTAAGCAGCTTTTGGTGGGGGTGCCAAGTTTACTCTCAGCCGGGGTGCTGTCTCGCCTATTTAAGTTCCTGACATCTCTTCTTAGAACATTAAGCACCAGAGTAAAGATTTTATGTCATTAATATTTCAGAAGAAGCAAGTTCTGTGTAGCACATAATTGTCTCGTGTGTGTCTGGTGTGATTACTACACACCCGAGTGTTCTGTGTGCATGAAGTTTTTTTGTGTGTATTGTAGATATGTAGGACTGTGTGTGGGCATGGTCTATGTGTGTGTGTGTGCCTATGTCTGCATGTGTTCATGTATTTGCCAATGACTATGTGTGTTTTAGATTGTGGGTCCATTCTGTAACTCTTAAATTGGGTGTACGGGTGTATAGTTGTGTCCAGATCGGTGCGTGCCTGTGTAGTTGTCCCTGCTTGGGTCTGTGAGTGTTTTGGTGCTATGTCTGTGTTCATTTGTCGACCTTTGGGATGTTGGCACTGTGGTAGTACCGTACAGCCCCATATCCACAGACACACCAGGGCCATGCTCTTAAACAGTGGGCTCCTTCTTCTCCAGGACAAATCATTTTGAAGCTACGACAAGACCCCAAATTATTGACGTCTGCTGTGCAAAAAATATAATGGACACACTCTCTTCATATAGTACACTAAAATGTAATTCGATAATTCCGCAAATATTTACGGGGCAATGCCTTAAATTAACACATAATAATAACACTAAAAATAATAATATTAGTATTCATATTTCCACTACTAACAATAATAGTGCTCTGTTGTGCAATTCCGTCACAAACGAAACAAAGGCGTTTCATTAAACTATGTTTTAATTTGACAGTTCCAAAAGTGATGGATGTGTTCCTTCTGATAAACATGTGCACGGCTATTTAGCTATGGTGCTAGGTAATATACTGTACATGTGAGCATCCCCATATAGTGAGACACAAACCGGCCCTTTGTCCTCACATTGCCTGCTGAGCTTCCAGACAGCCCTGACATTGAAGGATGGGCTTCCCCCCCACCTACTAATCCCCATCTCCACACACTTGTCTTTTGTTTACATTGAGCATTTTCCTGAAGGCTGAACCTAGTCCATGCGCCTGCAATCATTTTTTCGGCTATCTTGCCATATCTAGTGTTATTGTTACACAACGCTCATGAGAGTCACTTAATGAATTTTATTGTGTATACAGCTGTTAATTTGTGAAACAACTATCAATCTGTAGTTTTGGAAATTTTAGTGGCTGCCTGAGACCCTTCAATATCTGCAATCTTTATTGGACTCCAATATCTGTTATGTTTGAAAGGCCTCACAGTGACAGAGCTGCTGGAGAGGTGTTTATGTCCCAGTGGTGGCAGGCCTGTAAACTCGTACTCCATCTGCACTTGGTCCAATTTAAATCCTGTTAGGAGTTGGAGCGACAGATTTAACCATTTTAAATACTCCCACGCAGTTTTGTAGTTCAAAATGGCCTCTTCTGCACTGTGTCAAACCACGTGTACAGTGCTGAGAGTTCCCTCTTTTACATAAAATTTACTGAGGCCTTTCAGTGGTGTGTGGCCACAGCATAGCCTGTAAATAAGGTTACCAGAGCAGCACATGTAGTGAGGGTGATCCAATGGAGCTCAAACTCTCTATCGTGCTTGGAGTAATGAGAATGGTAGAAAAATAGGTATAAGAAGCAAAAGCTGTAAATTATGTGGGTATCCACTTCAAGATATAGTGTACATTCCACTTATATCTGTCCTGTTAAAACCAATGTTTAAGAGGATTTTTTTTTTTTAAATAAATGTTGCTATTAGCATAATACGTGCACCCCAGGAGCTCGTGTTTTTACAGTTCTCTTCCTCAGGTGCTTCTCTCGCTCTGTACTCTAGATTGTTCTATGTGTTATCCTTGCTGAGTGTTGCGTTCTCCCTCCTACACTGGTTAATTCCTGCTCCACCCATTCCTCCATTGCACGCCTGCCTAAAAGTCCTGTTTTTCGAATGCGTACTTCTTTTATACTCAGCAAAAAAGCACTTTCAAAGTAATTATTTTTTCTTCAAATTTACAGTATATAATTCGGATTAGTAAATTAAAAACTCATGTAATTTTGGAGGCATATATGCGTGATGACACATGCACAAACACGTTCTCACACATGCGTTCACATACAAAATAACACGGCCACCTCTTAGGTCCTTTTGTTCAGCTTTTGCCGTACACATGATCAGCATAATAGGGCATGAACAAAAGGCACTGAGAGAGGCAACAGGTCTTAAAGACGAGACCTATTGGCTTTGACAATGCTTGTTTACAGTGTGTGTGTGCGCGTGCGTGTGTGTGTGTGTGTCTGTGTGTGTCAGGGTGTGCTATTCAACGCTTGACCACTGCCATAAAAGTACATCCAGCCGAACTCCGGTGCGGTCACTACGGGTATGAGCTTTATTCGGGATCTCCACCAGTTCTGTAGTTTGCAGAAGAGTTTATTTCCGTGTGTGTGACTGAAGTGGCCTCGTGTACAGTCACCTTCCTCCTGCTGCTCGCGAGTCAAAGAGCGACGTTATCGAATGGGAGAAGGAGCTGCTGGATGAGAATGCGGGAAAGGCTTGATGCGACGGTGCCAAGCACAGGGGGGGGAGTAGACAAATGGAGAAGCAGTGTTTAAAAACCTTAAACACAATCACTAGTTTCAACCCTGAAAATGATAATTAGTGGTGAAGTTATTGCGTGGGGCATTTATGTGCACAAAAGACTGAAGCAAGGGGAGAGGATGGGGGATTACACATTGCAAGGATATCTATTTTAAAAGGAAGCCCCCCCCCCAGGCACAGTTGATGCATTTCCAGCTATGAAGCCAGCATTTAAATAGTTTGGACAGGCGTGGCTTTCCAGCTTTGCCCCTTAAAACAACACACAGGGGCATATTTACAAGCCCCTGTCGCCACAGGAACGTCACTTTTAGTGACGTTCCTCTGGCGATATTGACTTCGCCTTATTTACAAGGCAGCGTTAAGCCACTTAACATGGCTTAACGCTGCCTTGTAAAAAAAAGGCCCCCTTTCACACTATACTTAGCGTGAAAGGGGTGGGCAATGGGTGATGCAGTAGGCGTTCCACCGCAACACCCATTGATTTTGACGCTGCCCCCTATTTACAAGGGAGGCGTAAATATGGAGCAGTGCCAATATTAAGACCAGGGAAAACCTGGTCTTAAACAGGCGCAACGAGGAGAAATGTTTAATTTGTCCTTGTTTTTTCCTGTTTCCATGAGTGCTGCAGTGTGCAGCACACATAGAAACAGCAAAAGGCCTTTGATTGTTTATGTGCAGGAAGGTGTCCCTTCTTGCACATAAACGCAGGAAGGTGTCCCTTCCTGCACATAAACTATCAATAAAAAAATGACATTTTGCAACTTCTATGTGTGCTGCATTGAGCAGCACACATAGAAGTTTCAAAACGCCATTTAAAGATTGTTTATGTGCAGGAAGGGACGCCTTCCTACACATAAACAATCTTCCCCTCAACACGGACACCCGTGCACTATGGTGCAAGGGTGCCTGCATTGGTGCTAGGCTGCTAAATTTAGCGCCAGCGCAGGGGGAAACGAAAGGCTGCATCATATTGTTGTAAATATGGTGCAGCCCTGCGTTTCAGTAGTGGCGGAGCGTGACGTTAAGCCAAGAAGGCTAACACCACACTCCACAACTTCTCTAGTAAATATGCCCCACAGTCTGATAAGGTGACCAGCAGGGCTGCGAGGAGAGCCCTGCCTCCAAGCTTATATCAGTCAGATTTTTAAACATGATCCCCTTTGACAACTGACATGAAAGAATATTTTTTTCTTGTATTTTTTAGCCATCTGGGCATTAGTAGAGCACATTTTTTATGAGATGCATGCATGAAGATTTGGAGCAGGATCGCAACTAGTGTGCGCATAATAGCAAGCTGCCCACAGCCAGGAAGCCTTCTGCTACTGGCAAACAGATCATGTGGGATGGCATGGAACAACCTGTAAAATGTACATGCTGTGAAAATTCTCCGCAAAACTTCATCTAAATGTGCAGTTAAGTACCCAAAGCCAAGCGACGAAATACCTCCACAAAAGCACAAGTGGAGGAAGTTATAAAGGTATATTTGCCGATGACTAAATACAAATAAACGTGTAGCCGGAGAGTCAAACACATGCTCCATAAACTTCATTGCTATGTGAGGACATGGAGACTGCCTGGGAGCTCTTACATGTGGTTTAACTGAAATTCTAGCTTACACTTTCAAAGATGCCTATTGAATTAAGCAGGTCAGAGAAGTCTCAGCAAATCTTTCATTTTTTTGCATTTTTTTTAGCGTGGGCTCGACCTGAAGGTATTGGAGCGCTATACATCAGCACCAGTTACATTACAAAAGGTCACATTCATTTTATTTTTAAGGCACAGGAAGATTATGTGATGTGTCCAGAATCGCAGGATGTTAAGCCGATGCCGAGACTCGAACCTGGTTCCTTAGTTTCAATGTACGCAGTCTAGCCATGATGCCACATCCTGTCCGATATGAGAGAGTGTGGGCGGAGGAGGGAGGATTTGGCATAACTTTAGGTTACTCAAGATCCATGTACAGTAGTGCGAGTACACATGTTCAAACAAGACCAAACGCACAAATGCTGAAAAAAATTAAAGGGACGCGCAATCCCATACAAAGGGCGAATGTGCCGCCAACGCTTTTCAAAGCATTCAAGGGAAGATCGGAATCACATGCCTTCAAAGACACATTACAGGGATGTACCTGGTACTTTACCTATCTTACGTAGAGGCAGTGTCGACCAAAATGCTTTCAGTTTAAGACCCTAGAAAAGGCAAGCAACAAAAGTCATGTAGGCCCTCTCATGGAGGCGAACAGTGACACTAACTGGCAGGACAGTGCCCGTCCCCCACTCGTGTCACATGTAAAGGAATTAGTCGACAGCCACTGCAAAGCCTTCCCGACCCACTAAACCCTGCAACTAAAGAGGAAGCAGTTCCCTCCAACACAAGGCTCCATTGTACGACGCATGTGCTCTGACAGAATTGGTCCTCCATGACCCTGCTGGCCCCATGACGATCAAGCCACGCTGCCAGCTTAGCCCATACATACATAACTTTTTCTTTGACTAGGCTCGTGCAGTACAGTAGGGAGAGCCGGTGGCCTTCACACTAGGGGCCAAGCGAGCAGTCTAGCACAATAGAACAAAGTAGTGAGGAGCAGAAGTGGTGGCGCCTCGGATAGAGGGGGCCCACCCTAGCAAACCCACCCGTGTAACTCTGACTTCCTTTCCTTGCATCAGCTGCCAGTAGCACTGCCCCAACTGTATTGCTCCAACAGTGTTTGAAACGCTCACAAATTAAAGAGTGGTCGCGAGCCCGTTCCGTAGCATTCTACCACAACCGACGCCACCTTCCACTGCATGTGCGTTGTGGTTTCAAGTTTGAGGAAGTGAAGAGAAAGGCGTAGAGCGCAGGGTTTCGTGTTCATCTACAAAGGGGCCAGTGATGTTCGTAATCATACTTAAGCAGTCCCCCCAGAATGTTGAGCACACACTGGGAGGCGCTCAGGGAAATAAAAGGGAGGAAGTGGTTATGGGTGGTGCATGGTAGGAGGGTAATGGAGCAAAAACACCAAAATATGTTGATTGTTTTAGAGAGAGGATGTGGCATAACATCCAGCTCTACTGACTTTGGAACTGGGGACCAGGTTCAAGTCTCAGCGCCGGCTCTCCCCTTGCCAACAAAAAAACAAAAATTCAGAAACATGCCAATCTGAAAAATTTAGATAAAACAATGTCGAAAGCAATCAAAATGCTGTTTGAAAACTACATGTGGAATGGAAAGAAAATGACTAATGACGATCCGTAAATTTATTAGCACTACGGCAATCGGGACGGGTGAACGCGTACAGGAAGAAAAGACGACATTTCAAACACACAGGCAGAAACAAAATTAAAATATAGTGCACTTCAACAAACCTATATGCACAAAAGGGCAAGCCTACAAGTATAAGGGGCAAGCTCCATGGGAGGGGTCGACACACAAAATGGAGGGATATATAACCAACATTGACCACACAGAAGCAAACCTTTGCGAAGGACACACAAAGCAACAAATTAAAAGTGATGGGTGGGCTGTAAGTCCACAGAGTAGATACAGCATGTCTCAAGAGACAGCACATGCACTGCCTAGGGGAGACCTAAAAAGGGGTCAAAACCTAAAAGTGTGCCTGTTTGTCATTTTGAGGAAGTCATGAACAATATGTCTGTCTACAGATCACAAGCTCAAATCATATCAGTACTAGCTCTGCCTTTCAATATTCTAAAATCAGTCAATTGAGTTTCATTACATTGGGTAAAACCTGCTATTTATTGCTTAGAAAGGGCAGTTGTGTGATATGAAGAACTATGCATAAAGCAAGCTATTATTATTAATTGGCTGCAGAGAAGACATTCTGCACTCATATGGTAAGTATACATTTACCTGCTGTGAGGGAGAAAGGTCCTTTGCAAGGGTCTAGAAAGTGAGTGGCCCTGCCTTGTTTTTACTATGGCAAGCTATAATGTTTTGCCTCCCTCCTCCGCACACATAACAATCATGTGTGTGCTCTGATGTTTTTTTGTGAGATTTGGAGAGAGACCTAGAGGAGGGCTCTGTGGTCAGGAGAGCTCACAATGTGCACCTTCCTTTTTGGAGAGAGCGACTACTGTCACCTCACTGAGCTGCAAAGGACTGACAGTGGTGGCAGGGTAATGATTATAATAGCAGGGCAGGCCTTTTTACCGATTGCCTGCTTCAGAGAGCAGCCTATAGGCCTCTCCACTGTTTTGATTTTTCTGCTAATCCCTTACAGCCGGATCTTTCACACATTCAGGTAGGAAATGTATGTGATGAGCATGTAGATCACTTGTGTGTGTAGATGATGCGCGTGGAAAACGTGTGACACATGTGACTGTGGTCACAATGGGTTGCATTATGTAGTGGCTATACTTGAGTGATGCCTAAGATGGAAGATTGGAGGGAGAGTCCCGGACAGCAGATGTGAATTGCAGAGCTTCCCACAGAGAATTCCAGGGATCCTTTGTAGGAAGTCAGACGATGGAGGGTAAAAAATGGAGACAGAGGGCCCTTTGAAGCTAGAATGTTGCCTATGACCTATCCTTGCCTATTATCCACTGGGAGAGGTTGCCCTGATGGGGTAACAGGTAGTTAAGTGGGCCAACCTCCCATGCCTTTGTGCTTGCATTTTTAAGATTCTGAGAGGAGGCTGCCAGCACCCCCAGCCTTCCTACTCACAATGTGACAAAGACCATAGCTGGACCAGTCTGTGTGGAAATGAAAAACACGCAGAACTGCCCGTGACTGGTCACAGAATTGAAATGCTGGAATACACAAAGACTGTCAGCACCTAGATATAAAAATTGGACAAAAACTTCAAGTAATTCTGCCTAGATTTTCTGACCAGAAAACTGGGGTCCTACACCAGTGGTGACTAAGTGGTGACTGGAAGTTTCCTTAAAGTGCCAGGGCTGCATTACAGCCTGGGTGGAGAACATGCCCAGGCACTCAGCCCCTGTCTGAGCACCGAACCACGGCGCTCAGACCAATCACAACGCTGCATTGCAGCGCTGTGACTGGCTGTGGGGAGCCTGGGAGCCCGGGTGCTTCCTGCTGCCGGACTGAGGAAGATGAAGAGGACCGGTAGAGGCGGCGGCCGGCGCGATTCCAGGTAAGTGTTTTTAAAAAAAAAATCTTTTTCCTTCTCCCCGCCTCACCACTCCCATCCGGTAGCAGCCGCTACTGTTTCTAAGTCGCTCGAAACAACCTCTTTTCCCTTTCTTCACGTGCATGGGTTGTGCTTAAATGACCTTTCCGTGCTTGATACAAGTCTCTGCCAGAGCCAGTGCTTTTTTTCCCTTTATAAGAACTCTAGTGTCAGTCAGATGCATTATAGCTCAGTGATTCTGACAAGCATAAAACGGTTTGTTGCAGTTCTTCTACTGGTAACAGAGTAAAGAGGGAAACACTTCAGTAGAGCGTAATTACATACACAACAAAATCAAAAGTGTGTAATAGAACCATGAATCCAGTTGACAGCTGCGTAAAATGGAATTCTCAATAACACATTGCTGAACATTGCAGGCCGGCCAGTCACTGGAACAAACCTCTTCAGTGTAGAGAATCTAAGGACAGTCAACTCAGCTGGCCTTGTTGCACTTAGGTGTTGTCAGGAGCAAAAAGATGAAGAAACCTTTGCCAAAACAGCCTGACCGACTGCTCAGAAAATGTAATCATACTGCAGAAAAAGCTGCCAGATTTCAACAGGTCCTATCAGCAATCATTTCTGACAGTGACCCTGGACCTCTGAACTGGACTGCTGATTCAGCACTGGAGCCAGGGCCGGCTTTAGGGCAGTGCGACCGGTGCGGCCGCACTGGGCGCTGACCTGTGGAGGGGGGCGCTGACAGGGGGGGGCGCTGTGTTTACCAATAACTTATGATTGGAGAGATGAGGAGCATGTTTTCCCGGTGGTAGAGAGTGAACCCGAGAAGGGAGATCCGGGGGGTGGGGGCGCCAAAAATGATTGTCGCACCGGGCCCAACCAATGCTAAAGCCGGCCCTGACTGGAGCTATGGAAGATGGGTGACAAGGGAGAGCATGCTGATGAGAATGTGGTACACCTGTTTTTCCACCAAACTCTAAAACCCTCGGCTCATCATTGTCTCTTTGCTTACATTCCTTTCCTTCCCATGTTCTCCCACCTCTTCCACCCCATTCTTGATCAGCCAAGATTTGGCAGTCATCGCCCCCCTCTGATCTATTTACTCACTCTTACCCTAACACTCGATCATTTGTTTCTCCTCTTTTCGCTCAAATTAGTAACTGCTGGTCCTTCTTGCCTTCTTCTCTAAGGTCCTTGAAAAATTGGTCTTTTATCAGATCACCCTGTATCGCACCTCTAACCGTCTCTTCAGACTCTACAATCAAGGCAAAAGGCACTAACTGCACAGGCTCTCATTCAGGGGTATATTTATAAGCCGCTATCACCGCCAGATCGCCACTTTTTTTGATTGACGTTGTGGTGGCGGTATGGGCTCCACCTTATTTACAAGGCAGTGATAAGCCACTTAACGTGGCTTAACGCTGCCTTGTAAATAAGGCACCCTTTCACACTATACTTAGCGTGAAAGGGGTGGGCAATGGGTGTTGCAATGGGCGTTCCACCACAACACCCATTGATTTTGATGCTGCTCCATAATAGTGGCGTGAATATGGGGCAGCGCCAATTAAGACTAGGGAAAACCTGGTCTTAACAGGGCGCAATGAAGAGAAATGCTTTATGTCTCCACGTTTTTGCTGTTTTTATGTGTGCTGCATTGCGCAGCACATATAAAAACAGCAAAACGCCATGCATGATTGTTTATGTGCAGGAAGGTGCCCATTCCTGCACATAACCAATCATTTTAAAAATGACGAGTTGCAACTTCTATGTGTGCTGCATTAAGTAGCACACATAGAAGTGACAAATCGCCATTTAAGATGTTTATGTTTTGAAGAAGGAACACCTTCCTGCACATAAACAATCATTTCCCCCAACACAGTCATCCTTGCACTATGGTGCAAGGGTGCCTGCGTTGGCGCTGGGCAGCTAAATTTAGCACCAATGCAGGGGGAAACGCAGGGCTGCACCGTATTGTTGTAAATACGGTGCAGCCCTGCGTTTCAGAAGTGGCGGAGCACGGAGTTAAGCCAAGAAGGCTAACGCCGCGCTCCATCACTTCTTTGTTCTTTTCAAGCTTTATAATCTCAGCCCACCCAATCACCCAATCACCTCTAGTCTATCTTTATACTCCTACATTTCTCTGTAGCTTTCATAACAATGGATTTTTCTTTTGAAAACAAATCTTATTGTTTTTTTTGGTATAAAATGAAAAACAGAACACACAATTAGCATACCAGTCAGATGTCTTGAATTACCTCACATGAAAATGCTTCGGAATATGCTGAATCTCGCGACTGTGTACAATCTACAATCAGGTATAATATCATCAAATAAGTACAGCATACCAATGCCTACTATCGTTAGCTGGTCTATATAGCGAACCCAAATGGACAAGAATAACAGTTAAATCCCTTACCCTCCCCCCCAACAGATGAAGCATTACATTCAATTTAGGTACGAGGAGGCAGCACACTCTAACAACCTGGGGCATATGTACAAGCCCCTATCGCCACCAGAATGTCATATAGTGACGTTGTGGTGGCGATAGAGGCTCGCCTTATGTACAAGGCAGCGTTAAGCCGCTTAACGTGGCTTAACGCTGCTTTGTATATTAGGCCCCCTTTCACGCTATGGTTAGCGTGAAAGGGGTGGGCAGTGGGTGTTGCGGTGGGCGTTCTACCGCAATACCCATTAATTTTGATGCTGCCACCTATGTACAAGGGTGGCGTACATAGGAGGCAGCGCCAAAATTAAGACCAGGTAAAAACTGGTCTTAAGATGGCGAAAGGAGGAGAAATGCATTATTTCTCCTCGTTTTTGCTTTTTCCATATGTGCTGCCTTGTGCAGCACACATGGAAAAAGCAAAATGCCATTGTTTGTTTAAGTACAGGAAGGTGTCCCTTCCTGTACATAAACAAACTTTTAAAAAAATGCCATTTTGTCCCTTTCATGTGTGCTGCATGAAGCAGCACACATGAAAGTGACAGAATGGCATTTCTAGGATTGTTTATGTGCAGGAAGGGACACCTTCCTACACATAAACAATCCTCCTCCCCTGCACGCATACATCCTTGCACTCTGGTGCAAGGGTGCCATCGCAGGGGGAAACGCAAGGCTGCACCACATTCTTGTAAATATGGTGCAGCCTTGCGTTTCAGAAGTGGAGGAGAGAGGCGTTAAGCCAGGAAGGCTAACGACACGCTCCGCCACTTCCTAGTACATATCCCCCCTGTGTCTAGTAAAGTCGTTTGTGTTCGGTTGCCCATCCTGTTGCAGCAAGGGAGGGTGGGCCTCGTGAGAACACTTTTTGATGCCTGCCCATATCTAGCATTTACAAGTGACAGCCTCTGCATCAGTATAAGCCTCCGGGAAGGGCAGTATCAGTTAGACAGCCGGTATATCAAGTGCTTTGAAATCACACTGGATTAAGACATCCTTTTCACACCCCTCGCTGACCTTGAACCCGGCTCGTCTTCTACCCCGCCAAGAAGATTTCGCCACATATTGGGTCTCACCCGCAACCTCGCCCAATCATTTTCTCCCTCTTTACCAACACCTTTGGCAGCATAATTTACTGTTTCTGTTTTTCTTACCATCTATTCACCAACGACACAGAAATGATTATCCTCTTTCCATCCCTCGGCCTCAAATCCATATTTTTGCCACAATCTACTTCGTGGTCAGTCCACAATACATAGCTCTGTGCTATCTCGTGCTAAATCCTCCTGAAACTTAAATGAAACAACCCCTTCACCAAGACTCCCATCCGCATCCTGTCTCAGATCTCACCCTAAACCCCAACTACCGCTCACAACGCCAGTGTCCATTTCTACAACAGTTGTTCCACTTCTCCTTAATCACCTCAACTGCTCTGTTCCCAGTTCCACCTTTACAAGATCCTTCACTATGGCCAAGTTTCACCTTCAGAAGATCCCTTACCAGAGCCAAGTGCCACCTTCAAAAGACTCCTCACCATTGCCCAGTTCCACCATTTTATGATCTGGAGCAACGCAATGTGTTCAAAGTACTGATCACCACCATAACACTAAGCACGTGTAGTGATCCTACCTTCCATGTACAAAAGAGCACAGATGCTGCAGCTTCCCTGCATCTAAAGCATTAAGGAAATCAAATATATAATTTGTCATTGACAGGTCGCATTAGAGCACTGTCTTGCGATTTGTGGATTCTAGCAATTTCATTGGACTTTCCACTTGCTCGTGCATCTAGATAGTAATTATTACCAATGCATTTTCTTGTTTTAATATTTGACCAGCAGAATGTGGGTAATAACCAATGGTAGGCATCACACACCTTTGCACTATTGTGCGAAGGTGTGTGCGGGGCAGGCTCAAAGAGCACCAGTGCACAAGGGAGCAGAAGCGCCAGATCTTAGTATATATTGCGCTGCCCTGCTCCCTCCTCCAAGTGTAACACAGCGTAGCAACTTTGGGTGCTGCACTATGTTGCACCATAAATACTAAGGGCCTCATTTATGAACTTTTGCCGTAGGGCAGCGATGCAGGCCTTCCTGCTGCGCTGCCCTATGGCAAAAGAAAAGAACAGGAATCAGATACATCAGATACAGCGCATTCCTGTCCTTTTCCCCTGCGCTGGCGCAAAATGGGCTGCTGTGCGCCAACGCGGGCACCTTTGCACCATGGTGCCTGCGCTGCGGGGATGATTGTTTTTGGGCAGGAAGGGAAGACTTCCTGCACAAAAACAATCACAAGAGGCTTTATCCTCTTTCTATGTGTGCTGCAGAATGCATCACACATAGAAAAAGGAAAAACCCAGGAGAAATAAAAATATTTCTCCTCGTTGTGCCTCCCTTACACCTCCCCTGGGGAGGCGTAAGCTTTTGGCGCTGCCTCAGAGTTACGATTTCTTGTAAATCTGGGGCAGTGTCAAAAAGCCATGGATGTTGCTGGGAACGCACCCAGCAACACCCATTGCACGCCCCTTTAACGTAGAAAACTGCTTTAAAGCAAACGATATTTACAGGGCAGCATTAAGCCAAAAAAAGTGGCATAGTGCTGCCTGTTAAATATGGGGCAGGCTCCTGTGCCACGGGAGCGTCACAAAAGGTGACGCACAGGTTGCGCAAGGGGCTAAGCCCCTCACTCTCCCCCACAGTCTGTAAGGTTAGTATATATGTTTGTGGTAGAGCTGTGTTCCAGTCACACTGTATATATTGTGAGAAGATGCAGCCACAAACACATATAACCCCATCAC
This sequence comes from Calotriton arnoldi, assembly GCA_963921515.1. Classification (NCBI taxonomy): domain Eukaryota; kingdom Metazoa; phylum Chordata; class Amphibia; order Caudata; family Salamandridae; genus Calotriton; species Calotriton arnoldi. The sequence continues at coordinate 1,391,978 of CAWUFW010004242.1, read as the reverse complement.
TTCTGCTGGCACGCTGTTCATGAATGAACAGTATTACATCAGCTGTGGACTAAATATCTTTTTGCATGTAAATTCCAAATATGTTCTGCAGAGCTCAGCACACTGGCAGGCTTTACTGGCTCTGGACTGCAGAGCCGTGTGGGTACAAAAAATGCAGAGCTGGCAGTGCAGAAGCAGCTACTATCCAGATGCTAAAATAACCACAGTATAAAATATATGAGCATATGGGGATTAATGTTAGGGTCAAGGATGAAAAGAGCGGCATTCCATTTTGATGCTTTATAGTTAAGTGTGTGAATAACGGTGCGCATCACTTTCCTGACTGGAAGATAAAACGGCAGTGCCTGCCATCGCAGCATATGTGCCCAGCGTTCACATGGATGCACTCCACGCGCACGCCATCTCCGGCGCAGCAGTTTTCGCTCTCCCAGGAGTAAGGGATTGGTATGCTGACGTCATTGGAGAGAGCTGGAGCTCGAGCGTCAGAAGAGCCAATCCAATGCCACCATCTTCTTAAATGAGCAGCAGATCCATAGCTTCAATACAACAAGAGAAAATGGCGTGCAGGGGTTCCCAAAGAAATGGATGTCTATAATATCGTTTTCGTGCAGCACTTAATACTGTGCAGCTGTCATTTCTAAGGACTGTAAATAACAGGGGTTACTATATCCCAGCTTATTGGTGCTCAGTTTCTGGTCTGAGTTGCCCAGCCTTACCAGGAGTCACACCCATGACTGGACATCACAACTTATCAAAGGTAAGTGTTAAACTCACTGAGCTATCGTCCCATGAAACATGCAAAAAACATTCACCCTGTTGTGACTATTTTGTGAACTGAAGTTTGTAATTTAGAGCTTTAGTTTTGCATTCCCCAGTGCTAAGAAGCCAAGCACATTTATAAGTGTTGCGCTAAAAATAAAACACACAACCATAATAAGTGCGTGGCTATGAGTGCCATCAGGCAAATTGCTCTAGGCAAAAAAAATGTGAAAAGATGGCAGAATTACATCAGGCTGCTGGTTTCACACTGGATAAGGTCCTAAATAGCTCCATATAAAAAGTCTTATAAACCACGGCTGCCTAAATGAAAAGGATGTTGTGTCGGGTCCCCATTGCGTGTGCGCTGTGAGCAGACTGAGAAAAATGGCACCACGTAGAGTTATCACTTTATCCTCTGTTTGCCAGGTTAATTTCACACAGGCCAACAGATACGCTTTTATTAGTTTCAACATGTGAGGGATCGTACCATGACTAGTGATGACCTGTGTGGGTGTTTGTACAGTGCAACGGGTGCATGAAATATCATCCCTCCCCAAAATACAGTAAACAAGTCCAAACAGAATTTCAGCCTAAAAACTATGTCATTACTTATTAACTGTACATCAAAAATCTCTGTGTCTCTGAGAGGGCGCCATGTTGGAAAGGAACTAGTATCGGGCCCGAGGTGCTCAGTCAGAGAGGACACAGGGAAGGAATGAACAAGATCTGGCGCCAGTTCATACTGCTCAAATTGCTGTTCAGACACCAGTTCGGAAAGCCTTTCTCCCACAAACTGTGTAGGTCATAGTTCCATTATTGGCACAAAACCCCCACCCCCACAATAGAGTAGGCATGCATAAATAAATACGCCACACACCTTTTGTTTGGAGAAAATAATGCTGCAGGTTTATTCCATACAAAGTATGCAAAACATGGTGGGTTATCTTACGGGCGATCCAAGGGCAGGCAGCTAAAACCAACCTATGCTGCCCGCCCGCCTGCTGAGCCAAGCACCGTGGAGAATCCAATCGGCGCTACCCTTATGGGGGTGATCCCCTTACTGGATCACGTGACACATTGGTCCGACTACTCACGCCCCTTTCGGGGCGGAGCGTAGCAAGGCAAACCCCCGGTTGTTCAGGCCCACAACCGCCCGGAGGACTAACGGGGCGCCGACGTAATTGTTCCAGGCCCCTCCCATGAGGTTCCTGGGGTTTGGCTCTGGCACCCCTATTGTGCTCTTGCAGAGGTACCCTTCTGTACCCGTCCTGCGTCCAGATCGCCCTGTAACTCCGCCTGCAACGACAAAGAAAACATTACCACGTCCTCTGTAATTAGCCTGACAGCCACCACGCCGGGTAAGAGGTAGGGTGGGAAACGGCGTGCCAGGCGTAAAAGAGGGCACAAATGGAGTGGGGAGGCCTAAATACCCTCCCCTCCCCAATCCTAGCCGGAAGTGACGTGCTTGGGCCGTCATGTAAGGGGACTCCGCTAGGAGTCCCGCAAACCACAACGTAGGGGTGGGGACGTGCCCAAATGCCACTAAAGGGGCCGCCCTTTTAGGGTGGCCCCCTGCGGGGCCGCGGGCAGCCTCATAGTTCCATTATTGGCACAAAACCCCCACCCCCACAATAGAGTAGGCATGCATAAATAAATACGCCACACACCTTTTGTTTGGAGAAAATAATGCTGCAGGTTTATTCCATACAAAGTATGCAAAACATGGTGGGTTATCTTACGGGCGATCCAAGGGCAGGCAGCTAAAACCAACCTATGCTGCCCGCCCGCCTGCTGAGCCAAGCACCGTGGAGAATCCAATCGGCGCTACCCTTATGGGGGTGATCCCCTTACTGGATCACGTGACACATTGGTCCGACTACTCACGCCCCTTTCGGGGCGGAGCGTAGCAAGGCAAACCCCCGGTTGTTCAGGCCCACAACCGCCCGGAGGACTAACGGGGCGCCGACGTAATTGTTCCAGGCCCCTCCCATGAGGTTCCTGGGGTTTGGCTCTGGCACCCCTATTGTGCTCTTGCAGAGGTACCCTTCTGTACCCGTCCTGCGTCCAGATCGCCCTGTAACTCCGCCACAGCTCAGGAGGCGGCCCCCGTCGCCCAAAGAGCCCCCCACCACACAGCCCTCTCATTCATTTGCAACCTGCTGTTTCCAGTACCTCTTGTATGTCCAAGAGAAACAGGTCCATACCAACTTGGGACAAGTGCACTCCATCAGCCTCAAAATAGCCTCTCACCTTCATTTGGATCAGCTCATGTCTGATAAACCCAAAGCCTCGCTGGACTGTAAACTTGCGCATTGCGCTATTCACCCTTTTGCGCGAATGTTCTACTGCTTGAATAGACTTGGCCCCGTGCCAGGCCAGGCGCGGCACCATTTCCGACCAGAAGAGCTCACATTGCCCCAAGTACTTGCTGATCTCCCCTAGGTCAGCCTTCATTGCCTGTAGTAGGGCACCCCTGCCCCTGGTAGTGAGATCGTTGCCCCTAAGTGAATTATCAAGATGTTGGGGAAACCTATCTGCCCAGCCAGGCCCTGCTCTAGCCTGTTCAGGAGACTGTTCCAGGTCATGCCAGGAAAACCCCACCAGACAAGCTTAGTGTTTGTGAACCCTTGCATCCACCTCCTGCGTGCAGCCCACTGAGCCAGTCTGGCGACGAGCGAATGGCCGATCACCCATACTTGAAAACCTGGCAAAATAAACGGATGCCGTTTTACTCACTTGTTTTAATAAACTTGGTTTTACACAATGCACTACATGTTATGCTACTGGTATTCACTGCACACAATATACAAAACGGATACTAGGATCCGGAAACGCACTTCACTGCACACGTAATATAGGACAAATGCTTGATTCTGTTGCCAAACTACACTGCACTCCCCATAAATGCGTTGTCCCCAGGGAACGCCGGCACAGCACGCCGCTACCTGTCCCACTCAAGGTCGAATGTAGCGCGCAAAGCAACGGGACTCCCAGCGTCCCACCTTCTTTATGCTTTCTTGCCCCATGCCTGCCTTAAACGCTGCAGTGGCCGCTCCGATCCGAAATGAGTGGCTAGAATACCTCTTGCCAGCCTGGGTGAGACCCGCCCGCTCAAGGCACGCACCCATGACCTTATCTATTTGGAACTTCGAGAGAGGCACCTGGTCTGCATGAATAAGGAAGTACCCAGGGACCAAGGGGCGAACCGCTAAGTACTCTTTGACTCTACCCACTGGGCAGTACCTCTGATCCCCCAGAGGCATCAGTACTATGTCAGCCCCTCGCCCTGCTTGGTCAGTTTTGGACCTCCTGAGATGGATTAGCAATCTATCCGACACTCTTACATCCGGGCTGCATAAGGCATCTCCTGACTGGTCGGTTTTAGACCTGGCCACTAGTTCGCTAATGCGTAGAGCCCCAAAAATGCCAGGCAAAAGGCAGCTGCAAAGAGACGAGCCTCAAACTGTGAGAGGGTAACCTGACCTACCACATCTAGCATGCCCTGCAGCGTGTGGAAATCAATAGGCGCCCTGTTATCAGGAACTCTGACTTCTTCCCTGGCCCACCCTTTTAGCGCTGCCCTGATTAAGAACGATTTTGTCGGGTCCTGTTCTCCTCTCAGTTTGGCGTCGTGGCTACACGCCGCCAAGTGGCCGCGCACCCAGGAAAGGCTTCTCTCCTGTCTTTTTGCCCAGAGTACAAAACCCTGCACCTGTTGTTCTAGGGGTGGGATGCTAGGCCCAGTGCCGTGGAGACGTTCTGGAAAGTGGTGAGCTGAGTCCTGTATCTTTTCCTGGTCCCTGGCGCCAGTGCCCGTTCACCCATCGCTCTCAGCTGCTGTTCCATTGCAGAAGTCTCCAAAGCTGCGCTGGGAAGGGGTCATTGCCGCTCTCGCCCGTGGCCAGGCCTCCCGGAACCGGAGCCACTGAAAACGAGAGAGAGCGTCAGCAGCTACATTCTTTACCCCTCGACGTGTCTAGCCCTAAACTCGACATTGCAGCGCATGCACACCCTGATAAGTTCCCTCAGCAGACACAGCACCAGGGGGCATTTGGCTGTCTGCCCGTTTATGGCTTGCACCACTGCCATGTTGTCAGACCAGAAAACCACCCTTCTGGCTGACAACGTGTCCGGCCACAGATGAAGGGCAACTACGATGGGGAACAGCTCCAGTACAGTTATGTTCGCTGTAATTTTCTTTTTACGCCAAGCATTAGGCCATTTTTGCGCGCACCAATAGCAGTCCATAATGGCCCCAAAGCCCTCCCTGCCTGACGCGTCTGTGAATAGGCAGATGTCGGGGCTCCCAGCCCAGGGGGATCTCCAAAAGACTGTGCCATTAAAACTCAGCAGAAACTCGTGCCACATGAGGAGGTCCTCTTTCAAACCCTTCGCTAGTCTGACCATGTGATGTTTCCTTTGCACGTTGGCTGTGGCCCTAGCTAGTCTTCTTGCAAAGACTCTGCCCGCTGGTATAACCCTGGCGGCAAAGTTCAACTTCCCTAAGAGGCTCTGAACCACAGCCAAAGGGGCCTTGTCCTTGCCCAGGAGTGCCTGGATATCCCGCTGCAGTGCCTGCACCTTCTCCGCAGGGAGCCTGGACACACCTTTGATGGTGTCCATCTCGATGCCCAGAAAAGTGAGGACCTGCGCCGGGCCCTCGGTCTTCCCTGGTGCCAAAGGGACCCCCAAGTGACCTGTCAGTTCCTGAAAGTGACCCAGTGCCCTGCTGCAGTCCTGAGTCCCTGCCTCCCCTATGAAGAGGAAATCATCCAGGTAATGCGTGACTCCACTTGTGTTGTAAGACCAAATGAGCGCCCACTGCAAGAAGCTGCTGAACGCCTCAAAGTAAGCGCAGGACACCGCGCAACCCATCGGCATACACTTGTCAAAGTAAAGTTTGCCCTCCCACTTGAAGCCTAGTAGGTGGTGACTATCTGGGTGGACCGGGAGCAGGCGGAAGGCTGACTCAATGTCAGCCTTGGCCAACCAGGCCTCCCTCCCTGCTCTCCGGACCAAGTCCACTGCCAAGTCATAGGAACAGTAGGAGACGGAACATGTTCCGTCCTCCAACCAGTGGTTGACAGAGTCGCCCTCCGGGTAAGACAAGTGATGTATCAGGCGGAAAGACCCAGGTTGTTTCTTTGGAACTAATCCAAGGGGAGATACCAGGAAATTGTCCAGGGGGGGGTGGTCAAAAGGCCCTGCTATCCTCCCCAGAACCGTCTCCTTCAGGAGTTTATCCTGCACCACGCGTGGGAGCTCTCTGGCTGACCGCAGGTTGTCTGCATCCCTGCAAACTAGTGGGCCTTGGTATGGGATCTTGAAACCCTCCAGAAAACCCGCCGCCAGCGTCATGCTGTCCTTTGTGTTGGGGTAGATCCTGAGCAGAGGGAGGAGGTTACCAATAATAATGGGTGAGGGGCCCTTAGAGGCAGAAACCTTGAAATCGGTGGAGGCTGAAGGGGGGATGCTCCTGGGTGAGGCTGGAGGCAGGCAGGCAGGCGGAAAAAGGTCTGTCGCTATAGGCATGTTATTTGTCTTGCTTGGTGGCGGCTGGCTTGGTGTTGCATGACACTGCCGGGTGGCTGGCGCCGCACTTGCTGCAAATGTGCCCAAACTTGCAGGCCTTCCCCCAAGAACAAGACCCTGCGTTGTACAATCTACACGAGCCAGAGTTGAATCGCTTGCCCCCTTTCCCCTGGTTGCCGCCTCCCTGGCCTTTCCGAAAGGACTGCTTGAACTGACGTTTCCCTGACTGCTTCTGTCCCTTCTGGTTGTCCTGCCCCTTCTGACTTTTCGTGGTCCCCTTGATATCTACAGTGAACTTCCCCATGTGTTCTACCCAGAGCTGAATTTCCTTCTGGTCCCAACTTAAGTCTGGACACATTGCCATTCTTTTGCGGAAGTCACGATCGTAATTGTACCAACCGATGCCCCCAGTTTTTTCAGCCTCATTATGGATAAGACGGGAGTATTGCCACATGGCTGGACCTTGTTCTGGGTATTTCTCCGTCACTACTGCTGCCAGTATTGCGAAAGCATCCCCCAGTTCTTAATGGTCTTTTCTGGCCAGGTCTGGAATTTTACCTTTTTCTCGTCATCTTTTAACCCCATCTTCCTGGTGTCAAGACCGTCTGCCCCATGCATTAGTAAAGTAAAGATGTCTACAAATTCCCTTCTCCAGATCCCTTCTTTCGCAGCCAGAGGTACTTCCCAAGCCAGTGAGCAGCGCCCGGATGCTAGTGGTGCTACTGTGACGAGCGCCGGAGGTGTTGCTGGGTCCGACAGGCCTGCCTTTGCTGCTGTGGCGGGATTGGGAGTCCCTGTGGCCCCGCCCGCTGGGAGGGCCACCTTGTCTGCTACGCCGGGACTGTTGGGGGAGGCCCCAGCCGATAACTGTGGGATGGGAGACGCCAGCAACTGCGCACTAACTGTAAGGCCGCCTCCGCCAGAGGGGTCCCTGGAGTCGCGCTCTGTTACCTTTTCGCTAAGCAATCCTGCTGTGCCCCAGCCGGAGCACCGGCCACTGCAGGACCCGGTGCCCTCAGAGCACTCGCGCTGCTGGCCGCTTCCCCCAAACTTGAGCAATGGATGGTGGCCCCCAACGCTGAGGTGCAGCAGCCACGGGCATGGGTGATATTACAGTGCTGCCAAGGCGAGATTTAAAGTCCTCCAAGATGCCCAACATAGAGTCCATCATCTTACCCATTTTGTCAGTGTTCGTGTCGCTCCCTGCGGTAGGGAGGGACGGGACGGCCGGGACTGCGGGCACCGCTGTCCGAGGAGGGGAGGTCACCCTGACTCTCTGCACTGTGGGCTCAGGAGGGAACTCCTTGTTTGTCGCGCGGCGGGCCCTTTTCGCCCGTCCGAGAGTTGCCTCTTCTGGCCTTGCTGTAGGCCCAGTGGGCACGTCCTCAACTACGCCAGAGTCTGCTTGGTCTCGGGCGTCTAGCATCCCTTTGGCCCAGGACACCCCTCTGGCCTTCGCCATTTCCATGAAGTCGGCCCAGATGTCCTCCTGCGAAGTGCCGGCCTGAGACTCTTCCACTGTGGTGATTTGGGAGAAGAGTAGGGAAGGGGATCCTTGGCTATCCATGCCTCTGGCTTGTCGTGCAGCAACCTCTACGCAGGTCCTGCAGGGATAAAAGCACGTGAGTATCTACACAAGAAGGCAAGGCTGAAGAACGGCTCCCCTCCCTCGTTCAGCTAGGCCGGAGTCCCTCCCCCTTGCGTCTGCTGTACTTACTTCCTTCTTAGCTTCTCGTCTCCCCTATCCCCTGGAGTGGGTCTGCTGTTCGCACGCTTCGAGAGGGAACCCAGCGGGGGGGGGCGGGTATCCGAGAAAGCCGGCCAGCAGGGGGTGGGTGTCTCACTTTGCTGTGGATAAAAACTACGGTTAGACTGAGTTGCGGAGCGTAGGCCCTCGCAGCGGAGGGGGGTCGGGTGATGGGAGGGTGGGTGTAGCTCAAGTTTACCTACGCTGAGTCCGCCGGGGACTTGCTCGTGCGTGGAACGACTGTCAGCGGGGCGCCAGCTCCACATCCTGAAAGAAGAGCAGTTAGCACGGGGCAACAATTAGCGGCTGGCACCCCTCCCGCCTGCCACCCCCTCCCCCCCATCACAGGGTGGGGAGGGTCCACCTGGAAACTCACTGAGTCTGACGAATGTGCGCCTCGGTGGCCTCCCTTGGTCCTCTTGCTCGGTGCGTGGGGGAATGTTCGAAACCTTGGTGATATAAATAACAATGGTTATGTCCCTTCAGAGGTTAACCCTGCATGACCTGACGTAACAGGTGTGTTAGCAAAATGCAAGAATACCCGCAGGTGTCTTGGCGCAGGATAACAGATGCTTGTTGTTACCCAAGTCAACTGTACAGATATTGACCTAAGATGGAAGGAGAGGCTGAGTGGACCCACAGGGGCAATGAACCAGAGAGCATGCGGACGAGCACCGGCTTAGCGGGGCAGCATAGTTCCAATAGGCCACCACCCGCCGCTGCGTGCTCCTACCTTAACTCAGTCCGGGGTGATGCTCCCTTGGGGACCCCCTCTCCAACGGGCCCCCCAACCCAACTTGCTCCCCCACGCCTACCTCTGTGCAGCAGCCGCGCAATCCTGCTATGGCTTAGCCCTCGGGCGCCTGAACCTGTCGTCTCACGCGTCGGGCTTTCTTATTCTCTCTGGGGGGGGTAAAGACAGTGGACGTTAAATGCATGGCGGACCAGTAAAAAAGTGACGCTAAAACATAGGTATTGCCCCCCAGTCGATCACATCCCTGCTTGGAGGTGGCCATAGCGTGATCGGCCGATATGGCACTACCGTCAGGTACTCCATTGTGATGCTTGTCATTGTGATGATAGACTCGTGCACTGACTTACCACGCTGACACAGTCCCCCGGGCCGGGCGTTATACCGCGGCGGGCGGCAAGACTCAGTGCTCGGCTAGCCCCCCGAGAGACTGCCTCCCGCCTCCTGCCCTGTGCGCCCGGGGAAAGCCTCCTCCCCACTCCCCACCCAACGTGTAGGAAACCGGAGCTGGCAGCACACCGAGGAGGGGGGGGGGGAGCGTCACAGGACTGGCTCGAGAGCAGAGGGGGACACCGAGACTCCAGGAGGTGTCGGCGGTAGCACCCGGGGCGTCAAGCATGCAACGCATGTGCTCACCACTGCACTACAACCCGCTGCAGCCAGGAGCACCGCCCGGTCGAGGGAGCCGCCAACCCCCAAGGTGCCACAAGCCGTCGATCCATTCGCAGCGCAGGCGGGATGGCCCGAACTGGAAACACACTCACCAGCCTGAGCTGCTGCGCCGCTGGCGACGCGAGGGTGGGGGTGCCGGGCATGCGAAGCGTGCGCACTCCATCCCTGGCTGGTCTCCATCCTCCGGGGTCACAGCGGCGCGCGAGATCAAAACGCAAATGATTGCGCCTCATCTAAACCCCAACACATGGCGGCAAGCCCGGGGGCGGGCACCATAAGAAATAAGGGGGGGGGGTCTGCACAGCACCGCATGGGAACTCTGCGGGCGAGCCCGGTGCAGCTGCGCCGGCCCATGACCCCCCAGACCGCGGGAGACCCCGCAAGCAGGCGGCCGTGCCGCAGGGATTGCCCACAGTGCCAGCACGAGGGCGTAGGCGCGTACCCCCGTGGGTACGGGGCTGAATTGGCAGTGGGGGCGGGGGCAAGAGGCCGCCTGCTGCCCCTATACAAGCGCGCTAATGGAGAAAACTCCCTCCCCCTGGGCGTATAACAGCTCAGAATCCCCCCCCAAACAGACTCGAACCCGTGGCCCCCCCAGGCATAGGAGGCCAGTGCCTAACCGAGGGTAACAAGGCTGCTGTAAAAGAGGGGGGTGGGGGAGGGGGGGAACGTACAGGGCAACCCCTCCCTCCCGGCTACGTGCTCCGACCGGTCCTGGCGCGCCACACGGCCCCAGCCCGAACCAGCAAACCTAAAGCCCCCAAGGGGAAAGACCGAAGCACCGCCGACGCCGGGAACGGGCTCCGGCGGGGAAGCCACCCGGCACACAACCAAGTGAACGGCAAAACTGCCGGGAGTACCGGGGGCCAGGAAACCACCCAGTGGGCACCGGCCGCGATGACCCCCCCTTACTGAGCTCATGCGTGCCCGCTCGCAGCGAAAGAAACGCCGCCGCGCCATGTCCCGTCGGGTGTAGGGCACCAGCCCACTGTCGCGCCGCCCGCACAGCAGATACACCCCTGGCCCACAGGCAGCCAGGGGACCCAGCGCACCCCAGGGAGAGCGCAATGGAGGGCAAGCAGGAGGCCGCCGGCGGGCCCCAGCCGGGGCCCTGGCGCGAGGACAGCCCGGGGGCGGAAGGCCGAGGGCCCTACACAGCCATGCACCACCCGCGGATGTTTTCCTTTCAGTGTAGCGCAAACTCCACCGAGAGGTGGCAGAGCGCTTTACCCAAGCACCAGTTTCATTACAGGGACACATATAATTAATATTGCATAGACTCGGACGATGTATGAGGACTCAAACCTAGCTCTCCAGCCTCAGGGTCGGCTGCCCTATCGGATGAGCTCACCTCGAGGTGCGGTAGGGGGCACAGCCAAAGGCCGGAAGGGAGGAGGGGGGATGCAGGCACACCACCCTCCGACAGAGAAGCCAAGCCGTAAGCAGGCCGTCCGAGGCGCCGCTCCCTGGGCAAGCAGGCAAACCCCCGAAAACCTGCAAGGACTTCCGCCGCCCACGCAAAGCCAGCTAAGGCCAGGGGGCGCGTGGGGGAGGCGGGGGCCCCAGGTCCCACGGACCGCCCATGAGACCGCATGAACGACGAACGGCCCGCATGGCCGAGCACCGCTGCTAGCACACCCCACGCAGGGGTGGGGGGATACCAAGCAACCCGTGAGCCCCCTCGGGCAAGGGCTGCCCACACACTGCGGAGCCCGCCGCCACCGGAGCCTGCCCGCCGCCACCGGGGCCTGCTGGTACAGGGCCACGAGACATGGCCGGACAGCCCGTCCTGTGCGGGAGACCGCCCCGGCTAGGGACTGGACCGTGCGGGCCGGGAGCAACGCAACCCCACTGCGTCCCAGGCGGGCCAGGAACTCAGCGATGGCTGGGTAAGGCCCTCCGCCTGGGGACGACCAAACATGGGGGTGGGGGAGGCGCAAACTCACCGCGCAATCTGCTCCGGACACCCGACGATATCGTCACACAGCTCGGGACACGTCCAGCAACGGCGTGCCAGGCGTAAAGAGGGCACAAAATGGAGTGGGGAGGCCTAAATACCCTCCCCTCCCCAATCCTAGCCGGAAGTGACGTGCTTGGGCCGTCATGTAAGGGGACTCCGCTAGGAGTCCCGCAAACCACAACGTAGGGGGTGGGGACGTGCCCAAATGCCACTAAAGGGGCCGCCCTTTTAGGGTGGCCCCCTGCGGGGGCCGCGGGCAGCCTCATTTGCATACAGTAGCATTAATTAAAATGTGAACAACGTTCCCATTACCAGTTGCACCAAGATCTTGTGGAGGTGAAAAACTACGATTGAGTAATTGGTTGTGGAGGATGTTATCAGCAGATGATGTTGCCAAGGATCTGCAATTTTATTAGGCCGAGCCTCGGCAGCGCATAAGCATGCACTGCTCTAGGAGGCATGCTGTATCTAGAATAGGGGCTTCAAGCACCTCTCATCTTTTCCATTGGCTTCTGTTCATGTCCTTCACAAATGCGTGCTTTTGTTTGGTCAGTATGCTTAATTAGTCCAGCCTTTTGGTGTTTCAGACCCTCCCAGGAGACTGGCCCTGTTACATGTGAGCCTACTCTTTTTTTTTTATTTTAGGTTTCTTTGGGTGCACTTTTTTGCTTATTGTTTGCCTCAGCTTGTGTATCAGCATGCCGCCCTCATGTTTCCGACGGCATTTGCATTTTGTTAAAATGTGGGCTTTTGTACGCATGATAATGTGCTGCATGGCTAAATACTTATTTTCCATTGACACCGAGCACTTCCAGCCTGGCACGCCATGCTTTTGAGGCTCTTGTGGCACACGTTTCACGAGTGCTGTGATTTAACTACTTGGTTTTCATTTAACTACAGCTGGCTTTCCCTCAAAATAGCGGTCGCTACCTCCGAGGTTCTTGCGACACCCGCTTCACGCCATCCATGCTTGTTTGCATTGGATTCTGACAACACTTATGTTCTTGTACCTTGCAGTGAAACTGTGTGTTTTGAATTGCATTATCACAACATTGTGCACCCTCATGCGCAATGCGTGCTGTCATTCACAGTGCTGTATATACATAAGAGTGAAGTGTACACTCTTCATTTTAGAACGCAGCTGATTTGATGTACTTGACTAGTATTTTTTTGTTTCCCTCGCCCGCTTTGTGTGTGGAGCCCTCCCCCACCCTCCGAGAGCAAACGCAGTGTTTCCCTCCCCCACCCCCTCCCTTTCCATTTGCTTCGAGAGAAGCATAAAGAGGCACGGGCAGCCGCTCAGCCCCCGATCAATTTCACTGTGCTCGGTCGCCCACTGGGATGAGCTTCTTAGCCTCACTCATTTGCTGCACCATTACTGATACCCTGTCCTTTCTTACTGTGCTCCAGTAAAAATAATGCACTTTTTACTTTCACCCTTCTGCTCCTCAACTATACCTAGTGCTGTTCCTCTTACGTTGCCCTAGATACTCTACTCCATTTTTGGTTTTACTTACTTACCCCCTCCTGTTCTAACTTCTGCTCACTCTTTGATAATTCCTTCCCTCAGTTATTGTCTCCTTTTTAGCACCAGCCGAGCTTCTTTCTTGTGAGCCATTGCCCTCTTCCCCTGCTCACTCCTCCAGTGTGCTGCTGCATGATTAGTGAGCCTTTCTCTTTATTATCTGGAACAGTTATGACCACCACCCACACCCTGCATTGTGTGGTTACTCCTTCTATCCCCTGCTCCAGTATGTGGTCTGTTCATCATTTTGGCAGGTTCATACACATTCATTCACTTAGCCATTTTGATTTATTACTCAAATGTGTTTATTATCTAAATGTTCCTTGTAATGCACTTGAAAGAGCTATGATACAGCGCTATGCTGTGTCGTTTTACACCATTTCACAATGGTGGTGACTGATTGTTCTTTGACATTGAGTCCTTTGTTAGTGTTCCTGACCCTCCGCCTACATACGCACATTACTAACATCCGGAAATTCATTTGTCTACCATGGCGGCGAACTTGAATGCTTGAATGAACACCCATGCTATACGCTTACATTATATGCATACTCACAGTGAGGCTAAGTTTTTTGTAACATCTTGTTTCTTGTTAAACTCCGGCACAGTAATGAATGACAACGCTCGGCACTCGGGGATGTAATATTATGTCTATGGTAGCAATCACAGATTGATGAGGCAGCGATTTGGACTTTTAAACCATGACACCATGGTTAGCGAGGGCGTACCTGCAAAACATTAATATGCAAAAAAAACACTGCGTTTCATTATTTTACCTTTTGTCACAGTGGTCGGCTGAACATTATTTAGAAATCCGAATATTTTCCTTATTTAAGCACAGCTACTTTCATGCCTTGACTTTTTATGTGGTTGTTCGATCACATTGTAATTAAGTAGTGTTCACTGGACATGTGTTTTCATTAAGTGTACTCAGTAGCACTTTTTATCAATCTCTGTGAGCACTGATATGACATTCTGCCTGTTCAATTCACATTCACCTACACACTCCCTTTGCTTATTTAACATCCGGTGCATGTGCTTTCAAACACTTTCTATTAACATTCGTGAACATCTAATGCACCATCCTGGTAACGCTAAGGACACTTAATTAACCATTCATTCTTGAAGACCAACTTGAAGCTCTGTCCTCATTTCTCATTTTTATTACCCTACAGAGTTATATGTCCCTTATGGAGGGTTTTCAGTAAGAGCATGGCAGTATAAAATGGCAAGAGGACTGCATACCTTGATACTTTCTCATAAAACACTCATGCACACAAAGCATCACATGCCACACAAAAGGAATGGTAATATGCAGGGCAACTTGAAGTGGTTTTTGCGTTTGTAAAGGGGTAAGCGTGGTTTATGTGGCTTCACGTTATACTCAATGTTACGTTCTAAAGCTTCCCTCATTACCCATGCGGAATGCATGCTCAATGTTTGGTAAAGCATTAAAATGTCTGGCATTGATTTACATTTGGTTTTGTTTCTGATCGGCTTCAGCTTCACCCGTCACTTACTCTCCTCATGCCATCTCACCCACCCCCTCACCCCTCCCATAACACTGCTTGCCTGCCCCCACCTTCACCCCTCCAAGGTCACAGCTTGTTTCAATGTTCAGTGGTAAAGCGCGAAGTAGGTATCGGAGCGCTTTACATGAACACCAGTTGCCATGAAGGTCTTGGTTTTTTTCTTTTCTAACGGCTTCAGCTTCACCCGTCAATTTCTCTCCCCATGCCATCCCTAAATGATCCCTCCACTGCAAGCAAAAATAAAAAACATTGTCATTTACAACGCCAATAGCTCTAACTTTCACAAATACAAGACCGATTGCATTGCAAATGCTTATTTTAAAGAATGATGCGTGCATTGTGACAGGGTCAACACCACAACAGGCAGTGACAAGATTACCCAGGGCAACAACTCAAAAGTGAGACATAATTTGGTAACAATATGAGAACTTTTGGAGTGTATGCTTGTGGATTAGCATAATTTTGGCTCCATCCTTTTACGTTTGGTTAGGCCACATATATATATATTTACATTTGGCTTTATGTACTCATGTGATGCAATAATACTAATGAGCAGGTACAGAAAGTGCATCTATTGCGGGTTTTTGATACATATGTGTGTGCATATGTTAGAAATGGGAATTCTGGTTGGCTTGGGCATGCGCCTAAGCCAGGCAGAAACCAACACTCTAGTCAGGGCAAGGGAGTTACACACTGAAGATAACCCCTGCTCACCCCCTTGGTAGCTTGACAGAGCAGTCAGGCTTATCCCAGAGGCAATGTGTGAAGCGTTTGGCCAACACACTCACACTGCAGTGACACACTAGGCACACCACAAAAGAAACTCCACGCAAGGTTATATAAAAATAGCCTTTGTATTATCCATAAAAACACATTAGAACATAATCACATATATCACTGTGCCACTAGGCACTTGTCATGACTTCACAGGTAATACATAAATCACCTTGCCAATCGGGCAATTGTCATATCATTACATACATCACAAGGCCAGTCGGGCCACTGTCATGACCATTACAGTTAGGGACCAGTAGCTACTGGTAATATTGCGCTTAGCACAACAGGTTATGCGTACATCTAGTCAGTAGTGCACCTTAGTAAACACTTGCAGTAGAACACAGTATGCAAACACCCTATCCACAGCCTAATTACATCAGGGCACAACACATGTGCATAAGGCAACTTCCAGGGCTCACAGGCACCTGAAGCATCAAGCCCGGGCGTAGGGCACCGAAGTACTTTCACCCCTACCCTCAACTCTGCAACCACAGCACTTCAGCGCGTACCGTGTGGGCTGCATGGATATTGCAGGAACGGGCCCTCCGTCGACGGTTTCCTCCCCGGCCTGCTAACTGCGTGGGCCGGTCAAATGTCCCCTCAGGTAAGGGATCGGTATCTGCACGAGATCGCGTGGTGCAACGGGAGACTCAAAAAAAAAAAAAACATGCCGTAGACCTCTCCCTGTCCCCAGCGTTCAATTTTTAACAATGCCGGCCCTCCTGGAATGCAGCTGCCCGTGATCACACAGAGGTGCAGCTGCTGCAGGGTAACCAGGCCGCAACCAGGGCGGAGACTTCTCCCGGGTTCCCCCCTCTTGCTTATTCTCAAGCAAACTCATCCGCGTCCCGGGTGAATCGGCGTCCTTGGACCCCCCCGCGGGGTCGAGCAGCCCGGTCTCTGTGACTTCCAGCTTCCCGCTTCCACTCTGAAGTGGCCTCTCACACTGGGCGCGGTCTCAGTTCCATGGAGCGAAGTCTCAGTCAGTGTCTCTCCTTCTTGTGAGAGCCACGCCCTCAACCAGGCTCAGCCTTTGCCTGGCTTCCGCGGGAGTCGCTGCTTTCCAGGCCCAAGCGTGGCCACACGGCCCTTTGCGGCTGGGGCGGCAGATGACGCCGACACATTCCCAGCCGTTTCAGCTAGCAAACACCTTGGTTGCCTGGCAACGCCCTACGGGGCCGTTCCCTTCTGCCGGACCTCAGCTCTGCAGCATCTTTTCATGGCATGAAGGTGCTCCTCTGCGCCTGCTGTACTCAGAGTGTGAGCCCACGTCTCAGGCTCCAACAGCCAATTCAAGCCCCCACCACGCAGTGGTCAGTGAGGAGAGCAGCAAAAACGCTCTTCCTGCCAGGGCCAGTAAAAGCGCCCACCACGCGTTATATCTCCCCAGCCCAGGGGCAGGAACCAAGGCACAGGCAGGCCAGCACGCAGGGCCCCTTAGCAGAGGGCAGCTCCTTCGCCACCCAGCAAGCGGTGGCTTAGTCCCATACGGCGGTTCCTCCTGGCACACAGCAGTCCACGCTGTGTGTTTGTTCCAAGCAAGCTCCAGTTCCAAAGTAAGCACTCCAAACATGGGGTCACAGCCCCAATATTTATAGTCCAAAAGGTCTTTGTTCTGCCCTGGTACAAGGCCCTGGACCCAGTCCAAACCAGTTCTGGGGGGCACTTATAATTATCCTTACAGTGCACAACACTCCCCATTGTAGGTGTAAGCCCTGGCCCCAGACACACCACAGGGAGCGGAGCCGTCATTGTGGAAGGCAGGCACAGCCCTATTCAGGTGCAAGTGCTACTCCTCCCACCACTCCAAATGCAGACCAGGCCTATTCAGCCTAGCGCTGACTCATCCAGACTCTCTGGAGCCACTGCACCTCCCCAGCCCCTGTCACTCCAAGGCCAGACAGTCAATACACAACAGGCAGGCACAAAGACACATGGCACACAGAAATGCCTACTTCTAAAAGTGGCATTTCTAAAATAGTGATAATAAATACGCGAACACCAGTACTCAGCATTTATCACCACTATTCCAAACATACCAAACTTGATTACGCTACCCCTCTCATGTCAGGAATTACCACTGAAGCATATATCAGGGAATCCCCAATGCATCCCTATGAGAGGGCAGCCTCACAGCAGTGAGAAACCAAACAGGCTGTTGTCACTACCAGGACATGCCACACAGTTAAGGCACATGTCCTACCTTTAACTTACACCGCACCCTGCCCATAAGGCTAGCTAGGGCCTACCTTAGGGGTGACTGATATGTAGTAAAAGGGGAGTCACAGACATGGCAACCACTTTATGTGCCACGTCACAGCGGCAGTAAACTGTGCGTGCAGGCCCTGCAGTGGCAGAGGCCTGAGACAGGTTTGAAAGGCTACTTTGGTAGGTGGCACAAGCAGCACTGCAAGCCCTCCGGTAGCATTCAATTTACTGGCCCTGGGTATATGAGATACCACTGTACAAGGGGCTGATAGGTAAATTAATTATGGCAAACAGGTGTAGACCAATCTTACCAAGTTTACCATAGAGTGCACATGCACTTTAGCACTGAACTCTAGTGATAAAGTGCCCAGAGTCCTAAAACCACCAACAACAGGTCAGAAAAAATACAGGAGGAAGGCAAAATGTTCTGGGATGACCCTGCAAAAAGGGCCAAGTCCAACAGCATGTTAACATTTTTCCTTTTTAGAAACATCTGGATTGCTGATCTTAATCTTCTATATGTTTAGATTGTAAGGTGGTGCGCGAAAATGCATTTAATGCAGTGCATTTACCATGAATTAATGAGAATGAGTCACATGTGTGTTCAATGCTTTCTTTATAAATTGTGACCAATTGCCGTTTTTGTTTAATAACACATGTATTAGAATATTGTGCCACATATAAGAGTACAGTATAATATAGTTAGATTCCTTCATTAAAGATTTTATTTATGGGATTATATGTAAGCTGTAGAACTAATATGCATTTAAAGAAACTGTGAAGTTAGCGTGACTGTGAACCTTAAGCTTACAGTTGAGATATTTGATATGAACGTGAAAGTTATTTTCTGCATGTTTCTCCTCTGCAGGTGCAGACCAAAGGCATTCATTAGTTAGTGAAAAGCACATTGTATTTCAGAGATAGTGAGGTAAGGAAGAACTGGCAAGGTCAAATAAATGTATTGAAGAAGAAAGGGAGGGTTACCAGTTGGTACGATCAGACAAAGGGAGGAATCCAAGGACGCTTTGGAAGCGGAGACTTGAATATGGGAGTAGTATTCAAGCGCCAAATATATTTCTGAGAACTGGAAAAGTACTGTTGTGTGTATGAGGTCATATTTCTCAAATGTTCTTTGTGCATTTTAATTAGACAACCCAACTTAGGGTTAGTCAGATTCCCTTTAGACTTAGAGAGGTTCAGACCTCTCTTGACATCTATGATTGTGGGGCTTTATGCTATTCATGATTCCATACCTATAGAACTTCTACAGAGGTTCTGATGCAGACACCTTTCTTGCTTCCTTTATTTAATAGGGTTTTCCCTATCCATAGTGTAGTGTAGGGTTTAGTAGATGTTGCACATCTTTTCCATGTATGAGGAGAAGGATCGAAACCATTTGTCTAGTCATCATTTTTTTTTTCATTATTTTTTACATTGCAGCTTCAGAAATTCTTATATGCTCTTTGCTGTTGAGGACCAATATTGTATGGCACTTCAGTCTTCCTTCGGTAATCTTGTATTTTTATACTATGTTTTTGAGATTGTTATATATCAGTCTGGCTTTCAGTTTGTGTTAGAAATGGGGGTCTCTAATTGGCACCTTTGTCCAAGTAGGGACCCTTGCTTCTAGTCAGGATAAGAGGGATACACACTTTAGATAACCTCTGCTTACCCCCTTGGTAGCTTGGCACAAGCAGACAGGCTTATCTCAAAGGCAATGTGTAAAGTATTTGTACTCAAGACACACAGTAACACAGTGAAAGCACCACAAATGGACTCCACACCAGTTTAGAAAAATAAAATATCTTTATCTAAACCAAACAAGAGCAAATTGACAAAAATCCAACATACGTGTATCAAAATATCACTTTTAAAATGGTTACTTGCAAAAATAGCACTTGGAGAAACAAATAGCTCCCCCTGGGGCTATTATGACGTCGTGACAGGTATAAATGCAAAGTACGGCGCTGACCGCGTGGTGCGCAGCGTCGGGCATGGAATCACAGGGACCCCCAACAACAGTACCTTGGAAAACGAAGTAAATGGACCATGCACGGTGTCATATAGGTGAGACGTAGGTGCCGAGGTTGAGGCCGGTTCCCTGGTTGCCAAGGGGGAGGCGAGGCATCGTGTCGAGTCCAGGACAGGGGAAGTCGGTGGTGTCGGTTGTGAGGCATCGGTTCCGGCGAGGCGATGCGAAGTCGAAGAGTTTGTGAAGTCACCCTCGTCAGTTATTGGTTCCGCATTAATGGGATGCAGGCGCTGGTGCTGGCGGTGACGGCGTTGGTATGAGCGCTGGAGTTGGGTAGGCCAATAACTGCAGGTGCTGAAGGGCATCGGAGCTGGGGTGCAGGTGGGGCGGTGCATCGTGCACTTCATGAGCAGTGCTCCTGGCCGAGGTGCAGGTCACTGGCGGCATAGCTGACGGCGTCAGAGTTGTTTTTCTTGCTTTCTTTAAGTTTCTTCCAGCTCCCAACAGCAGGGACAACCTCCAGAGGCCCAGAACTGGAACAGGCAGCTCCTGGAAGGTCAGAACTCCCAGCAGTGGAGTTCAGGGGAGCTGGTGGTGAAGTCTTTGTGTCCCTGAGACTTCGGAACAGGAGGCCAGCACCCACAGGCCCTTGGAGATTCTTCTTCAAGCATGTTCACAGCAAAGTTCCAGTCTTTGTCCTCCCCTTGGCAGAAGTAGCAATTGCAGGCCAACCCTACAAAGCACACACAGCAAAGGGGCAGTACTCCTCCTTACAGCTCTCCAGCTCTTCTCCTTGACAGAGGTTCCTCTTGAGTCGAGAAGTGATCTAATTCTCCAGGGTTTAAGGTCCGAAAATTATACCCCATTTTGTCTTTGTTCTCTTTGTGGCAAGGGTCTCTGAGCCCAGTCCAAATCAGTTCTGTCCTCTCTGGTGCAGCCTCACTACAGGAGGTGGAGACAGCATTGCGCAGAGGAGACATTGCCTATTCCAGTACATGTGAAACTCCTCCCACCACTCTAAATGCAGCCAAGGTCTATTCAGCCCAATTATGAGTCACCCAGGAAAGGCAGGACACAATTAGTAATTGTTTTATATTTGATTTTGTATATGTTCACATTATTCACACTTAAGTAGGTTCATGTATATGGAATGTATTTATCTTTGATATGCACTTAATGTTTCTTATAAAATGCACATGTAAAGAAATATGAAGATATGTGATTGATAAACAGGAAGCATATGAATTGATGGTCTTTGCTTTCCTCCGCATAAAAATAAATAGCGGTATACAATCTGACGGTCAGGTTCTTCTTTCTCTAAAAACTTTCAAAATACGTCCATAACTGGCGTCTCCTGGACGAAAACCCCCCTTTTTTCCCTACTTTCTAAAAGTGGCATTTTCAAACACACAATTTAAAAACAATCCTTCGACAAATATGTGTTATTAAATTCTGAGTTCAGAGAGCCTAAACTCCATATCTCTATCTTATCCTTATGGAAAGTTATACTTGTAAGATGTTACAAAGCAACTCCCATGTTAGCCTATGGGACAGTGAGCCTTTCACTAGTGGAAAACTAAATATACAGTATTTCTCTATCAGGACATGTCACACACACCGGTACATGTCCTACCTTTCACATACACTGCACCCTGCCCATGTGGGTACCTTGGGCCTACCTTAGAGGTGCAGTGGCAAGTCTGACATACCTTTGCAGGGCTACTCATGTGGGTGGCACAATAAGTGCTGCAGGCCCACTAGTAGCATTTGATTTACAGTCCCTGGCACACTCAGTGCACTTTACTAGGGACTTACCAGTAAATAAAATATGCCAATCATGGATGACCAATTACTACAACAATTTATACAGGGAGCACTTGCACTTTGACACTGATCAGCAGTGGCAAAGTGCCCAAAGCATCTAAGCCAGCAAAAACGAAATCCAGCATACCATCGAAAATACAGATGGTAGAGGCAAAAGTCAGGGGAAACCACGCCAAGGATGTCAAGTCTAACAGATTGTAATAAACATTTTAACTTCAAGCTACTGACTCAGACTTTTATTGTGTGGTCTTAATAATCACACCGTACTTTGAGATTTAAATTGCCATTAACCCCTTTTCTTCTCACGCTACTAAAAAGGTCTATTGACCAGAGTAAACTGGAAGAAACAGCCCATCGCGTTCTCACTTGCACTTTATAAATTCACTATAAATAAATGCATATATAAATAAATACAAATAAATAAATTTGCTTCCCTGAAGTTCCCTTTGGCATGAATTGCATCTACTATCTCTTGCTTAGGGTTTCCGGTATGGCTCTGCTGACTTGTCTTGTGGTTGTTACGCGTCCTACGTATCAATGTGGCAGCATCATTCGGAAGAGCAGATTTCTATGTCGAGTGATTAGGATGGCATCAACAATGGTCCTTCCCATGTACATCTGCTCAAGTGAGCCCAGCAATCATATGTGGTGTGTTACAAGAGTCCCAACGGAATTAGGAAATGGATCACTCCATGTTGACGTCTGAGGCACTCACCATCTGGATTGTTTTATTCAGCCCATGCATAAACCACTCAGCTTCCCGGTTGGCTTCGATCCACTGAGGGATGATCTTGATATATGTGATGTGCAGGGCCTGATGGTAGTCAATAAATCCTGGTCCTAAAAATGGAGGTCACTTGTCTGCCCACAGTTATTGGATGATTCCGTGCATTGCCAGCAAAACTTCAGTATTAAGATTACCTCTTCTGCAGATTTGAATAATCTCGGAGTCAGGGTATTTAGAATAGTTGTTAATCATGCTTAGAAAGTGGCGCCTATCTGGAAGGTTGCCAAAATCCAAAGAAAGAATCCCAATGTCTGTGAATTCCCTGCAAATCACTCAAATGTCTGTAGCGCCCATATCAATTTAGAGATGGGCGAGCCCAGGGCCAGACTGAGATCGCAAACCAGCCCTGGCAATTAAGTTCGACCAGCCATACTAGTGAGAAAACTTCTGCTGCGCTTTTGTTACAAGGGGCCGATTTTGCAGCACTGCTGCAAAACTGGCCCCAGTCACAAAAACGGCCCACACCGGTCCAAAACCAGCCCCCACCCTTCCGACCCACCGGAGAAACTCCCCGTGCCCAGTACTACCAGTCCAGCCCTGGGCGAGCCAGTAAAGGCTTGAGCCAGGCTCGTGCCCAAAATGAGCCGAGCTTTCATGTGCCTTTTCGGCTTGTCAACATTCTGTATCCTAATGCTCTAAGAACTGACAATAAAGGACACACTTTTGATGTTAAAAGGGAGCGAAAAAGATAGCCATCTAGTGGCTGAATTAATTGCATAATATGAATCCAAAAAGAACTGGAATCCATCATGGCTTCCCTTATTGATTAAACTGAGTGATCCTGGGCAAATATTTCAGTTCACTGTCTCTATTTTCTTCGTTATCACACACGCAAGCTCCTTCAAATACATGAGTTGAGGGTGTACAATGTACAAAATCCTCCTGCATTTAGAATAACAAAATAGAACACTGCTCCATGTGTAATACAAAAGTAGGCCACATGAAGGGTACAGAACATCTGAATTGCCGCTTAGTTTACTAATGACATTGTTGCCTGGGTGGGCGGCAGGAATGTACTTAAATTCATTGTTAAAACTAATCCCTTTTAATAATTACCTATCAATGCAGTGATATAATCTGATGTGCTAATGTGAAACGCTTCTCCATGTTAAACAACTATACTTTTTTGTATTTTAAGAGATTTCTTCATAGTTTTACATAATGTTTGTTGCATAATTCACATGCCAATTTTTTTCTGGGCTCGTCTCATGCATTGGCTCTTAGAGCCGAGCCAGACCCTTGGCTCGGCTCAGCTTTCCCTGTTAATTTGTTGGCTCGCCCACCTCTCTATAAATTATCATGGCATCTTTATGCTCCACGCAAAACATCCTGATCATTCCCTACAAACATTATTGCGATACACTTCTTCATAATACTTTTGGATTTTTTTACTCTCTTTTTTAAAATATTTTGATGGCTGTATTCCCCTGATACAGTATTTAGAGCACAAACGTGTGTAGAGTTGTTTGGCTGGTAGCCCTCCGAAACGGAGCAAAAAAACCAGCAATGTGAAACACAACTCAAGCCTTTTGTGCATAAAAGTTCCGATTTCTGTGGCGTATCTTGGCCATAGTGATAAAAAAAAAATTATGGAATGACAAAGTTTTCTTTGAAAAAGAATCGCAATATATATATAGTTAAAAGCAAGGTTTTTTTCTGCGAAACACGTGTTGTTTGTTGATTGTGGAAAGAATTAAATTGGTTCTATGGTGTAAAAAAAAAAAAAAAAAGAGAGAGAGAAATATGGATTGGTTCTTCGTTTCTGTAATGCAGATTGTTCTCAGGGAGCCCTGCCCCTGTGAACCTCTTTTCTAAATGGTGGCTTAAATAACTAATGAGTTCGAGCTGTGTTCCCCACACTACCCTGTGATGAATGGTGGGCTTTTACTATAATGTTAAAGCAATGTTATCACTTTGACTGTAAATGTGGCAGCATTTGTTGACATCTCTAAAGTACAACAGAATCCAGCACAATTACAGAATACACCGCTGAATAGCAATTCAACAAAAGATAATAGAGCATAGCCAGTCGAAACAGAATGCCACACAGTAACCAAAGTACAACGCAATGCAAAAAAAGCAGCTCAAAAGCACAACAGCGCAAAAAACAACACAACACATCAACACCCCAACCACATTTCACATAACAAATATGCACAAACATTCTGGCCACACTTTGCCACCTCCACAAATCTGACTTCATATTATTGTGGTAAACGGGTTTGCACCAAGCACTGCTGTTTTCCTTTGCGCCAAGGACGTGTATTAGCGCCAGTCAAAATTGCTTTGTGATTTGGGTGTATTTAAAAGGTTAAAGGTGGATCAATAAATCTGTTGTGATTAACTGTAGTAGCTATGATTGGTTGATGTTTTCCAGTGCAAATGTATTATTATTGTGTGCCATTAGATCCAGCTGCGGCTGGTGCAGGTAAGCGCGGTGGGGTGGTGGGATGGGGCAAGGGGGATGTCGACAGACGACAGAATTGGGCAAATTAAATAAATAAATAACTCCTATTCCGTCATCTGTCGTTATCCCCCTTCCCCGCAGCGTCCCACCCCACCGCTCTTACCTGCACCGGCCGCTGCTGATTAGATCCTTCTTTGACTGGTGGAAGTTTCATCTGGTTTGCATTACAGCCCTATGGGTCAAGGCACCTGGTGGAATCTTTCAGGCTAATTGTTGCATGGCAACTAAATACAAAAATACTTGAGGGGGGGCTTGATAGCGCCACTGTTTCTTCATTAAAAATGGTTTTAAAGTATGGCAACGCAAGGAATGGTGAAGGCGAGCAGTAAAAGGCAGCCCGAGAAAAGGTTTTTAATTGAGCTCATAGACAAATATTCAGGGCTAGAGAAATGCTTTTTAATTGTAATTATTGTGAAAGAAATAGGTGGCCGGATCAGATGCCTGAAAAGAGGCTAGCAGAGGTCACATTACCAAGTGCTTGACACCAACACAGATAATCAGTTATTTACTGTCAACTTTACAGCTGTGGGAATTACTACCTGTCCTTTTAATCAAGTCAGGTACAAAAGAAGGGAATTCCTTTAAAGGGGTCATCCTGGTATGATGTCACAATATGTTGCAAAACCCAAGCAGACATCATCAAACAAAGCAAAGCAACAAGCAAGATTCCAGAAGACTTGTGGTTGGTGATTCTTGTTGGTGCAGGGCTGGGTAAACAGAACTGTGTAACTGTGTTCTACCTCTTCAGTGGATGCCCCCTTTAAGTGAAAGGATGTATTTTAGGACATGTCGTGGGAAGCATGACCTGACTTGGTTCCAAAAGCAGTGCTACAAATGATGTAACCCCAGCTGTAGAGTCCACTAAGCTCAGTTGTTTGTTATTGATGTCCTTCGAATTAGCATTTAAAAACAATTGGGGCAAAACCCTGCAATTTTACTTGCAGCACCTAGGGACATTAGTATTCTCCAACAGTAATACCAGCCCATTTTGTAGCAGTGCAAAATCTCTCTGATCCCTTGTGCCCCACTCTAGCCATGACAGGAAGCACAGAGGTGTGGGAAAGCAGAAGTAATGGGGTGGAGCTAGCCACCATGCCATGAGGAAGCAGCCGGTGCAAACTCCTCGCCAACCGCGAGCCCCCGGCCCCTAGCAGCCACTGCACACCTTCCACTCACCCTGCAGCCGCACTTCCTGATTGCCACAAACCTGGTGGGGCCCACGGGTGCCCTCTGGGGGGGCCTGGGAGCGTTGGTAGACGGGGTGCTAGGACACAGGCAGCGTTGGGTGAAGTACAAGATGGCAGCCGCTGATTGTTAGCGGAGACTGCAAAACCAGCCGCGTGGCCTAGCCGCAATGGAGCTGAGTGCAACCTGGGCCCGACGGAGTACTATCTGATCCTGGGCCTCGTCGATGACTGTTGACTGCCTGGGGGCCAGATCACCTTGTTGGGGGGCGACGGAGCCCCGTCCAGAAATGTGGCTACCTACAACCAAGATGGCGGCCCCCTGGACTAGCGATGGCCACAAAGACATTGAATGCAGGCCCTGGATGGGACCCTACACCAGAAGGGAGTCCCCGGTGTGTCCAAAGCTGTGAGTGCCACCTGCAGACGGTCCCGTACCTTTGAGGTCTCTGGGCAGGACACCGGGGGCGGTTTGGCAGCATTTTTGTCCCCGCCTGGTGGGCAGAGCCACCCCGGCAGTCTCAACTTCTCTGCTACGGAGACCTGCCCAGATGCTCTGGCTGTGAAGGGGCTCCAGGAATAACCCCGGTTATTGTGGCCTTCTAAGGAGCAGGCAGTTACCGCTAACTTACCTCGACTGGGCTTTGGTCTTTCCCTTCACCACTGCTAGCGGATCCAGTTTCACCCCTGCATGGTCCAGAGCTCAACTCCTCATGGTTTTTTAAGCCTGAACCCTGTCATTGCTCTTCATTGTCCTGTTGGTAACTGTTCTTTTGGGACACAGATCATTTGCTGTGGCATCATATACGTTGTGGTTCTTTCTTTCGTGGCATCCTACCCCCCATTTCCATGTTGTGTGCCTGGTGCTGGGTATGATAGGACTGTCGTTGTCCCCTGAAACCTTGGGATCCTGGTTGGTGGAGATGGATACGATCATCTGAACACTTGCTGGTGGCTGTTGGGGTGCCGCTGGTAGCCTTTTCTGTCATAGAATCGCTGTTGGGTGGTGGTCTCTAACTAGCCTCTAGCCTTGTATCCTACGGCGGCTCTCCTTCCTTCACGCCCGGATCTACCATGGGTTGTACAGTGCGGACTAAGGAGGATGCGTCCTTAAGCGCCTCCCAGGAGGGGATCAACAGGGTGCCAGTGGTGGTTACATGTCGCATATTGACAGCAAGTTCGATAAACCCCTGGCCGCAATCGATGCTTCTGGGGAATGCCTGGAGGGTAAGATAGATTCCATTGCAGCGGAATTAGGCCTCATCCTAGAGGACTCTAGGAAAACATCTGAGAGGGTTAATGCTCTGGAGGACACTGTGCAGTCGCTGGCACCAGCTGTTCAGTCCGCAGATCACCGCCTTACCAAATTTGAGGCTCAAACATGGCGGTTGGCCGATCGGCTGTATTGCGGCACCGTGTGGCACTGCAAACACTGCGTTTGCCTGTCGCTGATGGCAGCCTGTCTGCATCTGATTTTGAACTTTATTATTCAGCGGCCCAGCTGAAATAGGTGATTCGCTGGAGGTTTACATTATGGGATGGTGTAGGCCATCGGGAGCAATGCCTGCCCTCCAAAGACCTATAAACTAGCATATTGATGAAGCCCACACACTTCCATGGTTCGAAATATGAATTGATTGATTCGAACGGCACACTTCGTTTGGGCTAGGACACTCCAGAGGACCTGCACTAAATTACCATATACATGCAAACTGCTGTTGCTGGCTACCCAGCACTGGCGGCGGTTGGGGTGTTGGGCGGGGCTCCACCAGTGGATAAAGGAGGGGATGACTATAATGGGTGATTTATTTGTGGGGGGTGAAGTGTGTCCTTTCCTGGAACTACAGGAGACAGATGACCTCCCAGTGGGGCACTTCCTGCTTCATGGAGCTCTATTGCATGGTGTGCATGAATGGTGGGCCAAGGTGTTGTGGCACAACCAGAATATGAATGCTTGCATTGCATTTTTCTCCTCATGGCTGAATGAGGCCGGTCATGTTGTTCCACAGGGCGCTGTTGAAGGGGGGCAGCTGGACTTGATGTGTCTCCTTCAACACTGGAAGGAGGACTTGGGGACACTGCCGTCTGACTCAGCTTGGAAAAAGGCCCCGGAGCTCACTACTAGGGTATCTAGAAATGCTTTCTTCAAGCTGATTCAGTTCTACTATCTACACAGGGCCTACCTCACCCCCTGGTGAATACATGCCATGCACCCTGGTGCTGTGTCGGCCTGTCCTATGTGCCAAGCGGATAAAACAGACTTTTTCCACGGGGTGGGGCTGCACAACATTGCTCCCACACAGGACTACCGTCCTCCCGGTCATTTGCCGGGCTTCATATAGGAACCTTGAAACCATTCTCTAAATGTGTTTTTTGGGCCTACATGTTCGCAGTGAGCTCGAAAGGTGACAGATAGATTTACAGACTTGGCACTTATTCTTGCCCGCAGTTAACTGACAATGAGCTGGAAATCGGCCTGCGGCCCTGATGCGTGTAGATGAGGATTAGAATTGGTGAAATGGGTGGAGTGCGAGAGGGAGGTGATTCGGAGGGAGGAAATTCGGGGTGTATGCAAGGTGCCGATCCTACCTGCTTGGGATGCCATCTTGATGGCTTGCCACAGGTTGGGCCCAGGCGGATGAATCGTGGAGGACGAACCCCTCTCGGGAGCTCCCTCCCCAGCTACCGAATCGCAGGGAGTGGTCCCAGGCCAGGGGGAATCTTCTTGATTTGTTTGAAGTGTGGTGATGTGACTGGCTCTGGGCTCCTGGATGGGTACGGCTGTGAGGATGGGTGCGTGGGGTCCAAATCGCTGGGATAGAGATTTCATGCACTGCCACCATATATGGGTTCTGTCCTCTGAGACTCTCCCTGCGGCTTCCCTTACTACCTTTGATCAGTCAGACCCTATATCTCCGGTCACACTATTTTAATGTGCACTGTTCTTACTCAAGCATCTGCATACCTGCGATACCCCACCGTGTTGTTTTTTGTTTGATGAAAATGTAAATAAAAATATTTACAATGTTTTTTTTTCCAGAGGAACATGCCTTATTTAAGGTTTGGAGGGGCCGGAAATTCCTGCAATTTCTGGACGAAGCTCTAAATACAGAGGCATCACTGGCTGATTTTCCTCCTCTGTATACATCTTATTGTTGAGGAAATTCCGCTCTAGTTTCTACTCCATATTTACAGTTTCCCCCAGAAATAGGAAGATTCTCTGTCCCCTCCAAAGTCTAAAGGAAGCCCCAAGTCTCTTTGTTACTGTTGTGTGTGGGACACATGAACCACAATTCTCTCAAACAGAAGGCTTAAATGGGTGCTCTCTGATTTTATGGCACGACACGGAGGCCAACATTATGCAATAAATCCTTTATTGCCACCACGGTGATGGCGGGAAGAAAGATGAGCGAATCCTGAGACCACAATTAACAGTGCAACCAGGGAGCGAATGCTAATGGTGTTCTTTCATAAAGTGGCATTGCATTTTAATTTCTCTATTCAGTCGTTAATATTTACGAATTATGTGTGCTGTCTCTGCTTATCTCGGAATTATGTACACTACCTGTGCTTATTATTGTTATTATTTGATATAAATGCAACAGGAGCTGTTCTCCTTGAATAAACTGCATGGCTAGGACGGTTGTTTTGTGCCCTAGTTGATGTGGGAGAAAAACTTGATAATCCCAGAGCAGATGGTGTGCAATGGTGAATGATCATCCGGGGACTTTTTATTGCTTTTTTTATGATTGCGACAGATTTTTGTAATAAAAGTTTATTGTCTGCGTGAGAAAAATCAAATGTTCTTAATCTGCGTGTATGCGTAGGGAAGAAAGCGTCCCTACAGTTCTTGGGAAGTGTTTCGTTTTTCATCACAGGCTTGCGATAGGGCGGGCTGTGAGTGCACTCTTTCTGCTGGAAGCTCCATGTTTCTGGGGGAGCATGTACATTTAGTCACAGTAGATTTACATATGCCAAAGGGTGCTGCTTGTTTCTTTTTGATGACATTACCGGATTATCAAGGTCAGCATCTTTTTTTAGGCCTGGCAGAGAGAAAGCTAAACTGTTTCACCAGCCTCATGTGGAAGAGGTGTGGCGCAGCGGCCAGGGTGCCTGACTCCGGACCACGGGGTCCATGGTTCGAACCCCGGTGCTGGCAGTAGGTTAGCCCAGCACCATGTGACTCTGGGCAATAGCTTGCTTAATCTTCCCCAGGACCCCCAGTGCCGGGACACCACTCCAGAGGTAGCTGTGCGCTTTACAAATGCCGGTATTTCATGTAATAAAAAATATAAATACATAGAGGTGCTGCAGGCCAGCCCAGTGTTTCACTCATTTTTTACTTCTGTCGCCCCCTCATGCAGCATTAAGCAATGGGTCAGCCACTTGATGCACTGGATTTCTTACGCGGTGACAGCATTTTGCCTGATTACATGTGCACATCACCTTGAAAGAAGTGTGCTCTATTGCTGATAACCGGCCAGTACTGGAATTGCCGATGTTTTTTTTTCCTTTATGTTTTTTTTTTTCAACAGTCTTTTTATTGACATTTTTTTTCAAGAGCATATCATTACATAGAGCTGTTCCAATCCCTTCTCTCGCTTCATACAATGTTAGTCTATAAGGAGGTACAGTTGCTTCATTTCAGAGGAGATGAATGCAGACATATTTAGAATAAACAGCGAAATAGCACCATTGGCCATCCTTGTACTATAGTCAACTAATACCAAAGTCCCTCTTAACTCCCTCCTTTATGCTTTTTAATATTTATTGTGTCCTTGTGTGTTTAACCTATATCTTTAGTTTAAAGTAAGTAAAACACGACAGTTGATTTTTTTTGTGCCAATAGTTTATTTTTTTGTGATGGGCAGGAAAAATAAGTAATTTAATACCTGTTCTAGGAGCAGAATGCAGCACACATGGAAAGATCAAAAAACAAGGAGAAATTAATGATTTCTCCTCGTATCACCAGTCTAAGATTAGGTATTCCCTGGTCTTAGTTTTTGGCCCTGCCCCAGCCTTGTGAATCTGGGGCAGCAGCAAAGCAATGGGTGTTGCTGCGGAACGCCCACTGCAACACCCAATGCACGCTTCATGTTAAGTAAAGCATGAAAAGGGGCCTTATTTACAAGGCAGCGTTAAGCCACGCTGCTTTGTAAATAAGGTGAAGGGGATATCGGCACCAGAACGTTGCTATAAGTGACGTTCTGGTGGCCATACCCCCTTGTGAATATGCCCCGCAGTTCCTCCTCATGATTTGGCCCCGCTAATTAGGTTTCATCTCCCTGGGTTTTACATCACTATCATTTGAAGAAGAACTTTAAGTGAAAAGATTGTGGCCATCATTATGTATGTAGTCGATCTTTAATGCCCTGAGGTAGCTTTGCCTACCATATCACGCTACAGGCAGCTCTTTATGCAATATTGGATGATAACAGTCGGGGGCACCCATTGTCAGGAGCCTGTGACCGCAGTCAAGAGTTAAGGGGTGAGAGGGCATAGTTGTATGGACATGGGGGTTTACCCATACAAACTAGATGTGTCCTCATTCACTGCCTGGCGATAAAGCTATTCAGCATTTTATACTAGGCCCAGATGAAATTTCAGTTACCCTCGGCATAATCTCATCTAATTTCACAAATTTCGTGTTACGGTTGTTATGGGAAATTCCAGAAATCCAAATGACTCCATTATGTCTTTTGCAATTTTTTTGCATGAAAAGCCTCCTCACATACAAAATGGATACGAAGACGCATTTTGCAATAAAATATAGCACTTAGGGCTGGTTTTGCAGTTCGTATAGTTGTTGCAGAATTTTTAATAATTATGTAAAAGCAAATTATGTGAATTTCACTCACCCCTATCATATACCCAGTGTTAATTGGGCAAAGACCACCCATATTTAGACCAACCTTTTGCTGGTCTAAATGCAGGCAGTGTATACAGGGTCATTGTGGGCCTCTACAAGATGCGCAGCAGTGGGATGCAGGTTCCCAGAAGACCATATTCACCTTAAGGGAGGGTATCAAACCGTCCTTCTCCTCACAGTAGTACAACATTTGGCTACTCGACGCTAGGTCATTATGGTCAATGGATTTTAAATATAGTGTACCCCAACAATGGCATTTTCGTTTAATGATTCCTGGGCACCATCTTTTTTCATTCCTTTTCTTATACTGCTCTGGGCCCCATGCTATTATTTTATATGAGGTCCCCAGGAAGCAGAGAATGAGAACCCTTGACCAGGTTTACTTATTTAATCTGTAAAGCGCGTCATGCAGCTAGACCCTCCTCAGAACATTTCAATGTTACATGACAGGAGGTAGTGGTAGGAAGAGGGGTTCTCAACAAGAGAGAGGTAAGCAACTGCGCTTCGTTCAGGGGGACTATGATACAACACACGCAACAGAAGACATTATGAGAAAGCCTGTGGCCGAATCAATACGTTCCTTCACCAGCCACTGCTTGGAAAAGATGTGGGTCCGCTCTTACTCATCTGGCTGTACTGAGGGGTAAGCTCTAAATCCCAGGATGCAGGTACAATGAAGGTCCTTAGCCGAAGTTGGGCCGAAGTGAATCCTCAGGGCTCCGGCAATCCTGTATTTCAGAGAAGCAGCCTAGATATCAAGTGATAGTATAATAGTGATCCTTACTGCTCCGATGTAGCTCGTACCACAAGCGAAACCTCTCCAAGACCTGAACTGGAGATGTTGTTGTTATCCATTCTTTGATAATCAACGAATTTCCAGCCCAGGTCCCCAAAGTCATCTTTGCATAGCTCAAACACACATCAGGATTTTCAAGGAAAGTGGTACCCTATTACTAGAACAGAACCACCTATCGAGGAGAACAAAACTTGAGAAAAGGGTAAGTAGTTCTGCAAGAACCTGCTCCATGAACCTTTTCCGGCTGATGAGCAGTACGGAGTGTTTGGAGGTCAGTGATGACTTATATAGGAAATAAAGTATAAGCGGTCCTATTAAAGTTTGGACACACTTTCTAGATCTGTGGCGTGGGGCACCCTAAACCTTATGTGCCTCGCAGAGAGAGAGACAGTGTGCCCCACCATGGAGGAAAACCCATGTATGAAGCCCTTCTATAAAGCCAAAGTACTGCAGTGGTACAAAATGCAGGTACAATGGTCTGCTTCTCCAAGGGGCGCGTTGTGTAACACAGCCCCAGATCTCAGCTCTTCTCTTGAAAAGGGACAGTGGGGATTTGTAGATGAACTTTAAATGAGCATCAGATTAATGAAACATTTTTCACTTTCAGGCACAGGAATAGTAAACGATTTACCCCAAATTACAAGATGTTGAGGTTAGGCCAGAACGTGAATGTGGTTCCCCAGGTCCAAATTCAGAAACTTTGACCGTTAGGCCACACCACCTCCCCAATTGTGCTAAATGAAATGTGGCATCTTTTGGATGAGTTAGAATGGGTCAGCGGGCCCCCCTCCAACTCAGCTGGTACTAAATCATATTCCAGAGGACCCACAGCATCACTGGGCATCACCGCGACTTCACTCACCTCCTTTTTCACACTTACAATGTTTAAAATCATTCCTTTCCAGTCTTTCATCGCCTTAGCACCTGTAGTATCCGGCCGGAAACGGTCTAGTGTTCCAATGCTAATGTAACCCACACTAGACACCCACCCACCACAGGCGTCACCAGTCAGGTGACCCCGTCAATAAAAGGGGGCCGGGCGCACGTGCCTGGGCCAGTTACTACACTACTTATCCTGGTGTCCGTGTCTGTCATTCTCCAACATGCGGGCATAAGGCCCAACATTACACTGGCGACGAGAGTGGGATCTTATCCCACGCGTGCGAAGGCTGCTGCCTCCTGGTTCATCGGGGCAGAAGTGTAGCTGACACTCATGGGCATGCGCCCTCCAGTCTGCCCTGCGTTCGCCCGCAGGCTGTCCCGACGACCGCCCTTCACACTGGCCAGCTCCGCAAAGACCGCTCGGCGGAACAGTGAGGTCTGCTAAGGCCAGAACCAGGCACGGTGCATCTGCGTCTGCTGCGATCGGCGCTGCAGGAGCGGTGTCTCTGCCCGCGCCAGCACCACCCACGTGGAGGGGGAGAAGATAGCACCGTCCTCGGACCCGCAGGATGCCGAGGTGAGAGGAGTCTGGTGCGACCCTGCCTTGCTGCCCCATGCCTCCACTCGAACTAAGTTGGCCGGCGGTCCCCTCAGACACTCGCCTACCTGCGCGACTGCTCCTTGCCCCAAGAAGGGAAGAACAGAGCCCGCTGGCCAGCGCACAGACGCCCGCACAAGTATCACCCCACACGCCCTGAGCGTCCTCCAGGAAGGGTGAGCGGTGCCACGTTCGGCGGAGACTACAAGCAACGTCGCCAAAGAGGAGAGGCCTGAAGACGCGGGACAGACTCGGCAGCGCAGAGCAAAGGTTCGTGCCCCATACCTGATCAAGCGCGAGGAGGCTCCCTGCCCGCCACCAACAGTTGCAGCCATAAGAGGAGCGCCGCCAGGAACAAGAGCCTAGCAGCGGCTCTGACGTCTACCACGGCCGGCGGTTGCGAGTGAGTTTGCCGCGGCCGACGGGAAGACAACGCCAGCAGCGCCACCTGGCTGCCGAGAGCGGCAGGGCGTCTGTCTCAGTGCAGAGTAATTGAATGCCGGCAAGAATTACCCTCCATACGCGCACCTCCCTAGACGCATGCCACCCCGCAGCATCCAGCACCGAAACAGCACCACCTGGTGGCCACGTGCCTGCACCGTATCAGGGGAACCAACCCAGCAGTACATGGCCCGCAGTCTCAGGAATGACTGCCGCGGCGGGGTGCAGAAGTCTGGCAGCGCCACCTAGTGGCTAATGAGAGACACTGCGCCCCAGGAAG
Source organism: Calotriton arnoldi (assembly GCA_963921515.1). Taxonomy (NCBI): domain Eukaryota; kingdom Metazoa; phylum Chordata; class Amphibia; order Caudata; family Salamandridae; genus Calotriton; species Calotriton arnoldi. Next base: position 1,357,415 of record CAWUFW010004242.1, on the reverse strand, counting down.
CAGGAAAACAGGACTGCCCAGGGTGCGAAGAACCATGCAGCAGCAATGCCAAGGCTGCAGTGGCCCCAAGTGAATGCCAGGACAGCACCACACACTGGCCACTGGCAACGCCACACCCAATGGCACACAAAGGTTGAAATTACACAGCTCTGAGGAAGCGGAGCAACAGTTGTCCTGAGAGAGAGGGATTCCTAGCCTCACAAAGTAGGACGCCGCCAGGCCGGGACAGACATCAGCAGACCTTCCTGCGTCCAGGGTGTAGCATTCCAAATCAGGCACCCCAAATCCTTGTCAGCCCACCACGGCGCTCAGAGGGCTGTGTGTCCCTCCTAAGAGAAAACACTGAGAGAGCACGGACTCAGATGACACAAATGGTGCACGACTGCACCGGAGTAGCCCAAGAGGACGACTAGCAGCACATGCCAAGGCTGCACCAGGGACCCAGGCAGCACAGCCGAAAGACTGCAAGTCCCGCTACGCAGCTGGAAAGCCACAAGGACCATTGCGCACAGCACACACAATACCCCCATAGCAAAGAGCTACCAGGAGCCCAAAGCTGCCCCAGTCCAGGAAAGCAGCTCGCTCCACATGCAGCACAAGAAGACGGGGTGCACTGCACACTACCCCTGTGGCTGCCTGACGCCACCTCCAGTAAGGGGACCGCGCTACGTGCCCCTTGTGGTGAACGAACACTTCCCCAAGCCACAACAGAGGCACACCGAGCACCAGCAGAAAGCGTGCCAACAGAAGAATACCCCACCCCACCTCAACTAACAGGTGAAACCAGGGACGTCTACAGCTCTGCACCGCCCTCGCTCAAGGGAAACCAACACTGCAACACAGGCCCCATCATCACAAGTGGTAGGCCAGCCTCAACTGCGTCCCCTCAAGTGAAGTGTCCCCGTCGACAGCGCAAGAAAAGACTGGTGCAGAACACGCCGTGGCCACTCAACGCCACCACCGACAGCGCGGACATCGCGTCATTTGTTCCTCCCGGTGTACAGGCACCCCACGTGCCAGGAAAAGCATCCAAGGAGGAGACTGAGCACGCAAAGCCAGAGGCGCGCAGAAAGCCGCACCAGTGAACCTGACCGCACAGACGGCACCCAGGAGACATCCCCACAATGAAGCACGGCTGAACGCAAGAAGGAGAGCATCCACGTCTCCACCGCACCAGCGAAGCCCCGCAGTGGGCCAAAGACAGCAGAGTGTCCTCCCTCACACTGCCTCAAGACGGAGGCGCCAGTGACCCAAGACAGGCAAGAGGAGAGTAGCACACCCCACGTGGCAAGCCGCCACAGCGACGGATGCTCCGACAGCACAGCGACACGTGACCGGACGTCACAACGCACAGCAGACAAGGAGCCCATCCCGCAAAGTGACCAGTCCGGACAAGCGCACCAGAAGAAAGGAAGAAGCAGGCGCCACGATGGCGCAGCCTCGAGGCGCAAGCACAGCGCCCTCGAGCGAAGAGAGAAGAGGGACACCAAGACATCCTTGAGGAGGGGTTGGTGCCAATAGAAGTCCCCAAGAAGCACATGCAAGTCCTACGGACAGGACAGGCCTACAACAGGCCCGCAAAAGGAAGGTGAGAGACTGTCACAAGAACGACGCGACCAGGGAGATGTCCATGTGACGCAAACATGAGACAGGTGGCAGGACACCACATCCAAGGGAAAACCTGGTCGGAAGAAGGAGGAGAGTGTGGCACGACGCCACTCAGCAAATGAGGAAAGAACAGTGGCACGACGCCACAGGGCAGACAACCACCACAGGTGCGCAAGATGGAACAGAGAAGAGCGACAGGACCAAGGACTCGCACCAGCCCTGAGGAAGGTGTTCATCCACACAAGCCAGCCACCGGGGTGCAGAGACGTCACTGGAGACAGCTCCGCAGGAGGACCTACCGTAAGCCGCTAGCAAGCGCGATCTGCGTCCTGGCCCCACGCTTCTCAGTTCGACCGTCCTCTCACCTGTCACCGGCTGCTTGGTATCGACAACACCACACCTCGCAGTGCACCTGCCTGAAGTCAACGGAGCGGTGCCACGAAGTCCATCAAGTCCTTCTCACTCCCTAAGGTCACCCCGACAGAAGATCACCGCCTGTCTGCCCACTGAAGAAAACTAACATCCTGTTACCACCTTCCAGGTGCATCATCATCAAGGAGCATCGCACCACCCGAGTGAATCCACACACCCCGACCAACCGGAGCTCAAGGAGGCGAATCACCCAGGAACAGTCTGTGCACCCCAGTCTACCTACAGCCTGCCGAAGTCGAGCACACCCGGCCATTGGAAGATCCGCCCTTGGGGACTACACAAGACTTGGCCGTGGCCCTGTTGGGAGTTCCGCAGCGACCCCTAGACGCGGCCTACGCAAAGGCCCGTACAGCCCACGCGGTCACGTGGCAGTCCAGGGGACAAGGGCCTCATCGGAATTCCCGCGTGAAAGGAGTGCGAGTAGGAGAGATGTGTCGGCCGCGGCTCCACGTCAAGCGCAGGAAACACGAAGGTCACAGCTGAAGACTGGTCACCCACAAGATCACCAGAGGAAGGCGCAAAACCAGTGCCCAGATGGCGAGGACGCCTAGACAACGACACCACCCGCGGAGGCTACATGAGTGACTTGGCTGTGGATCCGTTGGCAGTTCCTCAGCGACGCCTTTGCGCGGCTCACGCGAAGCCCCGCACGGTCCACACGGTCCCATGACGGCCAGCAAGAAAAGCCACCCAAGAGGCTCCAGTGGCAGAGGAGTCCAGGCAAAGTCGAACGTCGCTCAGCAGTCCGGAGTAAGGAGAGTCACCGTGCACGTCACCTCACAGGAAGGCCTCACTCACTGAGATCATCTCTGAATCCAAAGTGAAGTTCACCACAGCTCCAGATGCATCGGCGCTGAACTTTTATACATAGACTTTCTACACCATGAGAGCAGGGCCGTCTAAAGAACATCGACAAGGCGACTGAAGGCATCCCAACCCTGCGGTCTGAGGCTCCAGGCTGTCTGGCCGACGGCCTGTATAGACTCTTTTGGTGCTATGTGTTATTTATGTGTTTTTATTACAGGTTGGACTTTCGTTTTGTTTCTTATTAAATTTTGGGAGGGATGTAGTATCCGGCCGGATACGGTCTAGTGTTCCAATGCTAATGTAACCCACACTAGACACCCACCCACCACAGGCGTCACCAGTCAGGTGACCCCGTCAATAAAAGGGGGCCGGGCGCACGTGCCTGGGCCAGTTACTACACTACTTATCCTGGTGTCCGTGTCTGTCATTCTCCAACATGCGGGCATAAGGCCCAACATTACAGCACCCACGTCCAACAACAAGGCATCCCCATCCATCTGCTACCATCACCTCTTCACCACCCCCACAACCCCCATTCCTTTGTCACTCAACTGTCTTCATTTACAGGTTCCATGCACCACACCTACAACATTCTGCTCCTTCTGCCCCCAGACCATAGCCGTCTCCTCTAAAACATCTGTTACCTGGAAAACCCAAAACATCCGCTCCGTCTTCCTAGCCCAACCCCTGCTAATCTTGCATTAAATCCCAGATTCCAACATCCATTGGCACCCCACCCCATCAGCTCACCACCTTTAGCTTCACTTTGCCTCTGTGGCCCCAATTCACCCATGAAGCAAGCCACCCTCGCCCTTCCTTCTTCCATCACATCCAGCTCCACCTGCCACTCTTCCTCCCCTCACACGCACAGGCCATGGCCCTCTTTGTTCCCTTCCCGATGGCTATTCATCCCACCCCAGGGCTGTAACTTCTGGGGGACAAAAGAAAGACTCTCACCCTCTTTCTGGTTCTGAGCAGAGTTCATGAAATGACCAATGTTTCAGGATCTGTCACCAGGGGCTTAGCGACAGGGGGGTGTTTGGGGTGTGACACCACCCAAATAAATGCATTCTTGTCATGGTACTTGGGTCTGGGGACCCTGATTCGGCTCTGTTATTTCTGTGTCGGTTTTTCTGGTCATGCACCAAGAATAAAAGATTAAAGATTGATATTTAATATAAAACAGGAGAGAGAGTGAGGCAGAGATATACATCTGCTGGCTGAAACCAGATAACCTAGGATCAATTACGGCTTTCCTGCTTGTCCAAATTGTGTGATCTTAGGCACTCATTTTATTTCACAGTGCCTCGTTTTTCTTTCTTATCACGTATGAGAGCTTTTTAAAATTCTTGCGTTCAGGATGTGCGCTGTACAAGCACCTCTTAGGTTTGTTTTTATAGACTAGAGTGTTGCTCCATCTATAATACGAATCTAGGGCATGTTTCGGTATTACTTGACTGCTGACTTGCCTCTTGATTCACTAATGGCATTTTCGTTGGAGGGCAAGCCGTTAATGTTTCTAAGTTTATGTTTGAAAACTATAACTTTTAATAAATGTCTGTCTATGCAGTGCTATAATCTGAGGTACTAAGGTGAAATGCTAATGTATGTTAAAGAAATGGAGTTTTGGGAATTTTGAAGAGACTATCATATTTCTACATTATGTTTGTTGCACAAAATACATTCCAAATGCTTTTATGGCTTGGCTCGTACATGGACTTTTGGAGCCAAGTCAGACGCTTGGCTCAGCTCTAGCTCGGCTTTCCCTAATAATTTGCTGGAGCGCCAACCTGTTTGCGACTTGAGCTTAGTACATGAGCCCGCCAGTCACTTGATAAAATTATTTGTAAAAGGCAAGGACTGCCTTCAAGCACTAATTTGACAACTCTACCATCAAGGCTTCTAGTAGCAGAGACGAAGAAATATATTTAAAAAAAATGTAAATCCGTATTTGTAAAGCGTGAACTACTCACCCTTACGGGTCTCAAGGCGCTGGGGGCCGTCAAGGAAATTAAGTGAGCTATCTGCCCAGAGTCACATGGTGCTGAGCTGAGCTGCTGCCAAAGCCGGGGATTGAACCGTGAGCCCTGTGCTCCAAAGTCAGCTGCTCTGGCCGCTGCACCACACCTCTCCAGAAGAAGAAGAGTGCTTGCAGTGAATATACATTTAAAATAAGGTATCTCAGGACAGAGTCTCCGGACCATTGTGCAGTATGTCACTGTAGGAGAGCTACCAGGTCAAGGTAGGTCCAGCAAGGGTGTAGCTTCAGGGGTGGTGTATGGAGTGCGAAACCCCTAAATACATTCTTGGCTTTGTAGTTGGGACTGGGGGTCCAGAACAGAGTCTGCTAAGTCTGTGCTAGTTTTTTTAGTCATTCTCATTTCAATAAGATCTTTTTACTTATTCACGTTTTCGACTGGAAGTTTAAATTAATATACATATAGTGACCGGTTTACCCAAAAAGTTGTAAATCTGCACCCACGGAAGTACTCCGTGAATGGGTGCAAATTTACTACTTGTTGGAATTCACAAACATTGACAGAAGTAGGTTTGGAAAGCTGCACCAGTCTCTGGTGTCCAGGCATACTACTGGCAATCAACCTCCCAAAAGGTGATGGGATGAATGCTTGCAATAGAATAAACGAGAGGCAATCGCTCGGCGGTAGCATTACAATCCATTGTTTTTTGCCCACTGTGCCACTCTAGACTCAGCCCCGCTAAAGCAAATCAATATTGACGCTGTTCCTTATGGTAACAGTCCATCGAAAACCTTGGCCATCTTACTCTCCACACTGCAGCCAATTGCTTTTTTATTTGTGAAATTTGAGAGTTACCCCCCGCCCCCCATCTCACTGACTAAGGTTCGCCCCTGTCTGTCACCATAACCATAAGCATTACAACTGAGAAAGAAAATACTTTTACCACATCAAATGTACTCTCCATTGTTCACTGCCACAAATTCACATACTTCTCAGAAGCAGGACAGGCTGTGCCTGTGGCAGGTAAAAAAAATGGGCATACGTGAAAAAACAGTGCAGCAACTCAAATGTTGACCATTAGAAATAGAGGAAATATACCCCCATGCATCCCGTCACAGGATATTCAGACCCAGATTCACAAACAAATCCCGCAATGCAGAGCAGCAGCCAGAAATGCTGTGCTGCGTTGCATGACAGGGAGGGAGCAGGAGAGCGATATATCTACAAAGATGTGGCACTCTCTTTCCCTGTCCCTAGCCCTGGTGCAGCTTTTAGCTGCCATGCGGCAGGCACACACCTTAGTGCCTTAGTGCTACAGTGTGTGCCGAAATCTACCATAGGTTTTGTACAGGAAGGGTACCCTTCCTGTACAAAAATCTCTTGCTAGACAAGTTTAAAACCTTTTCCTGCTTATTATGTGTGTTGTACAGTGCAGCACACATGTAAAGTCAGACAAACAAGGAGAAATGAAAACATCTCTCCTTTTAATGCCTGCTTTTTCAGCTGCGTTAATTTTTGGCTCTAGACCCTATCTTCTAATGTTCGTAGATGGGGTTTAGCGTCAAAAAGCATGGGTGGTTGCATGGGAACACCCATGTATCACCCATGTAACGCCCTGTGACGAAAAATAATGCAAAGCAGTGTTTCGCCCTGCTTTGCATACTTTTCCATACAAACCAACGCAAATACCAATTAGCGTTGGTTTGTTAATCCCCAAAAAGGTTTAGTGTTACTTTATCTCTAAAAAAGTAATGTTAAACCGACACTAAGCCTTTGTGAATCTTGGCCAGAATGTCCATCAAATCAACTGGGCCATCAGAAATCACAAGGCACAAAATATGTGCATCAGAATTACTGGGTGACAGAAGACAGCAATGGCAGTTCATCTGCTGTTGTCATGCTATTCTGAGCGTAGTGCAGTAGCACCAATCAAAGATGAGAGAGTTATATAGACATAACTCCTATACAAAAGAATACTGAAATGAGCATACTGATTGAAGCTACTATTCCTAGAGAGTATGCTGTATTGGCTCATCGGCTGTGGCGGCTCCTCCGCTAAGAAGGAGGAGAGTCGCCTCACTGCTTTTAAGCAGTCACTAAAGGAAAAATACAATGATAATAACTCTAAGTTATTATCATTTTATTTTTTTCTTGTTGTGGCAGCTTTGCGGGCGGGGCGGGGCTACGCTGCTGACAGAGCAGGGGAGGAGTGGTTTGCATTCCCTAAAGCGTGCTTGAATGTTTGGCCCTCCCTCTAGGGCCGGCCAAACATTCATGCGCACTTTGCATATTCTCCACCCAGGCTGCATTACAGCCTTGGTGGAGAACATGCCCAGGAGAACTACAGCGCTCAGACCAATCACAACGCTGCATTGCAGTGCTGAGATTGGCTCTGGGGAGCCTGAGTGCTTACCAATCACAATGCTGCATTGCAGCGTTGTGATTGGCTCAGGAGAGTCTGAGTGCTTCTTGGGTGCTCTGTTCCAGAGACGACGATGGAAAAAAAAAAAAAAAATGGAAAAACGCGGTGAGGAGGCATGTCTTTTATCCTTTACCCCCTCTCCTGCTCCCCCCGGCCCTCCGCCCCCTACCCCCGATCTGTGCCAGCCACCACTGCCCATCAGATACTGTAGCACAACATGTCGGGCCATCAGGTACTCTGCATATAATAATAGAAGGAAAAGTATCTCAGCGCCATTCTACTTCTTCTATTTCCCAAAGAGGTTACTCTTTTATTTGAACAATAATACATATTATCTTCAGCTGACACAATTTTCTCTCCAGCAGTTTAGCTGAGGAACTTTCACCAGGTGGACATTATATTTACATCACAGTCATTGTTGAATATACATGGTGTTATTTCATATTATTTTGGCGTCCATGATACTGAAGGTGAGTCATTTCAAAAGTACAGAATGTCTGTCTATACGTCATTCGGTTACAGTGCCACAAGGATGCTTACCTGTCAGTTAATCTGCCTAGAAATGGCAAGCCTTTAACAAATCATATACATTATAAGTTTCACTCACTCAGAGAATGCTTAACCTACGACTTACTGTGCCACAACATGTTTTATCTCTGTCCCTCTGGGTTTCCCCATACTTCTTCATGTCCTCTTTGTCTCTTCCTCTGTGTCTCTAGCCCATTCCTTCTGTTTCTAACCATCTCCCTCCTTATCTTCTGTCTGCATTTTTGTGCCTCTTCACAAAAATCTCCCTCTTTCACATGTTCTCACACTCAATAACTTACCCACTCACCATCCAAAATGTACTCGAAGTCACTCACAGTCACAGTCTCAGTCACTCTCTCATCGACACTCGCCTGTTCTTTGCAACTCAGTTTCTCCAGATTGGCTCAGTGAATAAAATATTCTTTGCTAACAAATGTGTAATCCAGAGGTCACACGTTAGAATCCCAACAAGGACGATTCAGTGGCTCATCTTTCTGAGGTCAGTAAATTGGGTGAGAGTGATATCTGTTATTTTTTACCTCCTCGAGACGCCAGAGGAGTGGTATGAAGCGCTATTCAAAAAACAAGTTAAGATTATTCTTTCAATTCCCAACTGACTCCCGACTGACTCATCCCTCTCTAACCCAATCGCTCACACATACACACTTTCTCACTCAGAAGCATTCTCTATAATTCACTCTCGCTCACTCAGTATGAGATTCCCTCTCAGTTGCCCACTTTCATAATATTTCATGCTCACTTTCTTTGATAGTTTTTTCTGTCTCACTCACTCTATTCTTCACTGGCTCACTCTCGCTCACTCTATAAGCTATTCACAGACATTCTCTCCCACCTTTGCTCTCACACTCTTGCTTACTCACTCACAGGTTATGTCTCTCACTAACTCACTCAGCCACCCCCTTCGCTCCCTAACCTATTATCCCACTCACTCACTGCAGAGTAATGATTAATAAATATGTAACTTTATCAGCCAGGATAGGCACGGTAAGGTCATGAAGGAAGGTGACAGAACAGCGGCTGAAATTAAACGCAGTATGCTCAAAGTCAGCCTTCCTCTGAGCAATCACAAAGTTGAACAAGCATTGGCAAAGCAAGTAATCTGATCTTCACAACTGGTGCAAAGCATAATTAAAATATATATATTTATATACCACCCTCTTTTTGTTTGAAAAGGCTCCCTTGAGCTAATGAGCTGAGAAGCTCTGGCTAATTCACCTGTACCCAGTTAGTGGTACAGAGGCATGAGAAGACTTTGGGAAGCATTTCCAGCACCCACAAAATGATCGAAGAAGGACAACTATCCTGAAACACGTGTCTAGAGATACACAGCACTGGCTGCACCAACAAAGGTGGAAAACTAAAGACTGTCACTGAAGTAAGTGTTATCATGCATTGTATTTACCATGATCCAGTGAGGTGAACTGAGTGCTGGGATGTGTGACAGTGTGCTCACACCCCTATATGTGTATATATATATATATATTCACTGAAAAAACCATAGGTTTCAGGGGCGTTATAGTTAGTTGGACATTTCACTCGTACAAAACCATAGAAATTCCCCCGTTATAGTTAGTTCAGCTAACTATAACTCGCGCGCCCGCAATGCACTGCTGATGACGTCACATATTACATCACTCATGACATGGTCAGTGACATCACTCATGACATCTCAAATGACATCACTGATGACATCACTGATGACATCATCCTTGTGATAGAGTGGCAGACCTCCTCTCACCCTAATATAACCTTTGACACCCACACTCAAAAATACAAACTAACATTTTCAAAACAATGGACATACCAATACCAGTTACAACACACCTATTCAGTAATTCCAAGATCTACACACACATCCACTCATTCACCAACAGTCCCTATACAGTCACTCATACATGTACTCACTCATCATATGTACTCATTCACCTATACATCCTGTTACACACCGCCACTCATCCATAGAGTTACTCACACACATAGTCACACATGCAAACAAAGTATCAAACATCCATTTACTTGCATATACAGTTATACACACACTACCACACTTACTTCTACAGAAACTTACACATACTTACTCTCTTAAACAATCACTTATAGAAACACCTACTTATTTGTACAGGAACTCTTCCAATCTCTCACTCACATATACTCACTTATATACACCAATACTCACATATACTAGTTTAAAACATATGTAGTTACTCATAAAGACACTATTGAGACAGTCATTCACTCACTAACACACCCATACACATACTCATCCACCTATACAGTCCTGCACACATGCTGTCTTCAACACATACAAACAGTGAGTCACTCATTCATGCATCTATGCACTAAGTAATACCCCCACCGAACCATACAGACACTCAGACACTCATACTGATACTCAAAAACCAACTAATAACCCATATAGACACTCATGTAGCTACTCACCAACCCATGCAGCACTTATACACAAAGTGAGAGACTGATACAGATATTTTCATATTTAAACATTACTCACTAACCCATGTATTCACTACGATACACTTAGTCAGTTATACAATCAATTTTACAAAAAAAATCATCCATTTAGACACTTATATACCCATTTATTCTTCCATCGACCTTGAGATATACATATATAAAACATATTTAATTTTCAGAAAAACACACATTCACTGGATGATGTCATCAGTGATGTCATCAGTGATGTCATTTGAGATGTCATCAGTGATGTCATGAGTGATGTCACTGACCATGTCATGAGTGATGTAATATGTGACGTCATCAGCAGTGCATTGCGGGCGCGCTGAGTTATAGTTAGCTGAACTAACTATAACGGGGGAATTTCTATGGTTTTGTACGAGTGAAATGTCCAACTAACTATAACGCCCCTGAAACCTATGGTTTTTTCAGTGAATTTCTAAGGTTTTTTAAATGCTAATTTCTAACTATAACGTGCCTGAAACCTATGGTTTTTTCAGTGAATTTCTAAGGTTTTTTAAATGCTAATTTCTAACTATAACATGCCTGAAACCTATGGTTTTTTCAGTGAATTTCTAAGGTTTTTTAAATGCTAATTTCTAACTATAACGTGCCTGAAACCTATGGTTTTTTCAGTGAATATATATATATTTATTATACTATGTATACATGTGAAAATGTCTCAGTCCCCTGTATGCCTCGGTGGCACAGAAAAAATGGGTGGAACTGACGTCAGCACGCCGACGAGGTCCTCTTATGGCTCCGATGACTTCATACGGTGTCGCGAGCGGAGCCGTGCTCATTGACGTGGGAGAGCTAGGAAAGAATTTCCGTGGAATGCTGGTGCAGGGGATATTCACCTAAGTGTTCAGGCTAGTCCTTTGGGAGCAACTGTTTATGTTGCCACTCCAGAAACCGAAACCAGTGATCCGAGGGCAGAGGCCCTGCAGATGGCACATGAGGTGGGGTGCCCAGTCGTGTGCACCGGCGGGGCAGCGAAGTGACAAGCACCACAACCCACAAAAAAGGTAACGAGGGCACTGAATAACACAGGATCTTCTCTTTGTATCTGGCAGGAACAACGAAGTTAAAATGCCCTAGTACTAAAATGTAGAATTAGTGCTACAATGGTCTTCAAGAGGACCTGCGATGCCGCTTCTGCCTCCCATACCCTGGAGGTGGCACATGGGTCACGCGGTACGGTCATACTGCGGTGGGACGCACACTCGTTGACCTCTCATGGCACTGCTCCACACTTCAGGGAGGACGCTTTCCATTAGCTATGTTTTCTGATGACATGTCACGCCGGCCCCGTCCAACAACAGAACTCCTTTAGATCCAAACAGACTCTTCCACTCTCTCACCGGAAGTGAAACCAGGCCACGCGGACAATACCACAATACAACAGCCGGGAATGCACTTTTCGGTAAAAAAAACACATTCCTTCCTCCTAATTAATCAAATAAACGTCTCACTGAAGAACAGGGGCCAGCTTCGATCGGTAAACAGCCGTTACAATGACTTTTTTACTTTGCGATACCATTACAACGCATGCATTACCACGCATGCGTTGTACATCACGAAGTCATTACTACGCATTTTTTTACCACGCATGCCTTTACAACGAATTTTGTTGTAATGGTATGTATGGTAAATGACCATGCATTCTAAAAAACATGTAGACGATCCATGTCGTTGTAAGGAAACAGAGGCTGTTCCGTTTCCTCACAACGACGTGCACCGCCCCTCAGAGATGACGTGAAGCAGGAACCACGAGGATAGAGGACCCATGAGGAGTGAGAGGTAAGGGGGATTGGGCATGGGGTGGGGTTTCTTTTCTAGGGTTTAGGGTAGTGCAGTGGTGTTTGGGTGGTGTAGGGGGTCATGCTGGGGGTAGTGTTTTAGGGTTTAGGGTAGTGCAGTGGTGTTTGGGTAGTGTAGGGGGTCTTGCTGGGGGTAGTGTTTTAGGGTTTAGGGTAGTGCAGTAGTGTAGGGGGTCGTGCTGGGGGTAGTGTTTTAGGGTTTAGGGTAGTGCAGTGGTGTATGGGTAGTGTAGGGGGTCGTGCTGGGGTAGTATTTTAGGGTTTAGGGTAGTGCAGTGGTGTTTGAGTAGTGTAGGGGGTCATGCTGGTGGTAGTGTTTTAGGTTTAGGGCAGTGCAGTGGTGTTTGTGTAGTGTAGGGTGTCATGCTGGGGGTAGTGTTTTATGGTTTAGGGTAGTGCAGTGGTGTTTGGGTAGTGTAGGGGTCGTGCTGGGGGTAGATTTAGGGTTTAGGGTAGTGCAGTGGTGTTTGGGTAGTGTAGGGAGTCGTGCTGGGGGTAGTGTTTTAGGGTTTAGGGTAGTGCAGTGGTGTTTGTGTAGTGTAGGGGGTTTTGCTGGGGTAGTGTTTTAGGGTTTAGGGCAGTGCAGTGGTGTTTGGGTAGTGTAGGGGGTAGTGCTGGGGTAGTGTTTTAGGGTTTAGGGCAGTGCAGTGGTGTTTGTGTAGTGCAGGGGGTCATGCTGTGGGTAGTGTTTTAGGGTTTAGGGTAGTGCAGTCGTGTTTGTGTAGTGTAGGGGGTCGTGTTTTAGGGTATAGGGTAGTGCAGTGGTGTTTGGGTAGTATAGGGGGTCATGCTGGGGTTAGTGTTTTAGGGTTTAGGGTAGTGCAGTGGTGTTTGGGTAGTGTAGGGGTCGTGCCGGGGGTAGTGTTTTAGGGTTTAGGGTAGTGCAGTGGTGTTTGTGTAGTGTGGGAGGTCATGCTGGGGGTATATTTAGGGTTTAGTGTAGTGCAGTGGTGTTTGGGTAGTGTAGGGAGTCGTGCTGGGGGTAGTGTTTTAGGGTTTAGGGTAGTGCAGTGGTGTTTGGGTAGTGTAGGGAGTCGTGCTGGTGGTAGTGTTTTAGGGTTTAGGGTAGTGCAGTTATGTTTGGGTAGTGTAGGGTGTCGTGCTGGGGGTAGTGTTTTAGGGTTTAGGGTAGTGCAGTGGTGTTTGGGTAGTGGAGGGGGTAGTGTTTTAGGGTTTAGGGTAGTGCGCCCAACCAGCCACAATATCCGTGGACAAAGGGGATCCTGACTCTTTGGAACGCTCCGTCAATTGAATAATTTGGGTCAAGGGCCCTACCACATCCAAGACCTATCAATTCCTTTCTTGGGATCCCTCATATACTTGGAGAAAAAGGTACATAGTTTCTCATCAATTTCAGGCATGTGTGCCACCTTCCCCTTCAGTGAGGGCCTGGGGCATTCTCCCCTCATCCTATGCCTGACCTCCCTTTCAAGGGGTTGATGGATTTTCCCCACCACATACTCTGCCACTTTGGCATCAGGTGTCCACTCTGCCGACCTAGGATGGTAAATTTGGGTAGGCTCGAACATGTCCGAGTGGACCCCGTCTCCAACCGGGGACTGAGAGAAGTGCGACTCTGGACGCCAGGGACGCCCCGAGTCCTTATCCTCATCGGAGGAGAAATCGTCCTCCGATACACCCTCTCCCCCTAAGGGAAACCCGCCGTCGGGGTCTAAAATAGTGGTGACAGTGTCGCAATTTTCTCCGGGCCCCTCCTCCTCCCGGCAGGGTGCATGTTTTAGCGTTCGCGCACTCTTGAGGAAGGTCTCCGTAAGTTTATCAAATCGTTCCAAGTGCCCCGCGTTATGCTTAACTGCCCTTTTATTCCCCATCTGGGAGCTACTTGGACCCGCCACCACCAGATCTGGGTCACTGAACACCCCAGGGATGCTTTTTGCCAGCTTATCAACCTGATCCCTAAGAGGAGCCAGTGCCCTAGAAATAGCCAGAGAGAGGGCTTGGTCCACTGCTGGAGGGAGAAGTTGGGGGGCCATTCCTCCTCCACTTCCTGGTAGGAGGAGTAAAAATGGTCTTCTGGAGAAGACATGATAGCAGAGGGTGTGAGCACAGAACAAATGCCCTTAAAATCCTTAAGACAGCCCCCTCGCCGGTGCTCCAACAGCTGGGCATTCCCCGAAGCTGTTATAAGAATAGACTGAGGCGCAATACCAATTACTAACGTGGCCGTGTGGGGAAATCACCGCATAGCGGTGTCAAAATTAGGCGAGGGTTGGTCGGGAATCAAGAGGACACTAAAGGAGTGACCGGAATCCCAAACGCGTGTAAAGACCAGCGGGAGCGCTCGACGGAGCTGCCTCGCTCGGACCAGACGCGCCTGACAGGATCTCACCGTGCGCAGAGCACACAGCGGGAGAAACTGTGAGGGGGAGAACGCGCTCGGGCAAGAGCCTGCTGCGCAGGGAATATGAAACAATACCAAGGCAATAATGCTAATAACGTGCACAAGAAACCGCTATACAAACAGCAACAACGTCAGATTAAGCCAAGAATGTAAGGAATGCACTTAACTGACGAGCAGTGAAGAAAGAGGAAGCGGAAGGGACGTCACGATATTATATACAATGGACTGTGATATGATTGGACTATAGTTGCCTTGGAGACTACCCCCTAATGGTTCATGGGTTGTGTAGTCTTTTGTTTAATGATTGTTGTGTTACGTTTTCTTTGAACTGCTATGCAAATAAAGTGAGGAAAGATATGCATAATCCTCACCTCCATCCTGCCATAGAATTCATTAAACTTTATTTGATCTGATTTAGAAACATAGATCATAAAAGTGTACATAAAAAGAGTAAATCCTCTTTCCTAATACAATACAGTGAGAATTAATTAAAACCAGTAGGTAAAAACGGGTGTTACAAAGCCCGGTTCAGAGCAACTTCAGGTTAACAGAATCGTAAAGTTCAATGTTTCGCAAGATCAATCTCATGTACTTCGTGCAAAATACGCAATAAGGGGTCCAAGTAAGATGTAACGCTCCAATACCTGACCAGTTTGCACTATATAAAACTGCAGAAAAACTCAAAATAAAAAGTGTTTTGCACACTTCTGTCATTGGGCTATATGTGGGCTACATCTGGGTGATATTTGTGCTACATTTGGGCTCTTTTTCTCTGGTGGCCATCTTGGGAGACTTATTTGTTATGAAGTTTCCTCATTTCGTCATTTACTGCAGTCTCCTCAGTAGGAAATGCTTTCAGTTTTTTACTTTGATTCCATCAAGAAGGCATTCAGATATGTCACACATTTGCCATAAATTCAGAATGTTAGCACTCTAGTTGTTCATTAGATCACTGTAGTAAAGCTACTGCTCACCAGGGAGTTAACGGGAAGTCTACTGCTGGTATTGAAAGTGATTGCTTCAGTCTGCATGTCAGAATTTTCTAATGAAATAGAAGAGGATTTGAGATCTCACTTAAAACATGCCCTAAATTTCTTTCTGCAGCACTAACCATAATTTCTATGGCAAAATGAACCCCCTCATTTTGTTCCTTTTTGAATTAAATGTTTACCAGTTTATTACAATCAAGATGGCTTCAGGTGTGCCATACTTTTGTCATAAGTCAGACTATTAGCGCTCTAGTTGTTCTTTAGAACACTCTGGGAAGCTGCAGTAGAACACAAAGGCATCAACTGACAGGCTGCTCCTGTTGAAATATAACAGGAAGATATTTGAGATCTCACTTAAAACATGTCCTAATTTTTCTTTCTACAGCACTAACCATAATTCCTATGACAAAATGAACCCCTCATTTTGTTCCTTTTTAAATTAAATGTTTTAAGAGTTACCAGTTTATTCCAATCAAGATGGCTTCAGGTGTGCCATAATTTTGTCATAAGTAAGACTGTTAGCGCTCTAGTTGTTCTTTAGAACACTCTGGGAAGCTGCAGTAGAACACAAAGGCATCAACTGACAGGCTGCTCCTGTTGAAATATAACAGGAAGATATTTGAGATCACACTTGAAACATGTCCTAATTTTTCTTTCTACAGCACTAACCATAATTTCTATGACAAAATGAACCCCATCATTTTGTTCCTTTTTAAATTAAATGTTTTAAGTGTTACCAGTTTATTCCAATCAAGTTGGCTTCAGGTGTGCCATACTTTTGTCATAAGTAAGGCTGTTAGCACTCTAGTTGTTCTTTAGAACACTCTGGGAAGCTGCAGTAGAACACAAAGGAATCAACTGACAGTCTCTGCCCTTGTTGGATGTACATGTTTTACTGAGAATGTCAGTCTTCATTCTCACATGACTGAGAAAGATAATGTGAATTTACAGAAAATATGCTCTCATTTTAGCTTCTGGAGCACCTTCCAAAACTGTATGGGACAAGCATGTGAAAATAGTTTTCTCTCAAACATGATTCATGATATCCCACAGGGTAAAATCACCTTAGAACACACCACAATTCCTGAAATTAGTATGGTACCATCAACAAATGAATTCTAATGTAACTAAAGTCTGTTATCACCCTTTATAGTTCTCCTTTTGGTAACCCTCAAAATCTTCAATTCACTACAATGCATTTCAATGGGGTACTATCATTTATATTGGTCCCAAGATGGCTGCCAGCAATTCCAGGATGAAGTGCTGACAGCCAATCAGATCTCACGATGACATGGGTGGTTAGGCTCCGCCCAGATATATATGTGTTTTCTTTTTCAAATTTCTCAGGAACTTCTGAACGGATTTACACCATTTAACCAAAAGGCACGACTCTGAACCAAGGGCTACCTTTTTGCCAAATTTGGTGTAATTCCGTTAAGCAGTTCGGGCTGTAGCTGCGATGAAAGGTTCCTATGGAAAATTGCATGGGGAAAACACGTTTTGGGACCCCCCTTTTTTCTCGGCCCCCACTTGACGAATCACCCCGAGACTTTCAGGATAGGAGCGGACCGGAGCTCCCCACAAGTTTTGAAAATTTCGCGAAGATTCGTCAACCGGCGCCAAAGTTATTTCAAATAGAATGTTGCGGATTTCCTATGGAAAATAGGTCCTAACTATAACTATCTACTGGCGACCGCCAGTAGATAATACATATATATATATATTCACTGAAAAAACCATAGGTTTCAGGGACATTATAGTTAGAAATTAGCATTTAAAAACCTTAAAAATTCACTGAAAAAACCACAGGTTTCACGGACGTTATAGTTAGTTGGACATTTCACTCGTACAAATCCAGAGAAATTCGGCTGTTATAGTTAGTAGAGATAACTATAACTTGCGCCCCCGCAATGCACTGCAGATGACGTCACATATTACATCACTCATGACATGGTCAGTGACATCACTCATGACATCTCAAATGACATCCCTGATGACATCACTGATGACATCATCCAGTGACTGTGTGTTTCTGTAAAGTTTAAATAAGTTTTATAATATATATGCAAAGGTGTATTGAAGAATGAGTGGGTGTATAAGTGTGTGAATGGATGATTTAGTAGGTGCGTGACTGTCTGTATAAGTGAGTGATTAAACATAGCTTACTGAATGCATGGGTTAGTGAGTAAACTGTGGAAATGTCTGTATCAGTCTGTCAGTTGGTGTATAAGTGGCTGCATGGGTTGATGAGTAGCTACATGACTGTCTATATGGGTTATTGATTGGTTGTCTGAGTATCTCTATGGGTGCCTGAGTGTCTGTGTGATTGGGTGGGGGGTGGGTGGGTGACTCCTTGCATAGATGTGTGAGTGGGTGATTCACTGGGTGTATTGGTTCAAAAGTGCATCTGTGAAGGGCTGTATGGGTGGGTGAGTGTGTGTATGGGTGTGTTGGTGAGTGAATGGATGTCTCAGTGGTAACTACATATGTGAAAGGCAGTATATGTGAGTGTTGGAGTATATAAATGACTATACCTGCGAGTGAGTGATTGTGAGAGTGGCTGTATGGATGAGTGTGTGCTTGTATCAGTGATTGTATAAAAGAGTAAGTATGTGTTAGTATTTGTATAAATAAGTGAGGTGGTCTGTGTATAACTGTATAGGTGATTAAATGGGTGTGATTGATTCTTTGCATGACTGAGTAGGTGTGTGAGTAAGTCTATGGATGAGTGGCGGTGTGTGAGTGTGTGTATAGGTGTATGAGTACATATGATAGTGCTGTATTGATGAGTGACTGCATGTATGAGTTACTGTATGGGTGAATGAGTAGATGTGTGTGTGTCGACCTAGTAATCACTGAGCGGGTATGTACTAACTGCTATTGGTCTGTCTATCGTTTCGATATTGGTAGTCTGTATTTTAGAGTGGGTGTATAAAAGGTTTTATTAGGGTGTGAGGAGGTGCATCAGATTATCACATGGATGATGTCATCAGTGATGTCATTTGAGATGTCATGAGTGATGTCATCAGTGATGTCACTGACCATGTCCTGAGTGATGTAATATGTGACGTCATCTGCAGTGCATTGCGGGGGCGCGAGTTATAGTTATCTCTACTAACTATAACGGCCGAATTTCTCTGGTTTTGTACGAGTGAAATGTCCAACTAACTATAACGTCTGTGAAACCTGTGGTTTTTTCAGTGAATTTCTAAGGTTTTTTAAATGCTAATTTCTAACTATAACGTCCCTGAAACCTATAGTTTTTTCAGTGAATTTCAAAGGTTTTTTAAAAGCTAATTACTAACTATAAGATAGCAGTCACATTTGCAGAGTGGTGGAGAAAGGTGAGCGTGGCCTCCAAACACCTATTAGCAATCCCACTGTGTGAGATTTACTGGAGGTAACAGGAGGGGTAGTTAGCCCCCAACATCAACCTTGGGGGCCAACTACCCCTCCTATTACCTCCAGTAAGTCCCACACAGCAGGATTGCTAACTTGTTATATCAGGCCCGCCCCCTCCCTGCACCACTGTGCAAACGTGCCCCCTGGCGCGTTGTAAGTTGGGGGATTAAGTCCCCTTGAATCCTGAGGGTCCCTGGGGGCCAACTAGCCCACCAGGTACCTCCAGTAAGCGCCACAGAGCTGCGTTGCAGAGAGGTGTTCTGAGGCCATGCCCCTTTTTACACCACACTGCAAAGGCCGCTTCTGGCGCACTGCTGCTCGGAGGATGAAGTCCACTTGTGTCCTGAGGTCCTCAGGACATGTGACCTGTCACATTATAATGTTCAATCAATGGTGCATTAGGGGTATTGCAGCGTATCCTGCTTCGATGCTGGTAGATTTGTATACGTGCTTTCTGAATTGTTTGTCCAATATATATCTTGTTACAAGGACATACAATGGCGTATATGATGTTACAGGTGTTACAATTTGAGAAAAACTTTCGTTCAAACTTAATCTTTTCATATACAAATTCTTTCCCCTCTATTGTAGTTTGGCAAACAATGCAATCTCCACATTTAGCGTGACCAGTGAGTTGGGGTAAACCCCAAAGGTCATTCAAAGTACATTTAGCGTCTGTGGAGGGTAGAGCTGCACGTACCAAATGGTCTTTAATATTTTTAGCCTTGCGAAAAGCAAACAAGGGACGTTCCAGTTTAAGAACTCCTGCGATAAGTACTCCCCAGTGCTTGATGACACTTTTTCGAATGGCATGTGATACTGGTGTAAAAGTCGTTACGCATACCATCCGGTTCTGTATTTTCTTGGTCTTGGGCTCTAGGAGCACATCTCTGGGACAATACCACGCTCTCTTTAGTAAATTATGAACTAGTCTGCGTGGGTAACCTCGGGTGGTAAGTTTGTTACTAAGGATCTGTGCTTCCTTGAAGTAGTCCTCTTTTAGGAAACAGTTCCTCCTGATCCGGAGGAATTGGGAGTAAGGGAGTGAATCCCTAAGAGCACGGGGGTGATGGCTGTCGTATCGGAGAAGTGTATTGCGCTCTGTAGGTTTTCTGAACAAGCTTGTTATCAATTGGCCCTGATTGTGTTGGATATTTAGGTCGAGGAAGGGAATGGTGGATTTGTTATGTGACAGGCTAAAGGTCTGGCCTCCACAGTTGTTATTCAGCCAATGAAGAAATTGTTCCATGGCCTCATTGGAGTCTTGCCAGATCATAAAAATATCATCTATATACCGCTTCCACAGGGCAATGCCACTGTGGAAGGGGTTCGTGGGTGACAGTATCCTGCCTGTCTCAAGATCGTCCATATACAGAATAGCCAGGTTTGGGGCGAAGACTGCCCCCATAGATGTTCCCCTAATTTGTCCATAGTATTGGTCATTGAAAAGAAAGAAGTTTTTGGTCAGACAAATTTCTAGGAGTTGCAGTATAAAAATGGTAGGTACTGCATATGGGCGTGGGCGTCTGTTCAATACTCGTTCAATAACGAGCATGGATTCGGTTTGGGGAATATTGGTGTAAAGTGACTTCACATCCAACGTACAAAGTGTGTTGGATGTGGGGTCAAAAGGATATTCCTCAATGAGATTAATCATAGCCATACTATCACGTATGTAACACTCTGTTTCAGGTACAAAGTCCTTGATGAAGTGGTCAATGTACTGCCCCAGAGGTTCTAGGATAGAACCACACCCCGAAACTATGGGGCGTCCCGGTGGTTTGTCTTGGTTTTTATGAATTTTCGGAAGAGTATATATCACAGGTATTCGCGGTGACTTGACGTTTAAGAATAGATGTTCTTTCTTACTGAGGAACCCAGTCTCCAAGCTATCATTGGTGACTTGTAGAATGAGTTTCTGTATCTCCTTAGTCGGATTCGTGGGAAGTCTACAGTAATAGTCGGTGTTACTCAGCTGTCTTAAGATTTCAATAGTATATTCTTCTTTCTCTTGGAGGACTATTCCACCTCCCTTGTCAGCTGGTTTTATTACAGGGGAGGGGTTCATTTTTAATAACAATGTTGTTAGTTTGTCTATGTTAGTAGGACGCAGGCTGTGTCCCACTTGGAATCTTTTTTCCCTTATTTTGTGTTATAAGCTCACTGTGTATTATTAAAAAACCTGTCCGGCTGGACAAAGAATATAGTACTGAATTGGTCTATATTCATTTGTATCTTATTTTGACTGTCTAGGGACCATTGTCTTTAGAAATAGTGACGTACCCAAGGTCCCTGACCAATTGCATATTGGGTTCCCTTGTGTTTTGTAATAGCATGAAAGGACGTCAGCACTTCCTACACGAGGCCCGCAGGTGATCTGGGAAGTGGGCGCACCCTCTGCTGCATAAAGTCCCTCCCGCGTCTGCCTGTGAAAGTTCACTCAGAGGTTGCTGGGTTGATGCAAATGTGTCCCTTGCGACACCCCGCCGTCCACCTGCCAGGGATCATGGCTCAGACAGTGCACGGAAAATCCCAAAGACAGGTTCGCAGCCCTCCACACACTGCACCTCACTCTCAGCAATCTACTAGAATACTTGAAAAACCCCATAGTTTACGGTGATGGTAATATAGTAAGTTAGAAATATTCGAACACACAGATATTAAAACGGGTTCTGCCTTACTGTGTAGTTGTTCAACAAATAACAAACACGCTTACCTCACCACTGTAGCAAGGCAGAGTATTAGATCACTCCACGTTGCAAAATGTGTTTTTCGAGAAAAGAAGTGAAACTAAAACGATACACTTAATAATACTTAGGAATTGTTTGTTTTACAATAAAAAGATACGTAGCTGGATGAATAAAGTATCTTGTCATTAGACCCACAGATCAAATAACCTTTTAAAATAGGGTAGTGAGTAAAACGGCCGCGGCATGAAGTGAGCTGGTGAGACTACTGAGTTATTGGGCTGTTTTAATAAATGGCCGATATTATAAAAACTGTAACTTTTTAATTAACATATGCTGATTGTTCTCTTATGACTATCTAATTGGCTGCCCAGAAACTATGATATGAGCAGGTGTTAAAAAATTATATTGCACCGTTTTTTTGCAAAATGTTTTCGGGTAGGGACATTCCAAAAATAATATACCATTTGTGTCTTTGGAGGGTCAATCATGCGCAAAACAGATCTACCCATTACATTTAGGTACACCTGAGCTTTTTAAAGTTAAGCAAAGGTCTGGCCACTAGGTGTGTAGAGAACATTACAGTATGTTTACTTGGTGAAAATAGTTGAGTCTTAACGCTGAGGTTCCCTTGTTGTAAATTAATTTACTATTTTGTCAGAAAATGCTTTTACTGAGCACGCACCTAAGCCACCAAAAAAGTAGACTTATGTGAGACTTGACTCAGATTGAGTCAGTCTTTTTTTAGTTACATTTTGGGGTCGTTTTTCCCCCAGTGGCGGAGCTACACTATATTTCACACAAGCAATCTTAGTGCTGCATTCATTTAAAGAAAGTGCACCGCAAAAATGATATTAAGGTTACAATCCAAACCTGTAAAAGTTACACATAGCTAGAATTGAGGTAGCAACCCCTTGGCACTAATGCATTGCTTACGACATCACACATGACAGATAAGAAACAGTGACATCAAAGATTACATCATATATGACATCACCAATGACATCAACGATCTATGCCATTACTTACTACGTAAGTTATCGCATGATAAACGTAAAATAGCACCAATGAAATCTAACCTCGCCAATCCCCTGCATGTATTCTTGATGTACTCCCTCCTCCCACCTGCAGCCACTGGACTGGAAGCGCGTAGCGTGACGTTAGAGGTTCCAAACCACTGAGCACCTTCTCATCCTAATCAAGGGACTCTCAAAACATCTGACTGTCTTCCCCCGCCATGGCGGTCCCTGTAGAACACCGGGCGAGGTTGATCAGACTCTACAGCCACTTTGAAGGCCAAGGCAAACGTTCGTTTTTAATACTCCAGCGCTCCGAAGTAACTAAAGGGTGCACATAGCGCCCTACAGCATCCAAAAAAATAATTATTCAAACTGATCTAGAACAGGGTTCATGCAAAGACAGTCATTAGAAATCAAATTGTAGACGAACCCCCATACACGGAGGCCTGCGCTATACTGAGTCAGGTGGCCTCTAGGCACATGGTTAGGGTTCTGATCAGCCTGTAGGACACTGATGGGTCCAAAGTACAGCAGGGCAGCGTGAGGCTGAACACAAGCGCAGGTGAGCGGCGGGATATGTCAGTCCCTGCCAGGCCTTGAGATGCCCCTGCGGTTCTGTCAGAGGGGAGCGCGTTTGGAAGCGCCTGGTGAGCGCCAGAGAACGCCGCCGATTCATGGCGCTTCATTCAGGCTGTTACCACCTGTCTCTGAAGCACGCGCCCACCGCATTAACTTTATGGTCGTGTTTGCTAACGAGCTGCTTATGTGCTGCCTTTTTATGGCAACAAGCTCCCGACACATTGTAGATCCGAGCTGCGTGACGGGAATCGGGTCAGAAATTACCTGAACATCAAAGGAGGACTCCTTTTATACAAACGGCGTGTGTGAGGGGAGATTGTGTGGCTAATAAAAACATGTGAATATTGCCCCCGGGACCTGGCCCACCCGGGGGCTTACAAATAACGAAGCGCGAAAGCCCGCGCTTTGTTTTTTTATATTTTTCACGGCAGGATTCGCGACCCCAACGCGAATTCTGCTGATTTTTTTTTTTTAATGCTTTTTTTAGCCCTGGGGCTTCTTGTGTGACCCCCTGAGCAGGCCTAAGGGGTCAGGGTGTTTCTACCCTGCCCCCTTTTCTTCTTTTTCAACCTTTTTTCTTCTAATTTCTTGTGACTCGGTTACCGAGTCACAAGATGGCTGCCAACACTTCCTGGTTTGGAATGTTGGCAAGCCAATCAGAATTGAGCTCGTGCCCGGGAGGGTTCGCGAACCCTCCTCGGTCCTCAGATATCGATATTTTTCTTTTTCTTATTTCTCAGGAACTACTGAACGGATTTACACCATTTAACAAAAAGGGCTCTTTCTGAACCAAGGGCTACCTGTTTGCCAAATTTGGTGTAATTCCGTTCAGCAGTTCGGGCTGTAGCCTGTTCCAATTTTTCCTATGGAAATTTACATGGGGAAAACGCGTTTTGGGACCCCCCTTTTTTCTCGGCCCCCGCTTGAGGAATCACCCCGGAACTTCCAAGACAGGAGCTGG
The DNA here is from genome assembly GCA_963921515.1 of Calotriton arnoldi. Lineage (NCBI taxonomy): Eukaryota > Metazoa > Chordata > Amphibia > Caudata > Salamandridae > Calotriton > Calotriton arnoldi. Next base: position 1,333,324 of record CAWUFW010004242.1, on the reverse strand, counting down.
CCTGAGCGGGCCATTAGTTTTGAAAATTTCGCGAACATTCGTCAAACGACACAAAAGATATTGGGAAAAGAAAAAATGCTATTTGAATAGAAACGAGATCCTAACTATAACTACCTACTGGCGACTGCCAGTAGGTAATATACATATATATATATATATGTATATAATATATATATAATATATATATTATCTACTGGCGGTCGCCAGTAGATAGTTATAGTTAGGACCTATTTTCCATAGGAAATCTGCGACATTCTATTTGAAATAACTCTTGCGTCGGTTGACAAATCTTCGCGAAATTTTCAAACTTTATGGCCCGCTCCGGTCTGCTCCTACCCTGAAAGTCTCAGGGTGATTCGTCAAGCGGGGGCCGAGAAAAAAGAGGGGTCCCAAAACGTGTTTTCCCCATTCATTTTCCCATAGGAAACTTTAGACACGGCTACAGCCCGAACTGCTGAACGGAATTACACCAAATTTGGCAAAGAGGTAGTTCTTGGTTCAGAAAGAACCCTTTTTGTTAAATGGTGTAAATCCGTTCAGTAGTTGCAGAGAAATTAAAAAAATAAGAGTCAAAAAATCAATTTCCCATAGGAAACTTTATGCAAGGCTACAGCCCGAACTGCTGAACGGAATTACACCAAATTTGGCAAAGAGGTAGTTCTTGGTTCAAAAAGAACCCTTTTGTTAAATGGTGTAAATCCGTTCAGTAGTTGCTGAGAAAATCAAAAGTAAAAACACATATATATCTGGGCGGAGCCTAACCACACATGTCATCGTGAGATCTGATTGGCTGTCAGCACTTCATCCTGGAATTGCTGGCAGCCATCTTGGGACCAATATAAATGATAGTACCCCTTTGAAATGCATTGTAGTGAATCGAAGATTTTGAGGGTTACCAAAAGGAGAACTATAAAGGGTGATAACAGACTTTAGTTACATTAGAATTCATTTGTTGATGGTACCATACTAATTTCAGGAATTGTGGTGTGTTCTAAGGTGATTTTACCCTGTGAAAAACCTTCTGCTGGGATATCATGAATCATGTTTGAGAGAAAACTATTTTCACATGCTTGTCCCATACAGTTTTGGAAGGTGCCCCAGAAGCTAAAATGAGAGCATATTTTCTGTAAATTCACATTATCTTTCTCAGTCATGTGAGAATGAAGTCTGACATTCTCAGTAAAACATGTACATCCAACAAGGGCAGAGACTGTCAGTTGATTCCTTTGTGTTCTACTGCAGCTTCCCAGAGTGTTCTAAAGAACAACTAGAGTGCTAACAGCCTTACTTATGACAAAAGTATGGCACACCTGAAGCCATCTTGCTTGGAATAAACTGGTAACACTTAAAACATTTAATTTAAAAAGGAACAAAATGATGGGGTTCATCTTGTCATAGAAATTATGGTTAGTGCTCTGGAAAGAAAAATTAGGACATGTTTCAAGTGTGATCTCAAATATCTTCCTGTTATATTTCAACAGGAGCAGCCTGTCAGTTGATGCCTTTGTGTTCTACTGCAGCTTCCCAGAGTGTTCTAAAGAACAACTAGAGCGCTAACAGTCTTACTTATGACAAAAGTATGGCACACCTGAAGCCATCTTGATTGGAATAAACTGGTAACACTTAAAACATTTAATTTAAAAAGGAACAAAATGAGGGGGTTCATTTTGCCATAGAAATTATGGTTAGTGCTGTAGAAAGAAAAATTAGGACATGTTTTAAGTGAGATCTCAAATATCTTCCTGTTATATTTCAACAGGAGCAGCCTGTCAGTTGATGCCTTTGTGTTCTACTGCAGCTTCCCAGAGTGTTCTAAAGAACAACTAGAGTGCTAACAGCCTTACTTATGACAAAAGTATGGCACACCTGAAGCCATCTTGATTGGAATAAACTGGTAACACTTAAAACATTTAATTTAAAAAGGAACAAAATGAGGGGGTTCATTTTGCCATAGAAATTATGGTTAGTGCTGCAAAAAGAAAATTTAGTGCATGTTTTAAGTGAGATCTCAAATCCTCTTCTATTTCATTAGAAAATTCTGACATGCAGTCTGAAACAATCACTTTCAATACCAGCAGTAGACTTCCAGTTAACTCCTTGGTGAGCAGTAGCTTTACTACAGTGATCTAATGAACAACTAGAGTAATAACATTCTGAATTTATGGCAAATGTGTGACACATCTGAATGCCTTCTTGATGGAATCAAAGTAAAAAACTGAAAGCATTTCCTACTGAGGAGACTGCAGTAAATGAGGAAATTAGGAAACTTCATAACAAAGAAGTCTTCCAAGATGGCCACCAGTGAAAAAAGAGCCCAAATGTAGCACAAATATTACCGAGATGTAGCCCACATATAGCCCAATGACAAAAGTGTGCAAAACACTTTTTATTTTTAGTTTTTTGCAGTTTTATGTAGTGCAGACTGGTCAGGTATTGGAGCGTTGCATCTTAAAACATGACCCCCTACACTACAAAAACACCACTGCACTACCCTAAACCCTAAAACACTACCCCAGCACGACCCCCTACACTACACAAGCACCACTGCACTATCCTAAACCCTAAAACACTACCCCCAGCATGACCCCCTACACTACACAAACACCACTGCACTACCCTAAACCCTAAAACACTACCCCAACACCACTGCACTAACCTAAATCCTAAAACACTACCCCCAGCACGACCCCCTACACTACCCAAACACCACTGCACTACCCTAAAACATGACCCCCTACACTACACAAACACCACTGCACTACCCTAAACCCTAAAACACTACCCCCAGCACGACCCCCTACACTACACAAGCACCACTGCACTACCCTAAACCCTAAAACACTACCCCCAGCACGACCCCTACACTACACAAACACCACTGCACTACCTTAAACCCTAAAACACTACCCCCAGCACGACCCCCTACACTACCCAAACACCACTGCACTAACCTAAATCCTAAAACACTACCCCCAGCACGACCCCCTACACTACCCAAACACCACTGCACTACCCTAAAACATGACCCCCTACACTACACAAACACCACTGCACTACCCTAAACTCTAAAACACTACCCCCAGCACGACCCCCTACACTACACAAGCACCACTGCACTACCCTAAACCCTAAAACACTACCCCCAGCACGACCCCCTACACTGCCCAAACACCACTGCACTGCCCTAAACCCTGAAACACCAGCTCCTGCACGACCCCCTACACTGCCTGAACACCACTGCACTGCCCTAAACCCTGAAACACATACCCTAGCACGACCCCCTACACTGCCCGAACACCACTGCACTGCCCTAAACCCTGAAACACCACCCCCTTCACGACCCCCTAGACTGCCTGAACACCACTGCACTGCCCTAAACCCTGAAACACCACCCCCAGCATGACCCCTACACTGCCCGAACACCACTGCACTGCCCTAAACCCTGAAACACTACCCCCAGCAAGACCCTCCTACACTGCCCGAACACCACTGCACTGCCCTAAACCCTGAAACATCACCCCCAGCAAGACCCCCTACACTGCCCGAACACCACTGCCCTAAACCCTGAAACACCACCCCCAGCACGACCCCCTACACTGCCCGAACACCACTGCACTGCCCTAAACCCTGAAACACCACCCCCAGCACGACCCCCTACACTGCCCGAACACCACTGCACTGCCCTAAACCCTGAAACACCACCCCCTGCACGACCCCCTACACTGCCCGAACACTACTGTACTGCCCTAAACCCTGAAACACCATCCCCAGCACGACCCCCTACACTGCACGAACACCACTGCACTGCCCTAAACCCTGAAACACTACCCCCAGCAAGACCCCCTACACTGCCCAAACACCACTGCACTGCCCTAAACCCTGAAACACCACCCCCAGCAAGACCCCCTACACTGCCCGAACACCACTGCCCTAAACCCTGAAACACCACCCCCAGCAAGACCCCCTACACTGCCCGAACACCACTGACCTGCCCTAAACCCTGAAACACCAGCCCCAGCACGACCCCTACACTGCCCGAACACCACTGCACTGCCCTAAACCCTGAAACACCACCCCCTGCACGACCCCCTACACTGCCCGAACACCACTGCACTGCCCTAAACCCTGAAACACCACCCCTGCACGATCCCCTACACTGCCCGAACACTACTGCACTGCCCTAAACCCTGAAACACCACCCCCAGCACGACCCCCTACACTGCACGAACACCACTGCACTGCCCTAAACCCCGAAACACTAGCCCCAGCAAGACCCCTACACTGCCCGAACACCACTGCCCTAAACCCTGAAACACCACCCCCAGCAAGACCCCCCTACACTGCCCGTACACCACTGCACTGCCCTAAACCCTGAAACACCACCCCCAGCATGACCCCCTACACTGCCCGAACACCACTGCACTGCCCTAAACCCTGAAACACCACCCCCAGCACGACCCCCTACACTGCCCGAACACCACTGCACTGCCCTAAACCCTGAAACACCAGCCCCAGCACAACCCCGTACACTGCCCGAACACCACTGCACTGCCCTAAACCCTGAAACACCAGCCCCAGCACGACCGCCTACACTGCCCGAAAACCACTGCACTGCCCTAAACCCTGAAACACCAGCCCCAGCACGACCCCCTACACTGCCCGAACACCACTGCACTACCCTAAACCCTCAAACACCAGCCCCAGCACGACCCCCTACACTGCCCGAACACCACTGCACTGCCCTAAACCCTGAAACACCAGCCCCAGCAAGACCCCCTACACTGCCCGAACACCACTGCACTGCCCTAAACTCTGAAACACCACCCCCAGCAAGACCCCCTACACTGCCCGAACACCACTGCACTAAAGCCTGAAACACCACCCCCAGCAAGACCACCTACACTGGCCGAACACCATTGCACTGCCCTAAACCCTGAAACACCACCCCTGCACGACCCCCTACACTGCCCAAACACCACTGCACTGCCCTAAACCATGAAACACCACCCCCTGCACGACCCCCTACACTGCCCGAACACCACTGCACTGCCCTAAACCCTGAAACACCACCCCTCAGCACGACACCCTACACTGCCCGAACACCACTGCACTGCCCTAAACCCTGAAACACCACCCCCAGCATGACCCCCTACACTGCCCGAACACCACTGCACTGCCCTAAACCCTGAAACACCACCCCCAGCACGACCCCCTACACTGCCCGAACACCACTGCACTGCCCTAAACCCTGAAACACCACCCCCAGCACGACCCCCTACACTGCCCGAACACCACTGCACTGCCCTAAACCCTGAAACATCAACCCCAGCAAGACCCCTACACTGCCTGAACACCACTGCCCTAAACCCTGAAACACCACCCCCTACACTGCACGAACACCACTGCACTGCCCTAAACCCTGAAACACCACCTCCAGCAAAACCCCCTACACTGCCTGAACACCATTGCTCTGCCCTAAATCCTGAAACACTAGCCCCAGCATGACCCCCTACACTGCCCAAATACCACTGCACTGCCCTAAACCCTGAAACACCACCCCCAGCACGACCCCCTACACTGCCCGAACACCACTGCACTGCCCTAAACCCTGAAACACCAGCCCCAGCATGACCCCCTACACTGCCCGAACACCACTGCACTGCCCTAAACCCTGAAACACCAGCCCCAGCACGACCCCCTACACTGCCCGAACACCACTATACTGCCCTAAACCCTGAAACACCAGCCCCAGCACGACCCCTACACTGCCCGAACACCACTGCACTGCCCTAAACCCTGAAACACCACCCCCTGCATGACCCCCTACACTGCCCGAACACCACTGCACTGCCCTAAACCTGAAACACCACCCCCTGCAGCACCCCCTACACTGCCCGAACACCACTGCACTGCCCTAAACCCTGAAACACCACCCCCTGCACCGCCCCCTACACTGCCCGAACACCACTGCACTGCCCTAAACCCTGAAACACCACCCCCAGCACGACCCCCTTTACTGCTCGAACACCACTGCACTGCCCCAAACCCTGAAACACCACCCCCAGCACGACCCCCTACACTGCCCGAACACCACTGCCCTAAATCCTGAAACACCACCCCTGCACGACCCCCTACACTGCCCGAACACCACTGCACTGCCCTAAACCCTGAAACACCACCCCCTACACTGCCCGAACACCACTGCACTGCCCTAAACCCTGAAACACCACCCCCAGCACGACCCCCTACACTGCCCGAACACCACTGCACTGCCCTAAACCCTAAAACACCACCCCCAGGATTACCCCCTACACTGCCCAAACACCACTGCACTGCCCTAAACCCTAAAATACTACCCCCAGCACAACCCCCTACACTACCCGAACACGAATGCACTGCCCTAAACCCTCAAACACTACCCCCAGCACGACCCCCTACACTACCCGAACACCACTGCACTGCCCTAAACCCTAAAACACTCCCCCAGCACGACCCCCTACACTACCCGAACACCACTGCACTGCCCTAAACCCTAAAACACTCCCCCAGCACGACCCCTACACTACCCAAACACCACTGCACTGCCCTAAACCCTAAAACACTACCCCCTGCATGACCCCCTACACTACCCAAACACCAATGCACTACCCTAATCCCTAAAACACTACCCCCCGCATGACCCCCTACACTACCCTAAACCCTAAAACACTACCCCGCACGACTCCCTACACTACCCAAAGACCACTGCACTACCCTAAACCCTAAAACATGACCTCCTACACTACACAAACACCACTGCACTACCCTAAACCCCTAAAACACTACCCCTACAGTACACAAACACCACTGCACTACCCCAAACCCTAAAACACTACCCCCAGCAGTACCCCTACACTACCCAAACACCACTGCACTAACCTAAACCCTAAAACACTACCCCCAGCAGTACCCCTACACTACCCAAACACCACTGCACTACCCTAAATCACTACCCCAGCACGACCCCCTACACTACCCAAACACCACTGCACTACCCTAAACCCTAAAACACTACCCCAGCACGACCCCCTACACTACCCAAACACCACTGCACTACCCTAAACCCTAAAACACTCCCCCAGCACGACTCCCTACACTACCCAAACACCACTGCACTACCCTAAACCCTAAATCTACCCCCAGCATGACCCCCTACACTACACAAAGACCACTGCACTACCCTAAACCCTAAAACACTACCCCCAGCACGACCCTCTTCACTACCTAAACACAACTGCACAATTTGTTACAGGCGTTGCAACGCAGGCCTGTGGTGCTTACTGGAAGTACCTAGTGAGCTAGTTGGGCCCCAGGGACCCTCAGGATTCAAGGTGACCTAATCCCCCAACTTAAAACGCACCACGGGGCGCGTTTGCACAGTGGTGAAGGGAGGGGCGGGGCCTCAGGTGACATGTGCGCAAACACGCCCTGTGGTGCGTTTTAAGTTGGGGAATTAATTCCCTTTGAATCCTGAGGGACCCTGGGGGCCAACTAGCCCACCAGGTACCTTCAGTAAGCACAACAGAGTTGCGTTGCAGAGAGGTGAAAAAGGTGCGTGGCCTCGGAACGCCGCTCTGCAACTCAGCTCTGTGGTCCTAACTGTAGGTACCTGGGGGCTAGTTGGGCCCCAGGGACCCTCAGAATTCAAGGGGACTTAATCCCGCAACTTAAAACGCGCCAAGGGGTGCGTTTGCACACATGTCACCTCAGGCCCCCTCCCTTCACCACTGTGCAAACGCGCCCTGTAGCGCGTTTTAAGAGGTAGTTTTAATCCCCTGCCCTATTATGTACTAGGGACTTGCAGAGGAGGTCATGCTAATCACAGGGGTACCCCAACGCATAGTGTTCCCTAGTGTATGTAGGTGTTTTCACTGTATTCTAAGTGTCTTTTAGCATAGCACTGGCTCTGGTTAGTCAGAGTCAGTTACCACCAGTACCCATCTGAAAAAGTTGTGGGCACAGGATGATTTTGCAACAAGGCCTCTTTCTGCTCCTCTGTTGGTTCTTTCTGCACATCTTTTGCTTCTTTCTGTGCGTTTTTTCTTCTTTCTTCACATGTCCTACCTCTGTAGGCATAGTTAGAAACTAGCATTTAAAAAACCTTTGAAATTCACTTAAAAAATCATAGGTTTCAGGCACGTTATAGTTAGAAATTAGCATTTAAAAAACCTTTGAAATTCACTGAAAAAACCATAGGTTTCAGACACGTTATAGTTAGAAATTAGCATTTAAAAAACCTTTGAAATTCACTGAAAAAACCATAGGTTTTAGGGACAGTTATAGTTAGTTGGACATTTCACTCGTACAAAACCATAGAAATTCCCCCGTTATAGTTAGTTCAGCTAACTATAACTCGCGCCCCCGCAATGCACTGCTGATGACGTCACATATTACATCACTCATGACATGGTCAGTGACATCCAAGAAATTAACAGTAGTGGAGTCCACTTGGCCAGTGAACTGTAAATTTACATTATTGTTGTTCAAATGTGAAATGAATTCATTAGCTAGATCTGTCGGCCCATTCCAGACTATGAATAAATCATCAATGTAGCGATGCCATGCTACTACTCTATCCATCCACTTTTTATTCTCTGGTGCCCAGGCCACCTGCTTCTCCCACCAGCCAACGAAAAGATTCGCATAACTGGGGGCAAAGCAGGTACCCATGGCCGTACCAGAGATCTGCCTGTAATAATCTTCTACAAATAAAAAAATGTTGTTAGTCAGACAGAATTCCGTTAATTCCAACAACATCTTATTATGTTCAGCAAACTTCAGCGGTCTTTTGGATAGAAAATATTGCACAGCATGGAGGCCTAATTTATGTTCAATACAGGTATAGAGACTTGTAATGTCAAGGACAATTAGTTTATACTCGGGGTCCCACTGCAATGTCTCCATGTGAACCAAAAAATCTTTAGTATCCTGTATGTACGAAGATAATTCAATCACAAATTTGAACAAAAAATGATCAATAAAAGTAGACAAATGTTCTGTCAAACTACCCTGTGAAGATACAATCGGTCTACCAGGGGTCGATCCCTATCTTTATGTATCTTGGGAATGTGGTAGAAGGTAGGTATAATTGGATTAGAACAACGGAGAAACAGATATTCATCAGTTTCAAGCATAGATTTATCATACCATGACTTAATCAATAAATGATATTGTATTATGCTGTTATGGTAGTCCTCTTTAGTTATTTTCTCATAACTATAAGTGTCCGAAAGTTGTCTTAAAGCTTCACCTTGGTACTGTTCCCTAGTTTGTATAACGATATTCCCACCTTTGTCAGAAGGCTTGCATATTATGGAGTCATCTTTGCTCAAGTTAATCAATGCCTGGTGTTGTTTCCTGGTGATGTTATACTCCATTTTAGTACTTGTTTTTGTTCTTAATTTTAACAAGTCCTTTGTCATTGATTCGGCAAATATGTCGATAGCATCAGTTGGTAATTGAGGTAGAAATTGTGACGTAGGTTTGAAGGGGGTACTTTCCCTTTCTTGATCTATACCCAACCTGATTGCTCGATCCACAGTATCCATATTACTCGTGTCGTCCTCAGTTTGTTCGATGCGCAGTGCTTCCATGACTTCCAATGCTTCTAAGTCATTGCAGGATAATACGTCAGTCATACTCGTTTTTTTAAGTACCTTCGTTGGTTTGATAGCCATAGGTTTTAACTTAAAATATTTGTGAAGTTTGAGTTTCCTTATTAGTTTGAACAGGTCAATGCGTGTTTGTGTATATTCAAACCTATTTGAAGGGCAAAAAGTCAGACCCAACCTCAACACTGATTCTTCATCACTTGTTAATATTTTTGAAGTGAGATTGATAATGGTGAGGTTTTCTACTTGCGCGCATTGCCTCGTTTGCTGCGTGTTAGCCTTGGGGAGAAATTTGTTCCTCCGGCACCAGCCACCTCTCCTTGTTTTTTTGTGGTTCCTTCCGGTGGCTTGTTTCTTCCACCTCTCCCCCATGTTTGGCGCATTATGCAATTTGCAATTTTGGGCACGTTATATTTAATTTGATGTGATATTTTATGTAGGACAGGAACATTTAAGTATGCACGTGATGATTAATGTATTCAAGCCGATACACGGCAGAATAATGTTTAATTGTGATGGGATGATGATCCAACAAACTCTGATCAATCTACAATATTAGCCGATACACGGCGTAATTATTAATTGTGTAAAGTTGTTGCGCTCTATATTTGAGAGTAGGATAAGTGAGTGGGGCCGATTTTGGTCAGAACACTGTCTCTATCATAGAGACAGGAAAATGTGTTAACAATTACAAGGTGAATATCACCTTGTGATAGATGTATAATGTTACATCTATTACCACTCCAATATACATACAGGATACTAAAGATTTTTTGGTTCACATGGAGACATTGCAGTGGGACCCCGAGTATAAACTAATTGTCCTTGACATTACAAGTCTCTATACCTGTATTGAACATAAATTAGGCCTCCATGCTGTGCAATATTTTCTATCCAAAAGACCGCTGAAGTTTGCTGAACATAATAAGATGTTGTTGGAATTAACGGAATTCTGTCTGACTAACAACATTTTTTTATTTGTAGAAGATTATTACAGGCAGATCTCTGGTACGGCCATGGGTACCTGCTTTGCCCCCAGTTATGCGAATCTTTTCGTTGGCTGGTGGGAGAAGCAGGTGGCCTGGGCACCAGAGAATAAAAAGTGGATGGATAGAGTAGTAGCATGGCATCGCTACATTGATGATTTATTCATAGTCTGGAATGGGCCGACAGATCTAGCTAATGAATTCATTTCACATTTGAACAACAATAATGTAAATTTACAGTTCACTGGCCAAGTGGACTCCACTACTGTTAATTTCTTGGATTTGAAGATCAGCATAGTAAATAACCAACTTAGTGTGTCTTTATACCGCAAACCAACTGCAGGTAACTCTATCCTACACGCAGCTAGTAGCCACCCACCCCAATTGATTAACAGCATTCCGTATGGGGAATTTTTAAGACTAAAAAGGAATAGCTCTAGGGAAGAAGATTTTAGGGTAGCAGTAAAGGAAAGCTGTGACAGATTTAAGATGCGAGGGTATAGTGAAGAATTACTTGAGAGTACACTCAATAAGGTGAACATGATATCTAGACAAGATCTGCTCAAAAAGAAAATCAAGACATCATTAAACGAAGAAATGATAACTAAGTTTAGAATGATAACTACATTTTCAGATAATGCCAACCAGTTGAGGAAGTTAATGAGAAAAACTGGCATATCCTCAAAACGGATGCAGTTATTGGTCCAGATTTACCTGTCACACCCCAAATAACTTTTAAAAAAGCTAAATCCGTTAGAGATTATTTAGTTCAGAGTCATTTACAACAAATTGTTAATACCAAGGGAACTCTAAAGGACATGAAAGGCTTCTTCCCATGTGGGAAGTGCAAAGCCTGTGCAAACAGTAAGAGAACACTGTCCTATGATATCCCAGGAATAACAAAGAAAAAAGTTATTAACAAATTTTTAACATGCAATACTACACATGCAGTCTATTGTCTCCTCTGCCCATGTGGGCTCAAATATATAGGCAGTACTATCCACCCTATGAAAGTAAGGATATTGGAGCATATGCGTGCCATAGTAAAAAATGATGTCACATATCCTGTTGCTAGACATTTTGCTGAAAAACATCAGTCAAACAGGGATCTGTTATGCTATTTCGGTATTGATTCAGTACCAGTAGGCAAAAGAGGAGGAGACAGAATTATAAAGTTAAGGAGGTTAGAATCAAGATACATCATTGACCTTCAAACTAAGATGCCCAATGGAATGAATAGTGGGGAGGAATTGGCAATACATCTTGGGGACTAGGTGTTTTTTGTAAGATTTTAAACATATGAGAGAATCTGAACGGAGTAATCAATTTCTTTAAGCTGTAAATAAGAATTTGTAAGGAGGGAATGTGAATATGCAATTTTGGGCACGTTATATTTAATTTGATGTGATATTTTATGTAGGACAGGAACATTTAAGTAAGCACGTGATGATTAATGTATTCAAGCCGATACACGGCAGAATAATGTTTAATTGTGATGGGATGATGATCCAACAAACTCTGATCAATCTACAATATTAGCCGATACACGGCGTAATTATTAATTGTGTAAAGTTGTTGCGCTCTATATTTGAGAGTAGGATAAGTGAGTGGGGCCGATTTTGGTCAGAACACTGTCTCTATCATAGAGACAGGAAAATGTGTTAACAATTACAAGGTGAATATCACCTTGTGATAGATGTATAATGTTACATCTATTACCACTCCAATATGGCGACCATAATGAATTTTTGGAAAAGTCCATCATTTATGTTTGTGAATATCTCACGTGGTTAATGGTTTTTGAATGCATATAAAAAAACATGGTCTTGTACGGCGTGCAAAAACATCGGAACATCGAGAAAGGCAACTGCCGAAACGCGTCTGTTTTGCTCTTGAATAAACAGACTCTAACATTACCCCCGTGAGTGCTCTTCCTTGGTATATTGGTGTGGGGAAGAAGAAGCTTGGATATATATATATATATATATATATATTATCTACTGGCGGTCACCAGTAGATAGTTATAGTTAGGACCTATTTTCCATAGGAAATCCGCAAAATTCTATTTGAAATAACTTTGGCGCCGGTTGACGAATCTTCGCAAAATTTTCAAACTTTGTGGCCCGCTCCGGTCCGCTCCTATCTTGAAAGTCTCGGGGTGATTCGTCAAGCGGGGGCCGAGAAAAAAGTGGGGTCCCAAAACGTGTTTTCCCCATGCAATTTTCCTTAGGAACCTTTCATCGCAGCTACAGCCCGAACTGCTGAACGGAATTACACCAAATTTGGCAAAAAGGTAGCCCTTGGTTCAGAGTCGTGCCTTTTGCTTAAATGGTGTAAATCCATTCAGTAGTTCCTGAGAAAATCAAAAGTTAAATCACATATATATCTATGGCCGCGTAGGGTCCGCGCACCCTCCCGATCACGAGCTGTATGCTAATTCAATCAATCACAGAATTTGTAAAGCGCGCTACTTACCCGCGAGGGTCTCAAGGTGCTGGGGAGAGAAAAAAGGGGGGGTGCTGCTACTGGTCGAACAACCAGGTCTTGAGTAGCCTCCTGAAGGTCAGCAGGTCTTGGGTCTGTCGTAGGCTTAGTGGAAGGGTGTTCCAGGTCTTGGCGGCGAGGTGGGAGAGGATCTGCCGCCAGTGATAGTTCTTCGAATGCGAGGGACGGTGGCGAGGGAGAGGTCGGCGGAGCGGAGTTGGCGGTTGGGGACGTAGAAGAGGAGTCGTCCGTTGAGGTAGGCTGGGCCAGTCTTGTGGAGTGCCTTGTGTGCGTGGATGAGGAGTTTGAAGGAGATTCTCCTGTCGACGGGGAGCCAGTGCAGGTTCCTCAGGTGGGGGTGATGTGGCTGTGGCGTGGTACATCGAGGATCAGGCGTGCAGAGGCGTTTTGTATGCGTTGCAGTCGCTTGATGAGCTTGGCCGGGGCTCCCGCGTAGAGGGCGTTCCCATAGTCAAGTCTGCTACTGACGAGGGCCTGGGTGACTGTTCTTCTTGTGTCTGTCGGGATCCACCTGTAGATCTTGCGAAGCATGCGGAGGGTGTTGAAGCAGGAGGATGAGACTGCGTTGACTTGCCTGGCCATGGAGAGCGTTGAGTCGAGGATGACTCCCAGGTTGCGTGCGTGGTCGGTGGGTGTCGGGGCTGCTTCCAGCGTCGTTGGCCACCAGGAGTCGTCCCAGGCTGAGGGGTTGGAGCCGAGGATGAGGACCTCTGTCTTCTCCGTGTTCAGTTTTAGTCGGCTGATCTTCATCCAATCGGCGACGGCCTTCATTCCTTCATGGAGGTTGGATTTGGCGGCGAGGGGGTCCTTGGTGAGGGAGAGGATCAGTTGAGTGTCGTCGGCGTAGGAGATTATGTTGAGGCCGTGCTGTCTGGCGATGCGTGCGAGCGGGGCCATGTAGATGTTGATCTGTCTAATTGGCTGTCAACACTCAAACCAGGAAGTGTTGGCAGCCATCTTGTGCCTCGGTAGAACCGAGGCACAAGAAATCAGGAAAACAACTGCGCAAAAAGCAAAAAGGGGGCAGGGTAGAAACACCCTGACCCCCTAGGCCTGCTCAGGGGGTCCCACAAGGACCCCCAGGGCCAAAAAGATTTTTTTTTTTTTTAAATCGGCGGGATGCGCTTAGGGTGCGCGGATCCCGCCGAGAAAAAAAAAAACGAAGCGCGGTCTCCTGTGCTTCGTTGTTAATTGGCACCCGGGTGGGCCAAGTCCCGGGGGCATGCGGGGGTTTATTAAATTAATGTATGGGGGGCCTCTAAGGCCCCCCAAGCTCTGGGGCCCGCATTCCCCGGGGCTTTAAAAAAAAATGGTGCGGGAGGGCTCTCGGCCCTCCCGCAGCCCCGGGGACCGCCACCCAGCGGGGCTTCTTTTTTAAAATTAAAATTACCTGTGTGGGGGGGCTCAAGCCCCCCCACACGCCCCGGGGACCGCCACCTCCCCATGGCACTAAATAGTTAAATATGGGGGTCCGTTACGGACCCCCAGAGCCCCGGGGACCACCACCTCCCCGGGGCTTTCAAGATGTTTGGAGGGGGGCCGCGCGGCCCCCTCCTGGAGCCAGTAATGGCCCTGGGGACCGCCACCCCCCAGGGCCGGCTCCTGCAGTGTCCCAGGGTGCCTACCCCCAAGACACTGTAGTTTGCTATGGCAGGGCGGGAGCCTCGCGGCTCCCGTCCTGCCATAGCAAACTGCTTTGGTTTTTGGAAGAGAGAGCAGGAAACCTGCTCTCTCTTCCAAAAACCAAAGCAGATTGCTTTTCCACATGGGGAGCTGCATGTCAGCAGCTCCCCATGTGGAAAAGCAATGCCGGCTCCCGAGGGACACGGGGAGCTGGCGGGACCGTGGGGGGATTGGGGACCCCCCCACGGTCCCCAACGGAGAGGGCCAGCCCCGGGGGATGGGGTCCCCCGGGGCTACAAGTGGCCCGGGAGGTGGGCCACGCGGCCCCCTTCCCAAAATTTTATTTTTAAAAATAAATAAAACAAAGGCCGGCCCCGGGGATGGGGTCCCCGGGGCCATAAGTGGCCTGAGGAGGGGGCAACGCAGCCCCCCTCCATAAGTTATTTTTTTTTAAAAAAGGCCATGCCCCGGGGGATGGGGTCCCCGGGGCCGATTAAGGCCTCGGGAGGGGGGCCACGCGTTTGCAGATAGGGAACGAATTCCCCTTGAATACTGGGGATCCCTGGGGGCCAACTAGCCCACCAGGAACCTCCAGTATGCGCCAGGGGGCTGCGTTGCAGAGAGGTGTACAGAGGCCATGCCCCTTTTTACACCTCTCTGCAATGCAGCTCTGTGGCGCTTTTTGGAGGTATATGGTGGGCTAGTTGGACTCCAGGGACCCTCAGGATTCAGGGGGACTTAATCCCACAACTTAAAACGCGCCACGGGGCGCGTTTGCACAGTGGTGAAGGGAGGGGGCGGGGATTCAGGTGACATGTGTGCAAACAGGCCCCGTGGCGCATTTTAAGATGGAGATTTAAATCCCCTTCAATCCTGAGGATCCCTGGGGGCCAACTAGCCCACCAGGTACGTCCAGAAAGCGCCACAGAGCTGCGTTGCAGAGAGGTGTAAAAAGGGGCGTGGCCTCTGAACACCTCTCTTCAACGCCGCTCCCTGGCGCATACTGGAGGTACAGGGTGGGCTAGTTGGACCCCAGGGACCCTCATGATTCAAGGAGACTTAATCCCCCAACTTAAAATGCGCCACGGGGCGCGTTTGCACAGTGGTGAAGGGAGGGGGCAGGGCTTGAGGTGACATGTGTGCAAACAGGCCCTGTGGTGCGTTTTAAGTTGGGGGATTAAGTCCCCTTCAATCCTGAGGGTCCCTGGAGTCCAACTAGCCCACCAGGTACCTTCAGTAAGCACAACAGAGTTGTGTTGCAGAGAGGTGAAAAAGGTGCGTGGCCTCGGAACGCCTCTCTGCAACTCAGCTCTGTGGTCCTAACTGTAGGTACCTGGGGGCTAGTTGGGCCCCAGGGACACTCAGGATTCAAGGGAACTTAATCCCGCAACTTAAAACGCGCCACGGGGCGCGTTTGCACACATGTCACCTCAGGCAACCCCTCCCTTCACCACTGTGCAAACGCGCCCTGTAGCGCGTTTTAAGAGGTAGTTTTAATCCCCTGCCCTATTATGTACTAGGGACTTACAGAGGAGGTCATGCTAATCACAGGGGTACCCCAACGCATAGTGTTCCCTAGTGTATGTACGTGTTTTCACTGTATTCTAAGTGTGTTTTTGCATAGCACTGGCTCTGGTTAGTCAGAGTCAGTTACCACCAGTACACGTCAGAAAAGTTGTGGGCACAGGATGATTTTGGAACAAGGCCTCTTTCTGCTCCTCTGTTGGTTCTTTCTGCACATCTTTTGCTTCTTCGTGCACTTTTCTTCGTCTTTGTGGAGTTCTGTTGCTTCTTTCTGCATTTCTTTTGCTTCTTTCTGTGCGTTTTTTCTTCTTTCTTCACATGTACTACCTCTGTAGGCATAGTTAGAAACTAGCATTTGAAAAACCTTTGAAATTCACTGAAAAAACCATAGGTTTCAGGCACGTTATAGCTAGAAATTAGCATTTAAAAAACCATTGAAATTCACTGAAAAAACCATAGGTTTCAGGCACGTTATAGTTAGAAATTAGCATTTAAAAAACCTTACAAATTCACTGAAAAAACCATAGGTTTTAGGGACAGTTATAGTTAGTTGGACATTGCACTCGTACAAAACCCGTGAAATTCCCCCATTATAGTTAGTTCAGCTAACTATAACTCGCGCCCCCGCAATGCACTGCTGATGACGTCACATATTACATCACTCATGACATGGTCAGTGACATCACTGATGACATCATGCAGTGACATCATTCAGTGACTGTGTGTTTCTATAAAGTTTAAATATGTTTAATATATATAGGCAAAGGCGTATTGAAGAATGACTGGGTGTATAAGTGTCTCAATGGATGATTGAGTAGGTGCGTGACTGACTCTCCAAGTGAGTGATTAAACGTATCTTACTGAATGCATGGGTTACTGGCTAAACTGTGTGAATGTCTGTATCCATTTGTCTGTTGGTGTGCGAATAGCTACATGAGTGTCTATATGGGTTATTGATTGGTTGTCTGAGTATCTGTATGGGTGCCTGAGTGTTTGTGTGGGTGGGGTGTGTGTGACTCTGTACATAGATGTGTGAGTGGGTGATTCACTGGGTGCATGATTTGAAGAGTGCATCTGTGATGGACTGCTTGGGTGGGTGAGTGTGTGTATCGGTGTGTTAGTGAGTGAATGTATATCTCAGTGGTACATGTGTGAGTAACAACATATGTAAAAGGCAGTATATATGTCTGTTAGAGTATTTAAAAGGCTATAAGTGAGAGTGTGTGATTGTGAGAGTGGCTGTATGGATGCGTGTGTGCTTGTATCAGTGATTGTATAAGAGCGTAAGAATGTGCTAGTATTTGTATGAGTAAGTGAGCTGGTGTGTGTATCACTGTATAGGTGAGTAAATGGCAGTGTGATTAATTATTTGCATGACTGACTAGGTGTGTGAGTACCTCTATGGATGAGTGGCGGTGTGTGAGTGTCTATGTAGGTGTAGGAGTGCATATGATAGTCCTGTACTGAGTGACCATAAGTATGAGTGACTGTACGGGTGAGTGAGTGGATGTGTGTGTGGACCTAAGAATCAGTGAGTGGGTATGTAGTTATTGGTGTTGGAGTGTGTATGGTTTTGAGAATGGCAGTCTTTAATTTAGAGTGGGTGTATCAAAGGTTATATTAGGGTGTGAGAAGATGCATGAAATTATCACATGGATGATGTCATCAGTGATGTCATTTGAGATGTCATCAGTGATGTCATCAGTGATGTCACTGACCATGTCATGAGTGATGTAATATGTGACGTCATCAGCAGTGCATTGCGGGGGCGCGAGTTATAGTTAGCTGAACTAACTATAACGGGGGAATTTCACGGGTTTTGTCAATGTCAAACTAACTATAACTGTCCCTAAAACCTATGGTTTTTTCAGTGAATTTGTAAGGTTTTTAAATGCTAATTTCTAACTATAACGTGCCTGAAACCTATGGTTTTTTCAGTGAATATATATATATTTATATCCAAACAATTCCCGGTACATGCAGCGTTGAATAACGGCTCGGGCGCAGACTCCAGATTGCGTGAAATGCTTTATTCAAGTGACATGGTCCATATGATGCGTTTCAGCCGCTGACCTGCGGCCTTGCTCACATATATATATATATACACACATTGAGGGCCTTATTACCATGTCGGGCGGTCCCAACACCGCTATTACAATGCGACGTACATACTCCCATTTCTCTATGGGAGCTTGTGCTGCGGCCGTAAACTGGCTGCAGGACAAGTTCCCATAGAAAAATGGGAGTATCTGTGAATCCCTGCACCGTGTGGCAGGCACCTCACGGTGCAGGAATTAACAGGGGGCACCTTCACCTGCAACTGGAGGCCGTTGGGAGAAAGGGGCCTTGCTAGGGGCCCCCAAAGTCGCTTTCCTACTGGCTTTCCATGTCAGAAAGCCCAACATGGAACGCCTGCCAGAAACTGACATCGTAATCCAGACCGCGGAAACACCGTCCAAAGGGATTACGGTGAGGCCTCCGACTGGCCATAGCACTGAATTGAGCTTCTTTTTCAATGGCTCTCTGTGTGCGATCAGGCAAAATGCAATGACTCACAGAACAAACAGCCAGTATTTGAAGCACTCTGACCCATTGCTGTAAGCCGTTGTGGAAGGAAAATGTGAATGAACTTGAACACACTATTGGATGAAGAGGGCTGACCAAAAGTGCTTCTATGTATGTTTTAGGCCAGACCTAAAAATGATTTTCAGAAGGCAAATTTATGTGGACTTGTAATGTGTTGTAAGCTGATTTGTAAGAGTAAAGGTTAATGGGGAGAAGTGCTTTGCGAAAATATTCACTTTGCAGATCTCATGGGTGTTATTTGGGACCTCATTGAAGGTTTACCTGAAACACTGGTACTGCAGTGCACACAAATTCCAAAGTGCACTGTTACTGAACTGTTCAGAGCCACTCATAAAAATTGGGAACAACCAGGGTCGGACTGGCATATAGGGCAATCAGGCAGTTCCCATGGGCTGGTCTGACAGATAAGTATGTGGGTTGGATTTTTAGCAGGTTTGGGTCGGTTTTATGGCCAGGTGGGCCACTTTTTGACTGTTGATTTTCCTGATTTTACCATATTTTGAACTATTTGCTTCTCTAATGTGGGCTACTTATATTTTGGTGCCCGGGCCTATTTTTTGTCTTAATGCGACTCTGGGAACAATCACTGGAACTGGTGTTTAAAATATGACAGAAGTGTGGTGTTCCTGCAAAGCTAGTAATCCCATGTCAACCATAAATTTATTTTTGGGACTCCATTGGGGTTACCATAAATCTTGTTAGGATGGTGCTTGCATGATCAAATAAATTACCATAGTGTCACAATGGACTGATGCCAGGCTGCAGGTGCTGCGTAAGTTGTCATGAGTATCAAAATTACTCTCACACTTTCTGCACATGTCGGAACAGCCGCGGCCAATGCAGGTAAGAGCGGTGGGGCCGGGTGGGGGGGATTTTGACAGACGACGAGGGAAAGTTAATTATTTATATAATTTTCCCTTGTGGTCGTCTGTCAAATCCCTCACCCCCCCCGAACTTGGCCCCACTGCTCTTACCTCCACAGGCCGCTGCTGTGTCAGAATTCCAAGCTGTGAGGGGTTTCCTCCACCCAGTAATTACCGGTTGCGATAAGGTCCATACCATTCTAAAATTTCGGTAGGTGAAACCTGCAGGGATTTAGCAGGAGAAAAGACTATAGTATTTACTGTGGCATGTGGATTTCATAAACACCTAAATCTGCATGGTATTCTCCAAAAACTCAGATTAGGAGCAGTTAATCGCACCTGATAAATTCTGAACAAGTGAGAGTCAGTTTTATTTGGCCTTATAAATAGTACCTTCCTTCGGAGGCACTCGTAATCAGCGCCTAGGTGTTTGTATGGAGGTGTCATGTGTTCATCTGGCCTGTGAGGGAGGTGCGATACAAAATGAGCAGTTCAAGCTATAGAGATGACCACAGCAGTGCACGCTGGGCAGTTGTCCGGGGGGCCAACGAACATAGGGGCCCCATGCAGACCAGAATTTAACACTAATTTTCTGTTAAACATTTGTATTCCTGTGGGTGGTTGTGTAGGCAGGGCCCAGTGAACTGCTTTGCCTGTGGGCCTATAACGCTGTTATGACGGCCCTGGACTACAAGGTGGACTTTGAGAATGAAGGGCAGAGTAGGCAATCTAGAGCTCAGTAAAACTTACACTTGGGTGGTGGGCACAAACAGCAGTTGGCTTGCACTGTAACAGTAGCCCTTCCTTTGTTTGAAAACCTTGAGCTGTCGTAATTGCAAAAGGGGAGGGGGGTGCTTCAATGGTGACAATGGGTCACTTGCACTTCCTGTGGAGCCAGCCCTAAATTTAGCATTACCAAATGCTAAAAATAAGAACTGCTTAAATTGGAGACCATCTTTAAGTCTGAGACTTAGGCCAAGTGTCCTTCCTGGCGCACCCCCTGTTTTACTACAACACGCTTATGGAATGCATAGATATGATTTAAGAGGTGTATGTCACTAGTGATGCTGGCAAAGCATTTTATCACCAACATTAAAAAATATGCTGTTCCTTAATAGTTTTTGCACCAAAGCCTGCTCCTGAATTCCCTTCATTTGATAGCTACAAAGCGTTCTCATTGTGTGTGAGTGATTAATTAAAAAAAATAGTAATAACAGCAGGGACCCGCCATTTTTCTCAAGAACATGCAGAATACCAATGACACCTGGCCTTGAATCCAGCTCATGCTGCGTTCCTCCCTCACTCTATACTTCCTGTCTCTTTATCACACTCTTACAGGCTCTTTTTTCACCTCGGTGTCTCCCTTTGTCTCTATTTTCCTATAATACATAGGATTCTATAATCATTGTATAAACACCAGTCTCTCCACCATTATGTCATTTCAGTCAAGTTCTGACGTCACAATGCCTACTGCCAGAGCCAGCAGCCGGGGTAGAAGCCAGATCAGGTCCAGTGGCGTAACAATAGGCCCCGCAGCCTCCATGGTGCGTGGGGGGCCCCCGAACTCCAGGGGGACCCCTTCGGCACTGTGCAAGGCAGGGTCGTAGCTACGAATATTTTTGTTTCCCCCCCCCGCCATAAAAAAATACAAGCTTTGCCTTGGTTTTTGGTTTGTGCCATATTATTATTGGAATGCGGGCCTGTTTTTTTTAGTTTGCTCTGCATAACAGATTGCACTCTCTGGGGCCGATTCCGATTCAGGCCGGAAATCTCCCCGACCGAGCCGGACCCGGAGAGATTTCCGACCGAATCGGACCCTTGCAGTCCGACCGAACGAGTACGATGCGTTCGCATGCAATCGGACTCGATTCGGTCGGACTCCCATTGAAGTCAATGGGAGCCGGTCGTACAACGCGTACGCGGGCTTCCATTGACTCAATGGGTGCGAGGTGAACAAGGGCGCCCCCTACAGCGGGTACGCGTCGAAGTGACTCGCGCCGTACATGCACAGGTAGGGGGGACCCATGGGTCCCCCCTGTGTGCGACTCGCGTGGCTACGCGTACAGGGGGGTCCGACACGGACCCCCAAAGTGCGGCTCCGACTGCTTTTTGGAGCCGGACTGCGCGAGTCGGTCGGACTGCTCGAGGCGCGCATCGTACTTACCCGGCTGGGGAACGTCTCCATTGCGCGGTGCGAGTCGGTCGGTGCGGTTGGGTCCTGCGAACGAGTCGTCGGCGATTTCGCAAGCGCTCGCATCGTACTCGCTCGCCCGGACGCACGTCCGAATCGGTCGGGAAAGAGGGCTCCGACTCGGATCCGGTTAAGCCGAATCCGATTCGGAGCCCTACCGGCCGAGATCGGAATCGGCCCCTCTGTCTTGACTAAGGAGTGGAGGCTGGACGGGGGCTCGTTTCCAAGGAGGAGTGGAGGGTCGGTTCAGTCACCCAGGTGATGTTTCCCTCGGGTGAAAATAAACTGAAAAGGGAAGGAGAGGAGAGCCCAGGGCTGTGGCCCATGCCCTCCTTGAACCTTGCTCGACTGTGCTAGCAGTGCAGTGCTTGGAAGTCTGTACACGTGCGCTGCAAAGCTCAGGGAACAGCTTACGTTACTTACACAGGCAGCGCAGGACCCAATGGTGCTGAATGTATTGCATCTGTGGCCTGGCCCACAGTTCCCGCATGCCAAATGCCTGCCAGTGCAAGAGCTGCCTTTCCCTGTAGCATCTGCCACAGGATTACCTAAGGATCCTCAGGGCTACAGGAGCTGCATCTTAATATTTACATGGAGCAACGTCACAGACTATTGAATCGAACACAAGAGGTTTTTGCACAAGATGATGTGCACTTCCTAAACTCACATATCTGTGGGTGTTCTGATATGGGACACTGAAGATAAACGTGACACGAAGAAATAAAATATTTGTCAAGGATCACACAATTTGTCAAGCAGGGAAGCCGGGATTGGTCTCATGTTTTATAGTTTCGCATTGTGCTATTTGAATCAGTCACTATATAGGAATCTCTTTCTCTCCTATTTTAAATCAAAGGTTAATAGTCTGACTTTAATTCTTATTAATTCTGGAAAGCGGAAGCGTTTCATTTGTACCTTAAAATATCAGATTATTATCACTGAATTGAGAAGCTTTTATTAAAACTTAAGTTAAAAACATTCCTGATCCATCCAAACAGACAACGGGGCATATTAGCAAGAACGGCGTGTTCTGCTGTGATCATGGGCTTCTATTGGAATTCTCAAGGGCATATTATCAAGCCCATTATCGCCTCTTTAGCGGCAGTTTCCTGCCGCTAAAGCGGCGATAATTTTAACGCCGTTCTTGCTAATATGCCCCTACGTCATTAGTGAACACTAAGGGGCTAGTCAGTTATTATGCATGTCCTATATTTTATAAGTACAGCAACAGTTTTTTTTTTGTTGCAGTTTTATATAGCACAAACTCAACCTGAAGGTATTGGGGCACTTTACATGAGCACCAGTTACTTTGCATAAGGACATATTTATTTATTCGTAGGCATGGGGAGCTTAAGTGATTTGCCCAGAATCACAGGCTGAAAAGCCGATGTGGAGACTCGAACCCGGTTCCCCAGTTCCAAAGTTGGCAGCTCTGGTTGTTATGCCACATCCTCTTCCCAACGTTTACATTGTGGCTTAGCAAATCAAACAGAAGATTTGTTTGTACTGTGCACATCCTAAACTCACATATTTGAAGGTGTTCTCATATGTGAGAAAGGATTAAAAAGGTGTTTGGTCGGAAATAAAATATTTGCCTACAATCACACAATTTGCTCAAACAGAGAAGCCAGGATTGATCCCATGTTTTATAGTTTCAAATTATGCAATTCACCTGCTAGATATGAATCTCTTTCTCTCATCTGTCTGTATTACATCAATTGGCTAATGCTTTGACGTTCATTTCTAATTCTAGACAGCAGAAGAGTTTCCCCTTAAAATATCAGACTATCATCATCAAAATATATTATTCAGTTATATAAACCATAAAAGTGCAAAGTAAACACACAGTTCAAAAATAAAAATAAATCTAAAAGATCAAGTCACTAAAATGATAACATGCAACATCTGCGATACATTATAAAAAATTGAAAAAAACATTAAAATCACTTGGTGAATAAAAAGGAAGCTCAAAGGGTCATCAGGCAGAAATCACAATTTAAAGAGTTCACAAAGAACTAATAAAAATTAATTTTCAATCCCCGACTGATCATAAAGGTACTACTACTACTACTACCCAAGTGCTCTGGCTGTAATGCTCCAACTCCGTTGCCGGTATTTGAGCACTGCCTAACCCCCAATAATCTGCGGATCGGGAGGAGCCAGACCTTTCTCGGTCTGGCATACCCGGGGCAGAAGAAGAAAAAGTGGGGTAGATTCTCCTCAGCACACTGGGCAGATTGTGCTTTCAGCAGTTTTTGATTTCCATCTCGAGCAAAAAGTCTAGAGCGGTAAAGTGCCATGACGGAACTTAATATACAGAAGTCTAGCATCATGAAGTGGGATAAAATCCAGGAAGCATTCAAACTGGCAATGTAGTTTGAAGTCTAAAAATTCCAATTATATCCCTGCATTGAGAGGTATTTACTAATAAAGATAAAGGTGGCACATTGAAACAGATCTTTGCCTAGGATCACACAATTTGGTCAAGTGAGGAAGCCAGCATTGTGCTATTTAGTCTCTGGATAGGAATTTCTTTATCTCCTGTTTTACAGCAAAGGTTAATACTTTGAGTTCAATTCTTGCTGCCTGGGCTTACAATGTGTGCGGCAGGCAGAAGCCACATTAAAGACCATCGCATTTTGATCTCAAGGGCCCAAGAGAACTCGAACTGAGCTTCAGCACACATCTGGCTTGACGATTCAGTGGCTCTGCCACATCTACTTTCTCACCACTTCAACCTGAAGCGGCACATAGTGTCACTGAGTTGGTTAACTAAGTTCAGTCTCACCATGGCGTACTCTGATGTTTGTTAAACTGACACCATGTTCAAAGTGCTCATAAGATATTATGTAGTGTGTAAAGCTATACAAATGTAGCAACACACATTTTTATGGATTCAGTGCTTAATTTGCTTAAGAATATGTGCTAGGGCTCGAAGGTTTGCTTAGAAGCTCATGTTCGGCACCATTAAAGGTCAGGGAGATACCTCATGCCTCTTTAATTCAACACCGAACACTACCTGCCTCGCTATAGTAGATTCTTTTCATCCCTGCTTCTCCCTTTGTCACTGTTTTTCCATGTTTCTCTTCATCCTTCTTTCCCCCTATTGTGTTTTTTCTGTCTCTTGCACAGGTTCAACATCTGTTGAAGAAAAAGAAGTGCTGGTCCCCAGATGTGGTGCCGGCGGACCCTGCCTGCAAACATCGGCTTAAAAAATCCAGTAACTGGATCATGCTGTGTACCAGGTGGGGGAGAAGTTTCACAAGTATGCAGAGTTCACCTGCTGTAATCTTGTAATAGACTCACTCAGTGGGGCTTAGACCACAGTTTATTTCTGGTAATTGTAGGGTGGCAAACTTTCTAAACCAAAAACCAGTACAACCAGTAAGTGTTACCACAGGAATACAAAGACGAGTTGCTGGCACAGCGCTATGGTATCACATATCGCCAGAGACGTTTCTATTGCTGTTGTTTTTGTGGTAATCACACACTAAAAATTAAATGGAAATGTTGGATTCCGGTACAAAATGCTCATTTCAGCATAGACAATTGGGGTTGTAAATTAATCTGAGCTATGGAGTTCTGCTGAGCCTGAAATAGTATGGTACCTGATCTGGCTTGCTGTGTGCTCACATTTTTTTTATTGATGCTTTTATGAACATTACATATTCAACTTACATAACATTGCAGGGTTATGGCAGTACAGTTCACATTTTACTTCAGCAAAGTGCATCCTCCCTCCTCCCTCTGCCCCGCATCTCCCCCTTGTCATCAGCTGCACCACCAAATTCATAATTCAGAGTCTTGTAGTCCCGCCGTGGTGATGCATTTTCAGCTTGCATTGCTAGCAGATAAGTTGTGACAGGGCCCAGCACATCTTTGGGCCATGAATTTGTAGGTAACTCCTCCGCAATAGGTTCAATTGATATCTACAATGCGCAATATCTTTCAGCCATTGCTCCACCTTGGGAGCTGCTTTCTTTCCCCAGTGCATAGCCACCTGTCTCTTGGCTAGTAGTGTGATAATGTTTACTAGTTTACGATTTCCTGTCTTTATAGCATTAGTTATACCTAGTAGACAGAGTTGTGGGGTGCAATCTGTTTGCTCTGCCACCATTTCAGACGCCTTCTGTGTTACCTGAGCCCAGAACCGATTTATACTCATACAAGACCATGCCAAGTGGAAAAAATCTGCCTCCATTGCTCCGCATCTTGTGCACCTAGCATCTGATCGTAGGCCAATTTTATATAATTTCAGGGGTGTGTGATAAAGCTGCTGTAAGTATTTGAAGTGTATTATTCTAAGATTACAATTAGCAGTAAGCTTCCCCGTGAGTGCACAACTGGTCTCCCAGTTCTCCTGTCTCAGGGGCAGGTCCAGCACTGCATTCCATCGGCTGAGAGTAGCCCCCGGCTCATTTTTCGATTCTCGCTGGGCGCATTGAATAATCGTGTTACTAAGTGCTTACGCGAGCTGCTGGTGAGCATCAACTGTAGTGCTTCTAATGTGTGCGGTTCGTCTGGGAACTGAAAATATAGCGATCTCAACGCTGCCCTGATTCTAATATATGTGAACACCTTCAGGGGTGTCTTCGGTTGTGTAGCGCTAAATTCGTCTTGTGTCAAGAACGTCCCCTCCCTGAAAAGGTCACCCATCGTGTCCAACCCTGCCTGCCCTAAAATATACAATGATTTTGGTTCTTGGGTCGCTGATATGTCTGGGTGGAATCGCAATGGAAGCGCCGGTGCATGCATTGGTGACTTCTTCATTCTATCGCATAGTGCCCGCCATGCTTTTGAAGTGTTACGATGGTATTAATTTCTAGTCTGGTGATCTCTGGTCGCTCATATAGCAACACTGCCGTGAGGAGTATCGGGTATGCATCATCGCTTTCTACTGTCAGGTGCGGTAAGTATTGTGTAGGATAATACCAGTAGTGTGCAAACTGGGCTTGAGCGCAGAGGTAATACAAATACATGTCCGAGGGCTCCAAACCCCCCCTGTTCGTATGGTTTTGTCAGGGTTGTCCAGCTGCATCGGTACTACTTGCCTGCCCACATCAGGTGTATCATATGTGTTTTAAGGTTTTTTTAAAAATCGGAGGTCAGCACTATGAGTATGTTGGTGAACATGTCCAGAAACTGGGGCAGTATGACCATTTTCATGATTGCTATTCTGTCAGCTAGCGAGAGCGGTAGCTGTATCCACCTGCTCACTTGTTCTGATAGTTTAGTGATAGCCCTCCCATAATTTTGCCTTATCACCGTCTCTGGATCTCTGTGGACCAATACCCCAGGTACTTTACTGGCTACAGGCACCACTCCAGAGGGCACTCCAGTATGTGCAGTTCTGTGACTTGTGTAAGGGGGAACACCAATGATTTGTTCCAGTTGATATTCAGCCCTGCGTACCGCTCATACCGTATGTATTCACGTATCAGCGGTGCCAGCTTTGTTTCCAGATCCCGTACATTTAGCACCATGTCATCTGCATAGAGGGAGATGGCTAATGGGCGTTGTCGGAATCGCAGGGTCAAATCAGCATGTCACTGTTGTATCACACACGCCAGCGTCTCCAATGCGAGCACAAATAAGATGGGCGAGGGGGCAACCCTGTCTCGTCCCCCTGTGGATACCTATTGGGTCTGAGATCGCATCATTGATCTTTATTCTTGCTACCAGCTTGTTATATAGCAGGTGGATCCACTGTAAAAACCCCACCGGCATCCCCATGCGGCGGAGCACCGTAAACATATAGCTCCACTGTATAGAATCGAAAGCTTTTGTGGTGTCTAAAAGTACCGCTGCCTCTTTAAGCTTCGGATCTAGTTGATGCAGAATGGCGAACAGTGTCTGCAGATTATGTGTCGTTGAACGGGCGGGTACGAAGCCCGACTGGTCAGGTAAGATCAGGTTGGGCATCAATGGCTGCAGGCGTGCAGCCAGTATTTTCACTATTATTTTCGTATCCACATTTAGAAGTAAAAGTGGTCTATATGAATCGCACTTGTCCGGGGCTTTGTCCGGCTTTAACAGTGCTATTATCAGAGCTTCCCGAAGCGTTGGTGGCAGAGTTTGCTTACCATGCGCTTCGTCATACATAGCTTTCAGGTGTGGTATCAAGATGTTAGCATATGCTTTATAGAATTCACTGGGGAGGCCGTCACCGCCTGATGCCTTCCCATTTGGTAAGGTGCGTATATTATCAGCCACTTCATCTGTTGTGATTGGCTGCGCCAGAAACTCTCTCTGCCCCGGTGAGAGCCATGCTAGTGTCACCTCCTCCAGATACTCTGTTTTGTCCTCCTCTCCTGCTGCTTCTCGTAGCCCATACAGCTGGCTGTAAAACGCCACAAATTGGGATAGGATGGCTTGGGTGTCGTAGCATCTAGCTTCGTCTGCAGTCTCTATTTCTATGACATGTGTTTGCGATCTGGGTTTGATTAGCCTTGAGACTAGAGAGCACCCCGGCCTCCCGTCATCCCCATACGATCTTGCTTTCCATCTACGAGAAAAATGCAGCACCTCCTGCTCAGATGTGTTGGTGTATCCTGTGTGGCATTCTCTCATTTCTGCCAGCAGCTTGCTGTCTGGGTTCTGCGCATACTGTTGGTCTAGTGCTTTCAGTCTATTCTCAATGTTTTCCAGCTGCATGAGCAGCGACTTCAGGACCCCTGCCTGCACGCCTATACATTCACCCCTTATCGTAGCTTTGAAAGTCTCCCACAATGTCCCTGCCTCTGTCACGGATCCCTCATTTTCTTGGAAGTAGCGTACGATCGCCTCTCCTACACTGCCTCTGAACACCGGGTCTAGCAAGGACGAGGCCTGCAATCTCCACTGGAATGGCGGCCGCTTGTGTGTGGGGATTTGAAGTTCTATCAAAACTGGGGCATGGTCTGACAGCGTTCTAGCCATGTGGGTCACCCCCTCCGTCCATGCGCCCACTTCCTGGGACACTAGCCAATAATCTAGGCGGGACCATGTATTACGTACTGCCGCTATGTATGTCCCTGCCTTAGTGCCTGGGTTACGTGTCCTCCACGCATCTACAACCCCAAATTCAGTCATGTTATCCCGCATGACCTTGGCTGCCTGCTTTCCCTGCCTGTCTGTGGTTGCCGATCTATCCAGGTCAGAATCAAGATGCATGTTAAGATCCCCACCCCACAGCAGCACCTCCGCATTTAGAATGTCTAGGCGCGTCCAGATTTTTGCATAGAAGTCTGGCTCATCAACATTTGGGCCATATGTATTTACTATCGTCACTCCAGTGCCCACCAGACGTCCCTGGATTATAGCAAACCTCCCCATATCATTTGTTTCTGAGTGCATGAGTACAATTGAAGTGCCTCTCTTTATGAGTATTAGCACGCCCCTTGAATAAGTGGAGTAGGATGAGGCTACTCTTTCTACTGCCCATCTGGCCCCTATTCTGATCTCCGACAGTCTCGGCAGGTGCGTCTCTTGCAGAAACGGAATTTGTATCTTAATTCAGTCGAGGTACGCAAGGACATTTCTGGTTTTCTTAGGATTGTTGAGGCCTTGCACATTCCAAGTTAAGAGACTAATCTTACTCAGTTGACGCGTCCCCATACCCAGCTTTGTGTCCGTTGGGGTTGGGCAGACGTGCCGGTCAGTGGAGAAGTAGACACACCCAGATTTAATGTTATGTAGTGCTGCCCCTGCCACAAACAACTACAAACCCTCCACCCTTCTCCCACCCACTTCAGCACCCCAATCATGCTAAAGCCATCCCACTTATCCCAAATAACCCCAAAATTTTCCATTAACAGTCGGGGTTTACCCTCTGAGGGTCGCTAGAAGCCATGTTCTCTCCAGGTGACTGGAGGTGGCCGAGTTCCAGTATCTACACTGCACATTATGCCGAGCGTCATCTATAGGGGCTTTACTAATCCCTTTTCCGCTCTCACCCTTTTAACATTTTGACATACAAAAAAGGATATATTTTGCCTCCTTATGCATATTACTGTCTTTTCAGAGCTGGAGCATTTTAGTACTTTTGTCGTCTGATGCATGTGATAGTCTGTTGGGCATTTGCCCTCTACAGTCATGGGACAGCATGTAGTTCGAGTTCTCTTTCTTGCAGATCCATGCTTGGTGCAACCTCGTGACTTTATTTGCTGCTGGTTTCATCTGCATTTCCCGATTCGTGCCTTGTGCTGCCTTTGCTTATTTGCGTTTTGACATAGTCCATCGTGGCTTTGGTAGTTGTAAAAATTCTTTGTTTGTCTCCCAGTTCTATGCGCACCGGCGCTGGATACAGCATAGCATAATGGTATTTTCTCTGCCTGTAAATTCTTCTTTACTTTCATGAATTCTTTACGTGCTGCCTGGACTGACTCCGTGAAGTCTGGGAAGAAGGCAATATTATTTCCCTGACATTGTATAGTTTGTTTCTCTCTTGCCAGCCTTAAAATGGAGTCCAGGTCTCGATAGTTTAGTAATTTGGCCACAATTGGGCGCGGTAGTGTGCCCGAGGGTGGGCGCGCCATTAGGGTTCTGTGCGCCCTCTCGACAATTAAGACTGTAGACAGCTGATCGGCTCCAAAACTTTCTCTTAGCATTTTCACAACATACACCTCCATCTTGCCAGTATTCGTTGATTCCGGTATTCCGGGGATGCGCAGATTATTGCAGCGTGTGCACGCCTCTAGATCTTCATTTTTGGCCTATATTACAGCAAGCACTCTTTCCATGTTCAAGTATTTTGTGGTTACTGTCTGTAGGCCGTCTTCCGTCGCTGACAAGCGCTGCTCTGCCTCCCCGAGTCTTGCGCTTTGTCTAGTTTAGACGCCATATTGTCCATGCATATATTCAGTGCATCAATTTTCCCATCGATTGAGGTCAGACTTTGCTGCATTGTTTGTAACCCAGCTTCCAGCATCGAGATTTCTTGTGGAGGGGGCTCCTGCTCCAAGTCAGACTGTTCGTGTTGGTGGGTTTTTGTGGGGTTTTTCGCCTCAAATGTGAGCAGTGATTGCTGTTTCTCTGCTTTCCCCATGGTCGCACGTGTGTGTGGCAGCACAGTCCAGCCCTGTCTTGCACTCTGGGTACTAACAGCGTGGTGTGGTCACGCTTCAGTGTTCAAGCCTCCCGGTCCTTATAGCTGTCCGCTAGTGACCAGTGGTGCCCTGTTCGCCCTACCACACTTTGCCACCTCGCAGGGGTTCAAATGGAGTGGCCTTCAGTGCACAATTGTCCTTTTATTGAGGTAGTTGTGACCCCATTCTTTGTATGCTAAATGTTTTTGGTGCGCCCTGCTTGCAGCCTGGTTTTGGAGATTTCTTGTTTCAACTCCCAATTACGCCTTTTATGAGGTGTCTCCTGTGTATTTAGTGCACAGTCTGTGGCTTTAGTGCTTTTTTCGTTCTTTCACGCGCTCCCGTGTTCAGCTTTGCTGAGTTTCCACCCAGGGCCCGGCTTGTTTTCCTGTTTGAGCTCACTGTTTCGTTGCGCGTGCCTTATTGCTGTTTAGCACTTAGGATTCGAGTGTCGGGCAATGCAAGTACTGCGTTCTCTCTGCTGCAGCCTCTAGGCTAGCTGTGCTCGGACCCCCCTCAGTTTTGTATCGCACCACTGCACTATGCGCTGATCCGGCCTCCAGTCCTGCTGTTAGTTTCTCACCTCTTGCTCTGCTGCCTCCCCGTCGCTTCTGCTGTTTCGATCCTCACAGGTTGTGGTCGTCCAGCGGCTCCTGTACGGTAGGTGCCATCTCCTCCACCCAACGCTGGTGGGTGTGGCCTTCACCCCTTCATCGTGGGCCACGACCTCAGCCCCAGTGACTCTTCGCTTTCCTCCTTGGCAGCACGGCCTTTGTATGTTAAATGTTATTGGTGCGCCCTGCTTGCAGGCTGGTTTTGGAGATTTCTTGTTTCAACTCCCAATTACGCCTTTTATTAGGTGTCTCCTGTGTATTTAGTGCACAGTCTGTGGCTTTAGTGCTTTTTTTGTTCTTTCACACGCTCCTGTGTTCAGCTTTGCTGAGTTTCCACCCAGGGCCGGGCTTGTTTTCCTGTTTGAGCTCACTGTTTCGTTGCGCGTGCCTTATTGCTGTTTAGCACTTAGGATTCGAGTGTCAGGCAATGCAAGTACTGCGTTCTCTCTGCTGCGGCCTCTAGGCTAGCTGTGCTCGGACCCCCCTCAGTTTTGTATCGCACCACTGCACTATGCGCTGATCTGGCCTCCAGTCCTGCTGTTAGTTTCTCACCTCTTGCTCTGCTGCCTCCCCGTCGCATCTGCTGTTTCGATCCGCACAGGTTGCAGTCGTCCAGCGGCTCCTGTACGGTAGGTGCCGTCTCCTCTACCCAACGCTGGTAGGTGCGGCCTTCACCCCTTTGTCGTGGGCCACGACCTCAGCCCCGGTGACTCGTTGCTTTCCTCTCTGGCAGCGCGGCCTTCGCGTCTTGCCCTCTCCGCCCCCAGCAGCGAAATTTTTACGACGGGGGTTCGGGGCGTCCTACGCTGGTGTGTCGCTGCAGTTGCTAAGCTGGCTTCTGTTTCACCGCTTCAGTTTGGGCATTAGTGGTGGGTTGTTGCCATTTTGTTTGGCA
This sequence comes from Calotriton arnoldi, assembly GCA_963921515.1. Classification (NCBI taxonomy): domain Eukaryota; kingdom Metazoa; phylum Chordata; class Amphibia; order Caudata; family Salamandridae; genus Calotriton; species Calotriton arnoldi. The sequence continues at coordinate 1,300,822 of CAWUFW010004242.1, read as the reverse complement.
GTCTGCCTGGTCACGGCCATCTTCCACAATGATTTTCCCCGCTTTCTGTCATCAATATGTGGGGCTGAGCGGCTGATTTAACCGGCGGCACACTTAGGGATTGCGTGCCCTACTTTCTTCATCTGGATGTCAGTTATTACTGAGGATAAATTAAGGATTAATTCTCTCGGCCGGCGGAGCTGCACTAAGTTGCGGCCATCTTGCCGTGGGCTCTCTAGCGCCCCCCTGTGTGCTCACATTTAGTTATTTTCACTGGCAATCTCACACTTGGTAAGCATAGCATGAAATAAAACCATTGTTGCACTTGGATTACTTAAAAAGACAAAGACAACATGTTTGACATCCTCATCTTTTGCCCCTTCTTTTGCAGCAATGGTAACAAAAGACAGCAGCTTTGCTCATAGCATAGCTGCCATATTCACTGGGTCTGTGTGTGACTGGATGCTCCACATCAATTTTTTTCTTTTCATTGTGAGACTTGTAGTCCTTGTTTTATCTTTGGGATAAGCAAGACCCGAATTCACAGAGTGCGTAGAGGAAACCTAGACAGCAGCAGCTAGTCACATATAGACCCAGGAAACCTGGCATGGCTGTGGTAGAGGGATACCCATCTTCGTATCCTGCTGACTATGCAGCTGGATTCGATAGAGGTGTGAGACACGTCATGCTTTTGTTCTCTCAACCTAACAAAACCACAAGAATTTAATTTAGTAAAACATGGCAGGATGCTAGATCTGGGGCTGTGTTATATAAAGTGCCCCAGGGGCGCAACAGTCGTTTGCACCCAGTTCACGCGCCCCAGAGGCCTTTGGTATTACAGAAGGGGCCGCAGATGCTTGTGCGGCCCTTTCTGTAATACCAATAGTGCTGGCGCACATTAAGCGCCAGTGCTATCTTCAAGGGCTCGTTCCCTCATTTGCATACGGGCATGTTTCATGCAAATGAAGGAATCCCTTTGCCTCTGCACCCGCGCCGTATTACTGATGCAGGCTCAGAGGCAAAGAAGCCCTCAGGTGACACACTAACAGTGCACCATCTAAAAGGTGGTGCACTGTCAGTGAGCCTCCTGAGAGCAGCCCTCTGCAGGGGGTGAAGGGGGTCCTATGGACCCCCCAGACAGGGAATAGAGATCAGACAGGGAATAGAGATCAGTGACTGCACCCGCCTGGAAGAGGACCTCTATTCCCCTTTAAAAGTGCAGGCGGGTTGCCACATGCACAGTAAAACACGGAGCAGCTTTAAAGCAGCCGCTCCGGATTTCACATGAATGCACTGCCCCCAGGGCAGCACGAGTTCGCGGCTACCCTGGGGTCAGCGCATTCACAATAATACGGTGCATTTTCCTTCATTGCGCCGGGCGCACCATTTTAAAGGTATGCCCGGCGCAATGAAGGAAAAAATGCACCGCATGTGTAATGTGGCCCCAGATGTAATAAAAAAAGCACTATCCCAGCAAATCCACGACATCTGTTCACCCTAAACCTCCACTTGCAATAGTGTACCATGAGGGCTCCTTTAAACCGTCCTTTGATCCTTCACAGGGCATAACCACTCCTTTTTGATAAGCTGTTTTACATAGCTCGAACATGTCCCTTTGCAGTCGCTTCAGAGCGCTAGGAAATACAGTAAACAAATAGAAAAGTCAAAACAAAGTGGTGTCTACACAGTCGCAGTGAGCAGGGAGAGTCTCCTCATACATCCAGGAGTATGCGCTGAGAGGCAGTGCTGTCCCACATGCGTCCCATAGTCCATTCCAACTGGCTGTCCACAATCCATCCAGTCACGGCCTACGATTAAGTATTCATCCATTTAACTTTCATTCACTATACTTAATGAATTCCAATTGTCTGTATTCACCATCCATCCATTCTTCGCTCCAGACTCCATCTCAGGGCTTTGAAACATTACTTCTGATGATCCCGAGACAAAAGACAACGGAGGTGATCTCCAAAAACTCCATATGTGCCCCCCACCCACCGTCATAACTTGAAACAACACTCCAGCTGAGTACTGCAAAAACAAAATGGTGGGCTCATCTCCATACTGAATATAGTAGAGTTGGCCCTTAGATACTGGAGAAACACACTCCTGATTGGGCTTTAAGCACTAAGCACGGAATCCAGACTGCAATGCATGCATTGGATGAGGCTGGAAGGAAATTACAGGTCCAACGTCCTCTCCAAAGACATAGATAATAACAGACAGTCCGGACCTGGACTTTTTAACCATTCATACTATATGGTAGCAGAACATCCCCGTAATACAACTGGTCTTGTGTTTATTCTCCTTTCTGTAAATATGTTTTTATTGAGACCCTGTGAGATTGCTGCAACATATAGGTCATTGGTTTGAGTCCCTGACAAAGCCAATTCAGTCTTTCATCCTTCAGAGGAAGATAATTTAAGTATGGTTAAACTGGGTAATAGCAATACCAGCTATTCAAAACACTTTGAGTTTGAAACTGCAAAATGGGTGCATACCTGCACATTTATCAAAAGAACAAAACATCTAGAAGACATCCAGGCACACAACGCACATTTTCACAAAAAACCCTCAGGGAAGTTTATACTATGATCATCAAATGCAAATACACTGTCTAGTTTCTGATTTTGAATCACATTAATACATCAGATATTTTTCAAAAATGTTAAGGCAATAAATTCTGGATGGAATCTTGTCTTGAAGTTGTCATTACAGAGGCCATACCCCCTGAACCAAATATTCCTGGCTAGGGGCCTGGTGCACGAGCGACAGGCCCCTGGCCTAAGAGATCCTGACTGGGTCTGGAGCGAAGGGGACCCCTCAAGTTTTGTTACGCCACTGGTCAGGTCACGGAGCAGCAGTTTAAAGCAATGAAATTAAAATGTTGCTTTTTTTTCTATTGCTCTATTTTTTAGCCTGCAATGGCAAGCAGAGAGAACATGCTTATGCTCAGTTAGAGAAAAGCTAGAATCTTTCTGCATGTCTCTACATATTCCGAGCTGGTGCAGCTTTTTAAAAAAATAAAATAAAACTGAATTCTATTGAACTGTTTCTAACATCTGTTTGCAACAAATAACTAACAGGTTTTTGATGTGTTTAATTTTGCACTGGAGGTTTTATTTTTATTCTTCATGTTTGCAAACATGCTCGCTTTTTCATATAAAAGAGCTACGCACCAAGGTTTTAAGTGGTTTGTAGGAAAGGTGATGGTGTGACCATGTATTATATGGGATAAAGTTGCCCCTGGCGTACATGCAAAGGAGTACATAGAAAATTAAAATACAATGCAAGTGAAGCAAGTGAGCTGAACCCTGACCAGAACAGCTTTCTTTTCTCTCACAGCCATACATCTATCCATTCATTCTTTCACTGTTCCATCCATCTGCTGATATCCACTATTTCACCTTTACAGTCTGCCATCCATTCATTTTCTTATCCATTATTTCCCCATTCCATCCATTCATCCATCCATCCAATCTTCCATCTGACATACATCCATCTATCCATCCACCCATCCATACAATCTGCCACCCATCCACTGTGCCATCTATCTGTCCATCCATCCACTCTGCCAGTCATCCATCCATCTATCCACCCACTCTGCCATCCATCCATCTGCTCTGCCATTCACCAATCCACTCCGCCATCCATCCATTCATCCACTGTGTCATCCATTATCTATCCATCCATCCATCTATCCACTCTGCTATCCATCCACCCACCCACTCTGCCACCCTTCCATCCATTCATCCACTCTGCCATCCATCAATCCACTATGCCACCCATCCATCCATTCTATCATCTATCCATTCACTCTGCCAACAACCCATCCACTCACCCATTAATCCACCTGCTCTGCCAGTCACTCGTCCACCCATCCATCCTTCACCCATTCACTCTGCCACATATCCATCCATCCATCCATTTGTCAACTCTGCCATATATCCATCTACTCTGGTATCCATCCACTCTGTCATCCAGCGACCCTGTCATCCATCCATCAACTCTGCCATCCATTCACTCATTTTTTAATACACGCATCCATCCATCTTTTTAGTCTGCAATCTTTTCACCTGTCCATCCACAAATTCACCTATTCCTTTGCTCTGCCACCCTTTCACCTGTTCATCCACATATCTATTCATTCATCCATCCGTCCATTCATCCATCCATCCCTTTACTCTGCCATCCTTTCACTTGTCCATCCACCTATTCATTCACTCACTCATCCACCCACCCAGCCCTTTACTTTGCCATCCTTCCACCTGTCCATCTACCTGTCATTCACTTATGATTTCACTCACTCATACATATTCTCATTCATCCACCCAATCATTCATCCATACATCCTTCTTTTCTCCCTTCCTTCCAATATTCCTTTTGTCATTCACTTATGATTTCACTCACTCATACACATTCTCATTCATCCACCCACTCCTTCATCCATACATCCTTTTTTTCAGCCTTCCTTCCAATATTCCTTCTGTCTTTCCCTGTTCTATTTATGCAGTATCATTCTTCCCTGCTCCTTCTTGCGCTTCTATTGGCCCTGTATTCCAGCGTTAATGATGAGCGAATGTCTGCCGAGTTCCAGACACAAGAGGCCTAAAAATGAGCCCCACCCCCGCTGTAGCTGCTAAAGCGGGGGGTTCACATGCCCCTGAGTCCATGATAAGAATATTAAACATCACCTCGGAGTTCCTTAACCTTATAAAGGAGCACGGCCTTCTGACACATTCCTATCTATGATTATGGAACTCCTGGAAGAAAAGCTCATGACATAACAACTTCCAAGCTTATGCGATAATAATGTTCTTTAAAGAGGTGCGTCCTCCGCTCTTTCCAAAATTGAAAATGGTTAGGGGCACAGCGGCGGTCCGTGCAGGTAAGCGCGGTGGGACGGGCAGAGGAGAAGTCGACAGACAGAGGGCCCAATTCTGATGCAGGTTGGAAAAGCTTCCTGACTGAGGGCCTGATTCTGATGCGGTTAGGAAGGCCTCCTAATGGCATTTGCTCCTTCCAAATCGGATCGGGAACGTGTCTTCCCGACCCAGGGCCCAATTATGATGCGGTTAGGAACATATGCTCCCATTGAAGTCAATGGGAGTCCAACCAAATCGTATCTGGAAGCATCCGGATGCATCGTACTCCGTCGGTCGGACTCTCCCGATCCGAGTGGGTCGGAAACCATTTCCAAACCGATTTGGTCGGGAAGCTTTCCAACCCGCATCAGAATCAGGCCCAGAATAGGGAAAATTAAATAAATAAATAATTCCTATTCCGTCATCTGTTGACATCCCCTCCCCCCGCCCCAGCCCGCCACGTGCTTACCTGCAGGGACCGCTGCTGATGTTCCAGCAGGTGGTGGATGCATAGATGGAGAAGACCTCTTGCCTTGTTCACTGACTGATAAAAAGATCAGGCATCCCATGGGAGATGTCCTCTATGTGGCAACGTGTTATTTCTGGAGGTGAACTACAAAAAAGTGGATCGAAGACATTACTTGAAAATGCAAATTGTGCCAGCAGAAATCACGCCATCTTTGTCCATTCATTGACAGCTAAAAGAAATTCACGTTAGTGAAGAGATGCCTTTTCAACTTAAGCCGGATCCTGCACAGTGCAAGTGATGACAAGAAGAACCTGTTTTACTCTATAACACATCATGCACTTTCCCATCAACAGTCCAAAGAAACCTGTGCGCTTTATAGAAATCAATAAATAGCCAATGTGCAGCCTAGAAAATAGTTGATCAGGTATATTATAACCCTTTATCACAGTATTACTATATGATCATGTTTATATCAATCCATTCGATGCTTGTACTCGACATGCAATAAGTCAGAGCTTGAGCGTGCTACGGCGAGTCACTTTATATGAACCTTTTCCAACACGCGCTCCCGCTGAGGGGTGTTTTATCTGGAGAAGATCCCCCCACCTTGTTATCCTGTTCTTTATAACTGCATCATGTCAGCACACTCTATCATGTTTAATTATACCACCCCTGAGAACAAAAACACGTGCGGCGTGCTTACGTTAGGAGCTAATTTAATGGTGAAGATTGGAGCCGACGGTATCAACCCCTGCACAGCCCCCCCTCAAGTATTAATCTCCCGCCCCAGAAAGAGGGCGGAGCGCGCGTGCTCCCTCATTCCTTATGTGTGCCCGCGTGCTCCTCCAAGCATAGAGCATTGTCAAGCAAGGAGAAGGGCTATATCTCACAAATAAGCTTTTTAAATAATTGGCGAAAGTTAATTAGGAGCCGTACTTCACAGAGCGCGCGGCATACATAGGACTCTGGCAAGCTTCCTGTGCCTCGCGGCGGCTCGCGCGCCTTGATTGAATTGCATTGATTTATATGGTAGAACGCATTCTGTCGGAATTAAATGAAGCAGACTGTAAATATCGAAGCTCTCAGTATAAAAACATTAAAAAACTGTTTTGGGAGCTATATTCTTAAGCATAAATCTCATATTACTTGCGGATTAAGATGCATTTGGAGGGAGTGGACAGGCAAGGTTGTTGGAATATAGTTTTTAAATTGTGTACAGTAACTGGCAGAGTTTACGGTTTGATATTCATGAGCCTGGTAGACTCTGGCATTGGCAGCAGACATGGGAACAGTGCCTGAGCGACGCGGTCGGAGACTAACGGCCAAAGTGAATGCAACCGAGTAACTGTGGGGTATGTGTCGAAGAAATAGCGCAGCGCAGCGCTGCAAGCAATTTAGCTGCGCCGCGCTGTGTCATTTAAAAAATGCAGGGATGCACCGTATTTACAAGAAAACGCAGCACCCCTGTGTTTTTCCTTGTGCCAGTGCTAAAAAAGCTGCCTAGCACCAACGCAGACACCCTTGTGCCATGGTGCAAGGGTGCCTGCGTTGCAGGGATGATTGTCTATGTGCAGGAAGGGACACCTTCCTGCACTAACAATCTTTAAAGGCAATTTGCTCCTTCCACACATACGCACATAGAAAGAGCAAAAACGAGGAGAAATAAAGTATTTCTCCTCGTTGCACCAATCTAACGCCTGCTATTCAGTGGAGTTAGTTTTTGGCGCTGCCTCAGATTTACACATCATTGTAAATCTGGGGCAGCGTCAATAAGCAATGGGTGTTGGGGTGCAACCCCCATTGCATGCCCCTTTTATGCAGATACCTGCGTGAAAGGGTACGATATTTACAAAGCAGCGTTAAGTCACACAAAGTGGATTAACGCCGCTTTATAAATATGGAGTAGGGCATTGCGCCACCAGAGCGTCATTAAAAGTGACGCTCTGATGGCGCAATGCCCTTGTAAATATGGCCCTGTGTTTTTTATGTGGTCAGCCCAGGCAAAAATACAGGGCTCATTTACTATATGTTGATGCAGAGCAGCAAGCCTTCTTGCTGCGCTGTCATGCGTCAAAATAAAAGGGCAGGAATTTACCGTATCTACAAGATACCGTGCTTTTCTGTCCTCCTCCCTTGAGTCGGTGCACAAACAGCAGCCGTGCGCCAACGGAGACCCCCTTGCACCATGGTGCAAGGGTGCCTGCATTACAGGGATGATTATTGTTATGCAGGAAGGGACACCTTCCTGCACAAAAACAATCATTAATGATGTTTTGCTCCATTTATGTGTGCTGCAGAATGCAGCACACCTACAAGGTGCAAAAAACTAGGAGAAATAAAAGTATTTCTCCTTGTTGCGCCACTCCTACACCTCCCCTGGGTAGGCGTAGGATTCTGACGCATTCCCAGGTTTACGACACTTTGTAAATCTGGGAAGGTGTCAGGTTCCATGGATGTTGCTTGAGAACACCCACAGAAACACCCATGGCAACGCCCCTTTCACGGGGAGTAATGCATGAAAGGGGCACATATTTACAGGGCCATGAAAAGTCACGCAGTGTTTCTTTACGTGGTCTTGTGAATATCGGCAGGACACTGCACCATTGATGCGTCAAAAAAAGTGACATACCGGCGGCAAAATGGGCTAGCAAAGATGCCCCACAATATGCAGTGGGCACTCGTTATAGTTTGGAAACCTTTGATGAATGACCAAAAGACTACACACTTATATTTCCTGCTATGTTGTTAGTTATTTGAAAAAATTCTTTAGTAATCTGTCAGCAACTTCCAGAGGGCGATTTAAAATGGCTGCTGCACCAGCCATAGCAGCTTGGGTGTCTCCTAAGCATGTTTGTCTGTCAATAAAGTCACATGATCAGACCACAAAAATTGCATTGAATCTTAGCCATTTTACATTCAATGAAGTTGGTAAATCATGTAAATCCTCTCTGTATCTGGACTGACAATAAATATCTTGTTGGAAATTACACATTCAGTTTTTAATTCTTACTTAGTTACACATTTACTCAATTCTATCTAGAAAGAGAACATTGCTCATCTGAACAGAAATGCAATTTTAAACTGTCAGTCATCTTTTTCATATCTATTTTACTTAATAAGTGAATCTTCTTATATTCAATGGACCAACATGGCAGGAGAAAATAAAGGGACTCTATTCTACAGTATTTGAGTTTCATCTGAAGATGGAATGGGTTCTAGGGTGGTCCCATTACCCAAGGTTTAATGGAGGCTTAGAGTTGTTTGAGCTACGTTCTCCTTGTCTTGTGGCAGTGAGCGGTTATTTGGCAGTATCCATGGTGCTATTGTCGTTTACCCCTGGCCTTTCAGGGCCTCAGATACTATAGCATGCCAAATGGATACTCATAATACTGCCTGTACACATTTGACTCTTTAAGGGTAGTAAGGGTGCACCCACAAAGCTTTCGTCAAGTGGTGGCGATAGGTTGGTAAGTCAGATACAGTATGCAGTAGTGGCCACTCGCATTGCGAAGTGGTGGGCCGGGGGAAGGGGAAATACAAATCAAAAACCTCACGAGAGACAGACTAAAAATATATATAAAACTGCACTTACCTGCCGCCCGACGGCCGCCACCGGGCTCCCGATCCTCACCTCCCGGACGTCAAAAACTTCTGCACACTGCACAGGCTCCCAGATGCCAATCCCAGTGCTGCTCTCATGCTGGGAATACTATTCCCTGAGCTCCCTGGTTCGACGCTCTGACAACGACTGGTAGCCTACGTTGGTTCTCCACCCGCTGTACAACACAGCTCGGGTTGGAGAAAGGCTAAGGGGGTCATTATGATGGCGAGCGGATCGCCACCGCCCGGCCGGCGGTGGCGATCCGCCCGCCATCACAACGTGATTTACCCCCCACCATATTATCATGGCGGGGGTACCGCGGCGGACGGAAAGTCCACCCGCCGCTTTTCCGCCGGTCGGCAATCGTTACGATTGCCGGCCGGGCGGAGCTGGGGCATGATATGGTGGTGGTGCCTGGAAGGCACCGCCATCAATATCATGATGCCGGGTTGTCAAGGCCTTTCCATGGCGGCGATGCCGCCATGGAAAGGCTGGTGGGAATTGCTTTGGGGGCCCGTCGTGGGCCCCCAGGAGGGGGTGGGGGGTGCACTTGGGGGGTACCCATGGTACCCCCCTGCATTCCCATGCACAAGGTGGCAGGCACCGCGCGGTGCCTGCCACGTTGTGCATGGGAATGCGCAACATGCCATTTCAACATTGCGGCGGGTGCTGCTTACAGCAGCACCCGCTGCAATATTAGAAATGCGGAATGCGACTGCCAGGGTGGCGGTCGCATCCTAATTAGCGGAGCGGGACCGCTGCACGTATGTCGGACGGTCCCAGCACCGCTAGGATGGCGGGCGGACTGAAGTCCGCCCGCCATCCTAATAGGCCCCTAAGTGTGCATGACGGTTTGGCTGGCCCCAGATCGCCGGCCAAACTGTCATGCGCACTTAGCAGTGCCCACCACTCCCCCCTCCTCCCTGGTGCTGCAGCGTGAGTATGGATGGCCCCTCCCTCGGCTCGGCTGGCAGCATGGAGGACAACAAATAAAATGATTAAAAAATGGTTTTATTATCATTTTATTCTTCTCGTTTGCCTCTGCAGGCTTTCAGCAGAGGGCGACGCTCCTCCGCCATAACGGAGGAGCCACCCCTGGCAGTATGACAAAGTAATCTAATCATACATTAAAAAAATCAATATCCTGTTCGAACTATTGCTTTGAAAATGAATAGGATCCTCATTTGTGTGTGGGCGGTAACAAGAGATCCATCAAACTTGGCCAATGGCCCACCTAATTTAGAGGTGGGGAAACCACCTCTAAATAAGCCAGAGCCACCCCTGACCTCAAAATCAAGAAAACATGATAAATAGCAAAAATCATGTTGAAATTGTGTTGAAAGACACATTCTATTTAGGGCAGGCTTTCTGACACAATGTCTGTATTTTTTGCATGGGTGTTCAAAATTCCTGTAATTTGCTTTTGTGTAAGTATGTGACATTTTAGAAAAATGATGTGAAATTATGTGTGAATTATGTGAAATGCAAAACCAGCAAATGGCACTACATTTTAGCTCAAAATCCATCCTTGCATCTATTTTGGATACAAGGATGCATTTCACACTAAAATATATCACAAAAAAGTAAAAACACAAGCGCTACACATAGCAACCGCTCATGTTCTGGTCGTTTGAGTGCTTTAGTGCTTCCTCTAAAGTTCACACAAATTCAAGGGGCTGATCACAAAGGGCCATTTGTTATTATGTTATCAAGGGGTCTGCTAAAATACAGGGAAAAATAAAAGTCTCACAATGTTAAGAATCCTTAGATTGGCTGAAAATGTCTTCCAACGATATCTCCACAAGTGAGTGGTGGGGCGGGCATGCACCATTTGGACCAAACAACGTGTATTCAAAGGGAGATGTCCTAAAAAGGGTCTTTCTGTTTTTCAGACATCTGTTCAGCAAAGGACAAGAAAGAGAACACCTACAGATGTCTAAAAATATGTGTATCAGAGGGATGATGGGTCATGCATCACAAGCAGGGTGTAGCTATCTCAGGGCAGATCTGGAGGCAGAGTCATCAAGCAGCATAAAGTCTTTTGGTCAATAAACTATTGTTCTCCACTTGAGCTCATGAAAGGCAGTGGCTGAATGCAGATCCTCTTAGCCCTCTAAGATGAACTACATGTCTGTGAAAGGGTTACCTACATGTAGAATGTAACATCCAGAAAAGTGGCATGGTTTGAATCTCCATCTGGTGTTGCAGTCACTGTATCCTTGGGAAGGACCACATTCACGTCATGCATGCACACTGAGGCATCGAATACCCGAACACCACATGCGCCACACAAATGCATGTTACAATTTACCACATACACATGGGTGAAATGAGTACTCCCGTTTATGAGGGCTGAATTAATTTTACACAGATAGGGTCAGGGAACTCCTCTTCCAGGGGCACAGTTAAAAAGCCTGGGCCCCTCAATAAAATATCAGCTGCCACCAACTGTCAGTCTGGTGAAGTGGCATAGCCTCCCTCAACTCAGGGTAAGCTTAGGGACTTGGGTGTACTCACCAAGCGTAACATGGCCTTAAACTCGTATCACTGACAGAATATCGACAACAGAAATATCGACCTACAGAAATATTGTGACAAAAATATCGTTGTCAAAAATATTGACCTCCTATCTTCATACTGGTAAGTACAAAAATATTGGAAAAAAAATATCGTTGTTAAAAACATCGAAGTAGAAAATATCGTTTTTTATATAAAAAATAATGTAAAATAAATTAAATAATACATTTAACTTAAAAAAAAAATATTTAGATTTATTTGAATATTTTAACAATTATAAGTAATAAATGTAATGTAAAAATAAATTAAACATACATATTTAAAATGTAATATATATATATTTACTTAAAAATAATTAATAAATAATTTTAATTAATTATAAAATGTTAGAAATATATAAAAATTTATAAATATATATATATATATATATATATATATATATATATATATATTGATTCCAAACATTCCTTAACTTCCAGAGACGGCGATAAAGAACGAGAGAACTCCTCTTTGTGGCAATAAAGAATCTCTTTATTTCTCTCTTCTGCCTGCCATGACGCGTTTCAACCGATACAACGGTCTTGATCACATACGGCTGGCTTTGCGGAAAGACTTTTTAAATTTGCTAAACCTGTGTCACGTGATAAAACAACATGGTAAACAGACTACATTCTATTGCTATAGAGTTTGAAAGAGAGTGCATTCGGTAAGTGTGTATCATTAGACATCGTACCTAAATACGTTATTATCACAATGTACCCGAATATTAGAGTGATCTTCAGTATCTTGAAGAGGTTATAAATGTATGAACAAACCATTCCTGTGTGTTCATAATCAACCACTTACATGTACTGAGTTCAATTGATAAAACAACGTATAAAACTAACAGTTATACATGTAAAAAACCTAGAATTTCAGAAGGGCACATGAAATGTACAAACATATAAATATATAAATATATAAATAACTGTATAAATACCAAGTTAAAATATACATCAAAGCCCATCATTTCACCTTAAGTGCAATTTAATTATTCATAGATGTATCGAGTGTCCAGCTGATAACTCTACAGGTAAGAAATGTACAGTACAACGGGGGTCCTAATTTTTGAATGAAACCTCCACTGAATCTATACAAGCGATCACTCTGAATTAGTCTAAAGGATATAAATATCCTGAGAATCTATATAGGTCTGTATGTACTCCATGTTAAAAAACCTTAAAACACCCTCTAAAATAAATAGTGCTACCTGTAAGCAATACCTCACAATTGTGCAAAAATAGCAAGAAACTGAGAAGTGCTATAAATGTGCAAATACGCTAGACTTTAAAAGTGTTGTGGACGCAAAACCTATTTCAATTCACATAGATACTGCGATTCTACATAGAGGTGTCATCTAATCTTGTGAACGAAATAAATGTAATCACATATCTAAATATGTTATGTTATGTTATGTTATGGGGTATTTGTTAAGCGCACGGCTACTCCGAGGAGTGTCCCGGCGCTGTCCTGACCCCAGGAACAGAGCAACTAAAAGACCAGACAGCTAGAGCAGAAAGTCTACTCTATTGTTGAAAAAGCCAGGTCTTTAAGTTTCGCCTAAAGCTTAGGAGATCACATTCTTGCCTAAGAGAAAATGGAAGACTGTTCCATAGTTTTGCAGCTACCACTTGAAAGGAGCGTCCGCCTTTGCGAGATCGGCGAAACTTAGGGACAGCTGTCAATAGCTTGGTAGATGACCGCAGCGTTCTGGACGGTTTGTAGGGCAGAATTTTATTCCTGATGTACGTGGCCCCGATGCCATTTAGGGCCTTAAAAGTCAACACCAGAGATTTGAAATTGACCCTTTGTTTCACTGGCAACCAATGCAGGGATCTGAGATGGGGAGACATGTGTGACCTGGGTCCTACCATAAGCACAGCCCTTGCTGCCGCATTTTGAACTACCTGAAGACGATTAAATAAGTAGCCCGGAAGGCCCAGATACAGCACATTAACGTAGTCCAGCCTAGACATAATCAGTGCCTGGACCACTGTTTTCCTATGAGGAATAGGCAGTAGGGGGAGAAAATTCTGCATCATTTTTAAGAGTCCGAAACAGGTGCCCGCAACCGATTGAACCTGGGACTTCATAGTCATGTCAGAATCTAATTTCACTCCTAGATTTTTCGCGATGGAAACTGGGTTGTCGGGGGGGGATAGAGTTTTTGGCCACCATTGACGCCAGTCATCGTCAGGAGTGTGTCCAAAAAAATAATTTCCGACTTATCAGAGTTGCAGAGTAGATGGTTTTGCCTAAACCAATCAAACACCTTGGTTAGGCATACATTGACTACATTGCCATTCAACACCTCCTCCTTCTCACAGGTAAACAACAATTGCGTATCATCTGCATACGATATAATTTTTGCTCCATATTGTTCAGCTAAAGGAGCAAGTGGGGCCATATATATATTGAACAACGTAGGGCTCAAAACAGAACCCTGTGGCACTCCTACATTTAGTGGGGGGATGAGGGCTGAGAAGGGAGGAGCCCAGACTGTTTGCTGGCGTTTTTACAGAAACGAGGCGAACCATCTGAGCACCGTGCCCCCAATGCCGCTCTCCCTCAATCTATGAAGGAGGCGATCATGTGGCACGGTGTCGAAGGCCGCCGAAAGATCTAATAATATCAGCACAGCCTTTCCTCCTCTGTCCAAAGTGATTTTTATCGTCTCTGAGATTTCTAATAAGGCAGTTTCAGTGCTAAAATTAGCTCTGAAACCTGACTGGCTTGAATGGAGCACCTGGCTAACCTCAATAAAATCTGTGATGGTGACATTCACGTATTTCTCCAAAACCTTGGAGAAATAAGGTAAAAGCGATATGGGTCTATAATTACTGACCACCAAAGGGTCCGCTAATGGTTTTTTTAAAAGCGGAAGAATTTTTCCATGCTTCCAATTTTCTGGCATCCTTCCTTCCGACAGAGATAGATTCAATATCCGGTTAACAGCTGGATTAATTACCTCTGGACTGTTCCCATGAGGCACAGGGTCAGACTGATTTGCATATGGCCATGTCTGAACTGGGGTGGTGAAGTGAGCTAAAGAATGATGATGGATTAAACCCAGATCAGTTGACTGGGGGTGAGTGTTTGATTGGCTCAAACGTTCCGTCCATCATCCCCTTTTGTATCGCTTTGGTCGCCCTAAGTTGGCGGGGGTATGCCCAGACGTGGGTCCCTTGCTCACTTTGCCACTGGATTCAAGCAAGCCTGGCTGATGACGGCTGAAATGCCAGAAACCGGTCCTAGGATGCTTGTTTCCGGTCCAGGGAAGACATGGCTTGGTAGTTCGGGCTGGACTGTTCCCATGAGGCACAGGGTCAGACTGATTTGCATATGGCCATGTCTGAACTGGGGTGGTGAAGTGAGCTAAAGAATGATGATGGATTAAACCCAGATCAGTTGACTGGGGGTGAGTGTTTGATTGGCTCAAACGTTCCGTCCATCATCCCCTTTTGTATCGCTTTGGTCGCCCTAAGTTGGCGGGGGTATGCCCAGACGTGGGTCCCTTGCTCACTTTGCCACTGGATTCAAGCAAGCCTGGCTGATGACGGCTGAAATGCCAGAAACCGGTCCTAGGATGCTTGTTTCCGGTCCAGGGAAGACATGGCTTGGTAGTTCGGGCTGGACTGTTCCCATGAGGCACAGGGTCAGACTGATTTGCATATGGCCATGTCTGAACTGGGGTGGTGAAGTGAGCTAAAGAATGATGATGGATTAAACCCAGATCAGTTGACTGGGGGTGAGTGTTTGATTGGCTCAAGCGTTCCGTCCATCATCCCCTTTTGTATCGCTTTGGTCGCCCTAAGTTGGCGGGGGTATGCCCAGACGTGGGTCCCTTGCTCACTTTGCCACTGGATTCAAGCAAGCCTGGCTGATGACGGCTGAAATGCCAGAAACCGGTCCTAGGATGCTTGTTTCCGGTCCAGGGAAGACATGGCTTGGTAGTTCGGGCTGGACTGTTCCCATGAGGCACAGGGTCAGACTGATTTGCATATGGCCATGTCTGAACTGGGGTGGTGAAGTGAGCTAAAGAATGATGATGGATTAAACCCAGATCAGTTGACTGGGGGTGAGTGTTTGATTGGCTCAAACGTTCCGTCCATCATCCCCTTTTGTATCGCTTTGGTCGCCCTAAGTTGGCGGGGTATGCCCAGACGTGGGTCCCTTGCTCACTTTGCCACTGGATTCAAGCAAGCCTGGCTGATGACGGCTGAAATGCCAGAAACCGGTCCTAGGATGCTTGTTTCCGGTCCAGGGAAGACATGGCTTGGTAGTTCGGGCTGGACTGTTCCCATGAGGCACAGGGTCAGACTGATTTGCATATGGCCATGTCTGAACTGGGGTGGTGAAGTGAGCTAAAGAATGATGATGGATTAAACCCAGATCAGTTGACTGGGGGTGAGTGTTTGATTGGCTCAAACGTTCCGTCCATCATCCCCTTTTGTATCGCTTTGGTCGCCCTAAGTTGGCGGGGGTATGCCCAGACGTGGGTCCCTTGCTCACTTTGCCACTGGATTCAAGCAAGCCTGGCTGATGACGGCTGAAATGCCAGAAACCGGTCCTAGGATGCTTGTTTCCGGTCCAGGGAAGACATGGCTTGGTAGTTCGGGCTGGACTGTTCCCATGAGGCACAGGGTCAGACTGATTTGCATATGGCCATGTCTGAACTGGGGTGGTGAAGTGAGCTAAAGAATGATGATGGATTAAACCCAGATCAGTTGACTGGGGGTGAGTGTTTGATTGGCTCAAACGTTCCGTCCATCATCCCCTTTTGTATCGGATTAATTACCTCGGCAATCAATGCCAACGTTTTTGCAGGACAGGGGTCTGAGGGGGAACCAGATTTCAAGGTCTTCATAATTGTAAGTGAAGTGGTCATGGGCATAGGAGAGAAGTCCAGAAGGGTATTCTCCGTAGTAAGACATACGGGAAGAGGCCTAGCAATATCGCTCTCCCTGTCCAGGAGGGGGCTACTAAATGAGTCCTGAATAGTTTTAATTTTCCTATAAAAATATTGTGCAATTTCATTTGTCCATTCATCGGTAGGAGCCAGGGAGTTTTTAGAAGCATTAGGTGAGGAGAAGTCCTTGACTATCCTGAACAATTCTTTAGCGCGATTTTCAGCTTGTTCTATTTTTATAGCCAGAAAACTTTTCTTTTCCACTCGAACTTTAACATAGTGGGCTTTCAAAGCCGCTTTAAAAGTAAGTTTCTGTATAGGATCAAAATTCCTTCTCCATAGACGTTCTAAATTTTTACATGCACTTTTACTTTTCCTTAAGGACTCAGTAAACCACGGTGCTGAAGTTCTGCCTTGTTTGGCTGCTCGTAATTTTATAGGGGCTAGCTGCATGGTCCACTCCTGAAGCCAGCCTTCCAAAGAGAGTACATCATGATCTAGGTTATTGTTAACTGGTATAGGATGATGGTCCAGTATATCGGCTAAAGCCTCAGGGGTTATTCGGTCGAAAGATCTAAAACTTTTCGACCGATTTTTACAGTAAGATTGAGACTTGGCCTGAACCTTTCCCAACCTAAAGGTTAGCAAATAATGATCCGACCAAATAATTGGCAAGGGCACGATAGGCTCTAGCCCAGTTGTTGAAAAAATTTGATCTAGAGTATGCCCTTTTTCATGCGTTGGGAGCGACACGTATGGTGTCAGACTGAAAATACTCAATAATTCACAGAGTTTCATAGCCTCTAGATCAGTCGTTTGATCAAAATGAATGTTAAAGTCCCCCAAAATCAGACACTGGCTGTATTTAGATACAATGGGTGTAATAGCATGGCCCAGGGATTCCAGAAACCTTCCTGCGGGTCCCGGAGGGCGATAAATTATCGCAACCGCGATAGACTGGTGCGCCGAGATCGTGAGATGGAAACCGAGTCCCTCTGCCCCTTCTAGCTCTATCATAGGTATTGATTGGCATGAGAGTGGACTTTTATATATAATCGCCACTCCCCCGCCAGGTCTGTCCTTCCTTCCGTAGGGGATACTCCTAATGAGGTGGCTGGGGTGTGAGCTAGATGCATGCAAGGTGGCATTCCCCGCAGTGGGTTTTCTATATAATGTAGATTCCAACTTATTTCCTGACACGTAGATAGTAGTGTCCAGGAATGCCACCTGTGTCTGGCTGATGTGTGAAGTAAATCTGAAGTTGATGTTGTTATTGTTCAACTCAGCTATGAATAATGCTGCACTATCCAGGTCACCCTTCCATATCAAAAACACATCGTCGATGTATCTTAGCCAATGCACTACATGTTCCTCACATATCTTAGCCAAAGTGCCCCTGAGAACCTGCTCCTCCCACCAGCCAACGTGGAGACACGCATAGCTGGGGGAGAAGCAGGCACCCATAGCCACCCCACGTTTTTGACAGTAGAGCTTGTTATCAAACATAAAAAAGTTGTTAACCAAACACCACTTAATCATTTCAAGGAGCATCACATTATGATTGTGTAAGGTCAGAGGCCTTTTGTCCAAGTAATGTTTCACAGCAGTTAGTCCTATTTGATGGTTAATACTCGTATAGAGTGATTCGATATCCATTGTAATGAGCAAAAGATTATCTTCCCATTCTATATGTTGTATCTTATCAAGGAAGTCACTCGTATCCCTTACGTATGAAGGGAGTGTCTGTACATGGGTTTGTAAAAAATAGTGCACATACTGTGTAATCTGTTCACTCATGCCACCAATCGCTGAAATAATAGGTCTGCCAGGTGTTGGATTGGACTCTGTGAATTTTGGGAATAAGATATAGCATTGGAATTACAGGAAAGTCATTGGTCATAAATTTAAACTCTTGAATGGAAATCAGCCCTTGTCTTTTCCACGCCATAAGATCTTTCTTAAGAATTTCTTTTGCCTTATTGTATTCCGCCCTGGTGGTTGTAGCATAGCATTCTGTGTTGGATAGTTGTTTATAGGCCTCTTGGATGTATTGAATACGGGGCCAAATCACAACATTTCCGCCCTTGTCCGATTTATTGATAACTATGGGGCCCATTATGATAACGGGCGGATCGCCACTGCCCATATGGCGGTGGCGATCCGCCCGCTATTTTCCTCCACCCGCCACACATTTTCCCCCCGCCATATTACTATGGCGGGGGGGACCCCGGCGGACGGAAAGACCGTCCACCGCTTTTCCGCTGGTCAACTCGTCGACCGGCGGAAAAGGGACATTATATGGTGGCGGTGTCTGCAAGACACCGCCATCCATATTATGATGCTGGCGGAGGTGTGCCTTTCCATGGCGGCGTTACCGCCATGGAAAGGCATACAGTATTTGCTATTGGGGGCCCGTTGCAGGCCCCCGGAGTGTTGGGGGTGCACATGGGGGGTACCTATGGTACCCCCCTGCATTTCAATGTACAACGTGGCAGGCACCGCGCGGTGCCTGTCACGTTGTGCATTGAAAAGCACAACTTGCATTTTTGGCTTTGCGGCGGGCGGTGCTTTCAGCACCGCCCGCCACAATGTCAGGAATGCGGGATGCGCCCGCCAGTGTGGCGGGCGCATCCTAATGGCATGTGCGGGACCGCCGCATGCATTGCGGGCGGTCCCATTTCCCGGGGGTATGGCGGGCGGACATGCTAATGACCCCCTATATCCTTATTGTTTTTTAATTTACGAATGAGATCTTCATATTGGACATCGCGATGTTTTAATCTTTCTTTGCTGTGATTGATTTTATGATATAGTTTTTTCATTTCATCGGTTACTCTTTCATGAAATATATCAATGGCATCTTTGGGCATTATAGGGTAGAAAGTAGATTTTGCTTTGAAAGGGCTGATGCCTGCACTGGGTTGGACTAGATTGAATACTGATAGTCTCTCTTGAGTTGATGCCTGACTGCTACCAACCATTTGCACTTGGCAGTTTTCATTATTTAGCTCATGTAGGGTCAACAATGTAGCAGCATCTGAGGCTTGTAGTGTAGTCTTGCTTGTAGATCCTTGATTTGCCTCACTCTCTGCTTGCTGGTTACCGTTTTTTATTCTGAAGAATTTCTTCAGTTTGAGTTTTCTGATATATTTATAAATGTCAACTCGAGTTCTTCCATAATTGAAGTTGCTCTCTGGGCAGTAAGACAGCCCGAGAGCCAGTAGCTGGGTTTCTGCTTTTGATAGGACTGTAGATGATAAGTTGATGACAGTTTTGTTGTTTACCCCTAACGTCTGCGCCATTGTTGTTTCCTCGATTTTCCTCTTCCTGTGCCTTTCTCTGCGCCACTGATTTCTTTGTTGCCTGCCACTTTTGTTGTGTTCCGATTTCGTGGGCGTAGGGTCTGTAAGCGGTCTGTCACTAAAAAAGTAAGCTCCTCCGATGGGCTTAGTATGTTCGCCATGTCAGGAATGCTTAGTGCTCTCTGTGCACCATCATCAGATTCGTTGTCGCTTGTAAGTGAACCTGTCTCAGAGCCAGATGCCTCCGTGTTGGTTCCACTTGCCCCCATTTCCTTGTTTTGACCTGTTGCATTGTGGATGATGTTTCCTGATCTTATTTTTTTAGCGCTGTCGTATTTACGAGAGAATGTAAATACCTGACCCAACTCGTAGTCCGCTTTATCTCGTGCATATTTGTATGCCTATCGTGCTTTTATTTTGTCCTCGTGTTTTCTCATTCTGTCATCAATCTACTTTTTGGTTTTATTTATGTAGTCCGTTTGTTCCAGCCTATTGAGTTGTTCATTTAAACTTTGAATTTCTTTAAGCAGTTCCTCACGGTCACTTTGAGCATATTTAACCAAGATCTTCACCAGGTTCATAGATGCTGCTAAATTATTTGTAGCCCATTCTTTCAACATATCCGGGTTCGGGTTTTCAAACGAGGGTGCCAATAAGATTCGTAGTCCTCGAGGCATATATATATATATACACCTGTAACATGAAAAAAAAATTATATTATAAACTAAAATATTAAAATATGTAATATTTTTTAAACCTACACTTTACACTACATTGACTGCAACAGTAGGGAAAGTGTTGGATAGCGGAGGGGAATAATTTACTATTCCCACTCCAGCGAGTGCAACAGTAGGGAAAGTGTTGAATAGCTTAGGGATAAAAATTACTATTCCCACTCCAGCAAGTGCAACAGTAGGGAAAGGGTTGGATAGCGGAGGGGAATAATTTACTATTCCCACTCCAGCAAGTGCAACAGTAGGGAAAGTGTTGGATAGCGGAGGGGAATAATTTACTATTCCTACTGCAGCAAGTGCAACAGTAGGGAAAGTGTTGGATAGCGGAGGGGAATAATTTACTATTCCCACTCCAATGAGTGCAACAGTAGGGAAAGTGTTGGATAGCGGAGGAGATCAAATTACTATTCCCACTCCAAAGAGTGCAACAGTAGGGAAAGTGTTGGATAGTGGAGGGGAATAATTTACTATTCCCACTCCAGCAAGTGCAACAGTAGGGAAAGTGTTGGATAGCAGAGGGGAATAATTTACTATTCCCACTCCAATGAGTGCAACAGTAGGGAAAGTGTTGGATAGCGGAGGGGATAAAATTACTATTCCCACTCTAAAGAGTGCAACAGTAGGGAAAATGTTGGATAGCGTAGGGGTAAAAATAACTATTCCCACTCCAGCTAGTGCAACAGTAGGGAAAGTGTTGGATAGCGTAGGGGTAAAAATTACTATTCCCACTCCAGCGAGTGCAACAGTAGGGAAAGTGTTGGATAGCGCAGGGGTAAAAATTACTATTCCCACTCCAGCGAGTGCAACAGTAGGGAAAGTGTTGGATAGTGTAGGGGTATAAATTACTATTCCCACTCCTGCAAATGCAGCAGTTGGGAAAGTGTTGGATAGCAAACGGGTAAAAATTACTATTCACACTTAAAAAATTCCAATTTAAAAACAAACAAAATATCAAATACTATACAACATATAATAAAACACCCAAAAACAAAACATATCTATTATAAATTTTTACAAAACATAGAAACATATAATATTGTAGAAAAAATATCAAATTTACCTAAAAAGATAATTTTTAAATTTTAACAAGAAATTATCAAACAAATAAATATTTTGTAATAGAAATTAATTGTAATCTAAAAAATAATGATTACATAAATGTAATATTTTTTTCCTACCCTATAACACTACACAATTTACAACACATATCTAAATTACATTAAAAAAAAGTGTACCTCCATAGTTAACACAATTAATTATCAATTTAAAAATTATTAATAATTAAAAAACATATTTAAAAAGTTCAAACTTATTGTAGTAACCAAACATTACAGCTATACAACATAAATCCCCAATCATAAAAATATAAAAAAATTACCAAAAATATTTAACAATTAATATATAAATATTAATGATCAAGTAATGATTAATTAATGTAAACTAACTTACTTTCCACCATCTAGCCCAATAAACACCATAACACACACCTAAAAATATTTACACAATTTCCATAACTAATTTTACATTAATACATTCATATCAATAAACAACAAATAAGTCATTAATTTAAAATAATTTACTTCCTACCATTTACCACTATAAACACCACAACTCACACATCAAAATGATTACACAAATGACAAAATTAAAATGTAATTAAATAATTAGCATCAAATAACAAAGAAAGAATTAATTAAAAATAATTTACCTCCCACCATATTACCCTATAAATGCCACCAACAATTTCGTAAAAAATTATACAATTAACATAATTAATTAACAATTAATTAATTAATAACAATTAACAATTAAAATATAAAGAATTATTAATAAATTAATTCACACAATTAACACTAAAGAATAATAATTAATAAATAATATATAAAAATATTATTAAATTTATTTAAATTAAATTACTTCCCACCCTACTCCCCTATCAACCCACAACCCACTCCTAAAAAATCACACAATTAACATAATTACCAATCAATTAATAATTAATAACAATTAATAAATAATTAATAATAGATTATTTCCCACAATTAACAATATAGAATATTAAATAAATAAATATTAATTATAAAAAATATTAATACTTTAGGGGCCCATTACGATGGCGGGCGGAAGCACAACCGCCGTGCTGGCGGATGCAAAAACCACCAGTTACCGCCGGCACGCAGCAGTCCACACGCCCGCCCAATTACGATGCGAAAAGCAGGCCAAACACCGCCGGCAAGCCAGCAACACCGTCCGCCATCAAAGTGCGCCCGTACACGTAGCGGCGCAGCCTAACTGACACACACCGTCCGACGAAACACGTCCCGCCCGGCGCATAAATTACGATGCCGCAAACAAACGGCTCCCACGGCCAAGAGATACCGTACGACAAACCGAAGCGGTAACACGGACGCAGAGCACGGACAACGAAGAAGCGGCACCCCGGGCATGAATCCAGCACTGCAGGCCCTTCCCATGCTTCTGCTGATGCACCACCAAGGACGCAACGTACCGCGGAGACGCAGGTAGGCACACACACAACAAGTGCACGCAAACAGCGCACACAGTGCAAGGGCGGAAAAAGCGGACAACCCCCCACCAGCGCGTGTACACTACACATCCACCATTGCATCCACATATGACACACAGGCCAAATCCTAACATCGCGGAACACATGTGTACACACCACCTGGGACTAGGAACCAACCACCCCGTCACGGCCACAAAGCGCCGATGACGCCGCCACACATGCGCACAACGCAGAGGCCAACCGCAGCGCCATGCATGCGTCGCACACAGACACAGGGACACAACCAAGCAGCACACACATCAGCCCCACCCCGAACGCACATGACACGTGACAGGCCTGCCACAGACATGTCCCCAACGCCCAATTCACGGACAACACCCAACGCCACACAACCGACGCACACATGTCAGTGAAGTCACGCAACAGCAGGACACACCCCAGTGTAACAAACATGGCGTAGCACACAGCGGCGGCAACACCAACTAGGAGAAGCAGGGCCCCTTCGGGAAGAGGAACGCCAGTACCACACTGAAAAACCCATACCACCCTGCACATATGAACAAGACATATGAAACGGAACACCAAAGAGCCCGGGGACCGACAACAGGTGGCCCAAGAATAACATCCACACACAAGGCCCAACGCAGAGCGGAAAGGCAGCCTGCCGCCCACACAAGGGAGAGCAGACAGCACTGAATGACCTTCCATTCCAACTCCGAAACCACAGCCCTACGACAGAAGCCGGTGAATACAGCCATTGTCCAAGAATAGACCAACACAGGCATGCCGAGGAGACCGACCACAGGGCAGATAGCGCATATCACAGAAGCACACAACGGACGGGGAAGAAAGAAGAAAACACTCCCCCATGTCGGCCACATGCAAGTTAATTGGAAGGAGTCACACAGCACTGACCTTGAACTGTCTGAGAAGCATGTGGGAAGAGGGCCCGTGTCCTCCAAACAAGCCAACAGAACACAAGTCCTGTCTCCCTACGACTACACAGAGCTCACAGCAACCCCGGAGCGTGCACATTGCAGACTGCACACACAGCCGGAGCACGCCATCTCAACGAACCGCTGCGAAATGGCAACCGCAACACACCTACCCAACTACGCCGAACAGCTCAAGCTGTACAAAACCAACACGATACATACATTGGGATGCGATCTCCTGTCCCTGCTGAACGTAAGTTACCGACTGACTTACCGCATCACATTGTTCAGCTGCGTCATGCCCGTCTTCTACTGTCGGAGGTGTCCCTACCAGCATCCCGTCGAGATATGCCTCTCCAACCCGGCATGTCTGAAGGCGGACCTGCTACCACTACTCCTCCCTCTGGACGCACACAACAGGGCCTGCTCTGCCTATGGGGGCATGGCGTATGTGGCCAACATCGCACCCGCACTGAAATGGGACCACTGTGCCTCCACACGACGGATCATCGAGAACAGCTACATCGAATGTCACCCAGCATGCCCCATCATGGTCCTTCAAGGGACAACTTACGAACAACACCTTGAGAGCCACCATCCGCTTCATTGGCTGGCAAACATGTACACCACCAATGACATGGAAGCCCTGCTGGACGGCATCGCATACCTGACAACCTGTAAATACGTCGGACCACAACGCAGGTTCCCCGAGTGACCTATGAAGTCCAACCCCGCACCCATGCTCAGCTTCCGCACGGACTGGACAGTCACCACCACAACAGCCATACCAAACGACCGGCAACTGTAACCACACCATCAACGACATCGCCATGACATCGGATATGACCGGGACATGCACACTGTTCCCCATCACATCCAGGAACACCGCATGCATCGTGGGAGGCAGTGGCATGGGCTCTGTGTATCGCACCCACATGGACGGAACTGCACGAACAACCAGGACACGACATGGATCCAGCGCACATGGACACACACACACCGCTCAGTGGACATGAATAGGTCGCCTGGAGTCTGTGGGTGCTGCACCCCTCCCACCCCCGCCCCGGGAATCCCATACCAGGACCTTTGCATGGACGACAAGTGCATACAACAACAACACGACCCCAGTGACTGTGACATGTCCAGTAACCACCACAGTGCAACAACAAGTGGCACGCCGCTGCATGCACGCAAGCACATGCCCTGATGTCATCTCACATGCACGCGTGCATGAGGAACAACCGCAGCAAACCTGTCACATGGAACTGAGATGGACTGTGCCCATGATGCCGAGCGGTCTGGTAGGCTACATGTATACCGTCTGTGTCAAAGTCCGCAGCTCCGCAGCTATACGTAAATGTACATTAGCACAGCCTTGGCCAAGCAGATGTAACTCTGAAGCCCACATCCCACATGCAACAGCCAATCACATGTAACCCCACACCCTATCCAATTTGTAATCATGCTCAGTATATCCTCAACATGTATACCGCTGCCAGTAGTGTCCACTATACTGCATCACAGAGGACAGAAGACTCAATATAATGTTTGAAACCAAAACTGTCTCCGCTGACTCATTTCACAAGTACGAATGAGAGAGGATGAGAGTATGTGAAGTACACGGCAGTCGTGACATGACCATGTAGTCCACTGGTATTGGATGTCAACGCAAATGAGTAGCACTACTGTGGAAGACACACATGTGTCGTGTGAAGTCGTATGGACGCAGTGCTCAGGTGGGTGGGTGCGACGGGTAGATGCGCACATGCCAAGTTGGAGCACGCCGTGTTGGGAGGGGTCATGAACAGTACACCACCGCTTCCCTGGGCATTGTGAGAGGACACCTGTCGGGGGAGTGAACACGTGTGTGCACAGCAGCCGGGCACACGTACAAAGCGGTACCAGGCGCACCTCAGCCCACCCTCTGTGGACAAGCTGGATCCTGTTGTGCGCCCGCCATGCCCCTTGACAAGGCACACACAGCCCCAGTCGACCAGGTGTAACCCCAACATAGTCAATCCGCACAGGCGATACAGGGCACGGGATGGCAGTGGAGCATGGTGTGTGAGAGGTCTCCTCGCGCTCCTCCTGGTCATATCACGCAGGCAATAGAACCTCAACGTCCAGCATGGCAAAAAGTCAAATGGAAGTGTAGGGGGACGCACCACAGCACGAGCAGCACTGACGTCACGGGAGGTGGCTCGCACCATCCCATCCATTGCCCATCATACCAACCACGCCACATGCCATTGCGACTAAGTGCAAGCGCGTGCGCCACCACCCCTGAGCCCTCCCCAGAGAGGCCAAAGAGTGAATGTGTGGGCCATCAGCCACAGACGGACGCGGCCTGGCCGCAAGGGCAGCCACAGCCACTGGGTGTCGCAGGTGGCGGATCCGGAAGGCGAAGACTGTGATGCATAGTCCATGCAGGCCGGGTCTCCATTTGGGGCACCACGCAGGTGGACGGCGTCCCGCCACACATCATACCCTGAGACAGCCCACTCGTGCAACTGGACCCACACATACACTCCTTGCCCTCTCTGGTGCGAGCTTGGGGCTGCCTGTGCAAGCGCTAGCCTCGCAGGTGAGCATGCATATTGGGGGAGCGAGGGGAGGACATGAGGGCTGGGGCGAAGATGACTGTATCACTGTCAGTTAGTACAAGGGATGACCCAGATGTGGAAAGGAAGAGACGTGTCCCGTGTGTACTGCAACTAGTCGCCAATCCAACTACCCCCCATGTCCGGAATGTAAGCCCGCACCTAGGCCCGCCCATCCGCCACATCGAACATACCACCAGCACGACAACCTTCCCATTCGAAACACTGACTGGGGGTGGCGACCAGTGAACAATCATGTGTAGCCTACCCACGCGTACATGTGGGCCCTCCATGATCCATGTCACCTGCGGCAAAGACATGACATGCGCAATGAGGGAAGTGAGGAGAGCTGCCCGCCCCACGCGCAGAAGGTGCATCAGCTCCACAGACCCAGCAGCGAGTCCAGCAGGGGTCACATGTGCAGGGGCAGCTGTGCCTGGTGTGAAGGCACATGCATATAGACAGCACATCGACCAATGTGTAGTCTGCCCACATCCACAGTCCATCATCATGCGGACATAGGAATTGAACACAGGGCAACACATCTTAGTGGGTGCACCCACCGTGACCAACAATGCGCAATCATCGACGTACCCGCCCTGTGCATGGCCCCCACCCAACGGAGGCACATCCAGTGCCACCATCCCACACACACAAGCCTTCCATGGAACATGCTGTGTCCAATGGTCAGTACAGAGTCAGCGCCCATCTGGTGGATCCTGAACAGGAGACACATGCACACACATGCCAGCTCCCACTATGTACGACTGCCACCTGGCACGTGCAATGTAACCTCTCACCTGTGACGTGTGACTGCAAGCACACAGCCGTCTTGGCATGGGGCTGTCAATGTGGACACCTGTCAATGTTTCGGGAGGTGTGATCCGTACAGTGCTGTACATAGGGTGCAGTGCTGACACCTACTACTGTCTCATATCCCCTCGTGCCACAGGTCCCACTTGTTTTGGCCGCTCAGCCTGTGCCCACATCGTCGTCGTCGTGTGCCATACTCATCCAGCCGCGGAAGCAGTTCCATGCTCAGCAGACATTCATGTTGCCGTGGCGTTGCCGCTTGTCGGATATGCAGTCAGTCCCCATCAGCACGCCCCGCAAGTCATTGGGGCCTAGATCCCCATGTGCATGCACATGGCAGTGGTTCGTATCACTAGCCATTGCCATTGTTGGGAGACCTGTGTAAGTGTATTGTGGCCGTGCCGTCCCAGCTTGACAGCTGGGCTGTGGCTCATGTGCTTGCTCAGTCATGTCAGTGATGTGTATGCGAAATTGCTATGTGTCGTGTTGCATTGACATGTGTCCTCTGCCATTGTCCCTAGGCGGAGACCGAACATTGACCGCCCATACCAATTGCTGGCGGACATGGACGATACAGAGGTTATTAGGAAGTTTCGGCTGGACAGGCCAACCCTGCATCGACTGTGTGCCATGTTAGAACCCCATCTCCGTCCCCGCAGGGTGTATCCGACTGCTGTCACCCCCACGGCTAAGCTGATGGCCGCCATGCATTTCTTCGCCACTGGGTCATTCCAGCACACAGTGGGCATTGGAGGAGGGATGTCCCAGCCCATGTTCAGCAAGGTGCTGAGGGATGTACTGGCAGCCATGATGCTGTACCGAAACAGGTACATCCGCTTCCCCAGGGCTCGTGAATTGGCGGCAGTGAAGGGTGCATTCTATGCCCTTGGCAGAATCCCACACGTCGTTGGAGCCATTGACTGCACACATGTCGGCCTTGTTCCACCACAGGCCACTGAGCACCTGTACCGCAACAGGAAGCACACGCACTCCCTGAATGTGCAAGTGGTGTGCCTTGCGGACATGGTGATCACCCACGTGTGTGCAAAGTTCCCAGGCTCGGCCCATGACGCACACATAATGCGCAACAGCATCTTGCCACGACTGATGTCCAATATGCAACAGGATCGTGCCTGTATTGTCGGTGAGTATGTGGAGTGGTGTAGCGTGCTGGTTGTGCGATGCTGTCCCCTGTCCAGTTGGAATTGCAACGGTTCTCTGTGTCCCTCACACCCAGGTGACTCTGCGTATCCGAATGGGGCATGGCTGCTCAGTCCATTGAGGAATCCTCGCACCCCAGCAGACGATCGCTACAATGAGGCACATGGGAGGACCAGACGTGTGGTCGAGCGTACCTTTGGCCTCCTCAAGTCCAGGTTCAGGTGCCTGGACCGCACCGGGGAGTGCGTTGGCGTACTCCCCACAGAAGGTGTGCCAGATAGTGGTGGCGTGCTGCATGCTGCACAATCTGGCCATTCGGAAGCAGATCCCCCTCATCGTGGATGACGGAGATCAACCAGGGCCCCAGCCCGCAGACCAGGACAGCTCGAGTGAGGAGGACAGCGGAGAGGAGGAAGCTGGGAATGTGCGCCAGCAGCTCATCGCCCGCTACTTCACTTGACGGTGAGTGTCCATGTACGACGGCTGATGTGGCTGTATCTGTGCAGGTGTGTGTGTGCTGTGTCAGGGTGGCCGTTTGTTCACTGCGTGCTGTGTGTCAACGCTCCATGGCCAGGGTAGTATGCCACTGTTGGTGGCTGTGGCATTGTGCCCTATTGCTCTGTGCGATGTGTGTACATTGCTTGTAGTTGTTGACATGTACTGTGTGATGGGTGTGTGACACACTCATTGAATGTGCTCCTGTTCTGTCTCCCACCCCTAGGTCCCTACAGGCCCTCCGGTTCCATTGCCATGCCACGCATCAGGTGCCTTTCCGCCCAAGGTGGCCGTTGTATTCCGTACAATTAAAACACAGGGCACAAACAGCAGTTAGTGAAAAAGGTGCATTTATTACTAACTGTGACATGTGATTGTGTGTAAGGTGATGACAAAAGTGGTGCGTGCAGTGACAATGAGCTGTCGGTCATGGCTGCGTGATGATCAGGGTGTACCCACTGGTTCTATGTCCATAGTCCAACACACACATGCCATCCAGATGGCTGTGTGGAGTGGGATCGTAGTCCAAGTCAATGCATTGGCTGGTCAAGGAAGGCTGGCGGAACGCTGGCTGGCTGCCTCACTTGCGGCTGGAGCGTGCGAAGTCCTCCCGGGAGATCTGTTTCCTCTTCGGACGGCCCCTTCCACGTTTGCGAGGGGGGGTGCCTGCTTGCGACATGCTGGTGGTTGAGGTGTGATCACTGGCTGTGGACGCAGGGGAACTGGACACTGCTGCTCCACCCTGCGCCCCGGCAGGTGGTGGCGGAGGGGAGCTGCTGTCCCTGGCTGTGACCTCACCGCCACCACCAGCTGTCCCATGAGGTCCACGATTTGGCCCATACGGGCGTCCATGGACCTCAGCACCCCCAGCACCTCACGCGTGTCTGAAGCAGACCGGACCCATTGTCCTTGGGCCTCTTCATAGGCCCCAAGGACTCTGGCCATGTGAGGCAGGGCATGGCTCGCAGGGGAGGCTGGCGTTTCCCTGACCCTGCTCCTCCTACCAGTCCTGCTGCCACCGGCCTGCCCACTAGCCACATTGCTCACCACGGTCCTCGCTGTGGCTCCCAGGGTGGATCCAGTCGTCCGGGCCACCACCTGCGCTGGGGCTGGTGCCAGCGAAGACGTGGCGGTGGTGGCGGCGGTGGTGGTCGGTGCGGCGATGGTGGCGGTTGCGGCAGTGGTAGTGGCCACAATGACCGTGGGTGTGGCCGCAACGACAGTGGCAGCAGGGGGCTGGGAATGTTCAGCAGCCCTGGATGATGGGTTGGTGGGTAGGAGGGGTCCTGGGGAGCGGCTGGGCCCTGCCACACCAGATGGGCCTGCTTGGTTGTCCGTGTCCGAAGAGGAGGACAGATCCTCCAGATCCGTGTGTCCTCGTTGGGGGCTTGTAGGCTGGCTGTGCTGGCTGCTGGCTCCATCCCCAGCATCCAGCAGTTCGTCACCTGTGGAGAGAATGAGATTTGTTATTGTGTTGCACCTGGCGAAGTATGTATTTGTCGTCTGACATTGACAGTTCGTGCAATCTCGTACATGGGTTTCCCGGAGGCGTGTGTGTGGCTGTAGCATCTGTAGTTGTGTGTGCTTGGCAATGGGACTGTGTGCTGTGCACATGTGGCATGGGACGGATTGGCCATGCCGATGGGTGTGTTGCTGTGCCCCTACTTATTGTGACTCTGGTGTATGCGGGCTCCTGGCCCATCCTGGGTCTGGTTTGTACTTTGCTTTTGGGGTTCAAATGGAACGCTTAGGAACGCATATGGCAACATGGGGGCTATGCCCCAGATTCGCATTTGGGAGGGGATATGCTTTTGGGGTTCAAATGGAACGCTTAGGAACGCATATGGCAACATGGGGGCCATGCCCCAGATTCGCATTTGGGAGGGGATATGCTTTTGGGGTTCAAATGGAACGCTTAGGAACGCATATGGCAACATGGGGGCCATGCCCCAGATTCGCATTTGGGAGGGGATATGCTTTTGGGGTTCAAATGGAACGCTTAGGAACGCATATGGCAACATGGGGGCCATGCCCCAGATTCGCATTTGGGAGGGGATATGCTTTTGGGGTTCAAATGGAACGCTTAGGAACGCATATGGCAACATGGGGGCCATGCCCCAGATTCGCATTTGGGAGGGGATATGCTTTTGGGGTTCAAATGGAACGCTTAGGAACGCATATGGCAACATGGGGGCCATGCCCCAGATTCGCATTTGGGAGGGGATATGCTTTTGGGGTTCAAATGGAACGCTTAGGAACGCATATGGCAACATGGGGGCTATGCCCCAGATTCGCATTTGGGAGGGGATATGCTTTTGGGGTTCAAATGGAACGCTTAGGAACGCATATGGCAACATGGGGGCTATGCCCCAGATTCGCATTTGGGAGGGGATATGCTTTTGGGGTTCAAATGGAACGCTTAGGAACGCATATGGCAACATGGGGGCTATGCCCCAGATTCGCATTTGGGAGGGGATATGCTTTTGGGGTACATGCTGTGAGCCATGGGTGCCGAACGTGACATGTGTTGTGGCAGCATGACAGTGCATGGTTTGAGGTGTGTGCATGCTTGACATGGCCTGCATATTTGCTGTCTGTTGTGATTACTGGCCATGGCATTGGACGCATCGTTATGAGTGAGTGATGGTTGTGTGCCAGCCAACGTATTGCAGTTGTCCCATCTCCTTGGTGTGCGTGCTGCCCTGTGCCATGTGCATCACTGCAGTGCTCGGGGGGTGTGGCCCATGTTGTGTGTTGTTGCTCACAGTGTGTCGTGCACTTCATTGACTTCTGGCACATGGTTGGTCATGGGCATGTATCTTAGCGTGACTGCTGTATGTGTGGCAGCTGTGCGGATGACATGCCTTTCATGAGACTGGGGCTGACGGATGGGATGGATGGTATGTTGTTTGTGCATGGTGTGTCTGTGTGTTTGATGGGTTCAGTGGTGTTCGTGTGCATTTATGTTGTTCCGCTCTGTTGCGTCTAGTGTTGTTTGTCTTACATAGGCGTAGTTGTGGGGTGTGTGGTTGACAGGCAGTAGGGGCTACATGGACAGGACTTCAATGGTGTTTCGGTTGTGTGTGATGAGTTGCACAGTGGCTGCCGTGTGGGACTATATTCAGTGTGGCTTGTGCATGCAGACGTGGCTCCTTGGGTGTTGCTATGTCTGTGATGGGTCATGTGGGGTGTGAGTCTGTTGTTCATGTCCGTGTGCACATTGTTCACTTGTTCGTGACGGTGGGCGGTGCTGCGTGTTCGTCTGCTACGTGACATGTCCCATGTGTTGGTCGTGTTATGGTCCTCATGCCTCCAGTTATCCAGCCCTGTCCAGTTTCCCACCTGCAAGTTGTTCGTGCGTGCACTGTACTGGATGCCACATGGCTCTAAGCAGGGGTGCTCCATGTTGCAGGTCTGTGGGGGTGGGGGGGTGTTGTGGGTCGTGGGGGTGGCTGGACACCCACTGACACCGATTGCTGTGGACCGTGATGTCTGCCTTTCGGCTGTCGTTGTGCACTGCGGTGGCTGACACGTGGGTGTGGGGGATGCTCCTCCTTGCTGTGCTGTGGGACTGGGGCCTGGTGTGTGTTGTACTTGGGCTGTCCACCGTCCCACCCACTGCACTTTGTGTTCCTGCCACTTACCTGTTACTTGTCGGTTAGTGCAGCTGTGGCGGACACATGGGTGTGGTGGGTGCTCGTTGTGGCGCTTCTGGCATATTTGGGGACCTGTTGGTGGTTACGTGGCTGGCTTAGTGTACACATGTCCCCACGCATCTTACAGTTGTTCGGTTTGGGCTGTGTGTGGTAGTGTCTGTTGCATGTGTGTGTGATGTGTTGTGTATTGTGTGCTGGACATGGGGGTGTGTGTCCCTGGGAGCTGTGGCATGGTGGTAGTGCATGTGAGTACATAGCGGTGTGCTGGTATACATTAGTTTGTACTTACCAGCCTCCACTCCCCCTGCTAATCCGGCGAGGATCTCCGGATGGATTACGACTCGCACCTTCTCCTCCCACGCTTTGAAGGTCTTAAAGAGCGCGGGATTCCCTCCGCCAGTGACGGCAGCCAGCTCTCTGTTTTTGCCCTCCTTCTTCTTGACCAGGCTCTTGACGTCATTCCAACGTTTGTTAATCTCGACTCTGTTCCTGGGCAGGGTCCCGACTGCATTGACCTGGTCTACGATCCGGTTCCACATTCTGTTTCTGGTGGCTAGTGGTGTGTGCTGGACCATGTTCCCATAGATTTGTGGGTACACCTTGATGATCTCGTCGACCATGACCGTCAGCTCCATGGGCGTGAACTTGGGCATCCTTTGTGGTGCCATGGTGTTTGTGGTGCTGGTGCGGTGTGTGTTGTGTAATGTGCAGGGGGTTTGTGGTGCCGGTGTTTGGTGGTGGTGGTGGTGTTTGGTGGTGGTGGTGTTTGGTGGTGGTGGTGGTGGTGGTGGTAGTGATGTGTGCGTTTCTGTGGTGTGCTGCTGTCCTTGCTGTGTCACTGTGTCCTCTCCTCTCCTCTCTGGTTTGCAATGTAGCAAGGGGTTGTGGTCTGTGGGAGTGCTGCTTTTGTACTCACCTATGTGGGTGTGTCCTAATGGTCTGTTGTTTTCAGGTGTGTTGTGTCTGGGGTTCTGGCCTTTGTATTTTTTTTGTCCGGGGGGTGTTTTCGGGATGTGTACTGTGCTTGTGTATTTGTGCGTGCCTTGCTGTGTGGACTTGTTGGCCATGTTGTGTGCTATTGGTTTTGTGTGCGGATGGTTTCTGTGCAGGTACGTTGGCGCCATGGCTTCTGCCGTGTCGATTCTCATCGGCGTTGTTTGCGCTGGCGGGCGGTATATTTGTGGTTTTCCGCGCTCATGTCGGTGCGATCGTAATTTCACGTGCGGTGTGTCGGCCGTGAGGGCGGGCGGTTTTGTGTTGTCGTGCGTGTTTCCGTCCGTGGCGGGCGGTTTGACTCCGACTCGGACGTTGGCGGGCGGTATTTTGTGTGATTTTTCCGCCGATGGCGGTATTTGGTTTGTGTAATCGTAATGGCGTGGTCGGTGTTCAGGCGGTGTGTGCGGGCGGATTTTTGCCGCTTCCATGCCTGGCGGCTTTATTTACGCCGGGTATCGTAATGGGCCCCTTAATTATAATTAAATTACTTCCCACCCTATTCCCCTATAAACCCACAAGCCGCTCCTAAAAAAATGACACAATTAACATATTTCCCAATTAATTAATCAATAAAAATGAACAGCCAATTATTAATTAATTAATAATAAATTAATTACCATAATTAACACTATAAAATCAAAATTAAATAAATACTAATAAATAAAAATTAATATTACATTTATTATAATTAAATTACTTCCCACCCTATTCCCCTATAAACCCACAACACTCTACGGAACTAAAACGCAAAAGTTAATAAAAAAAAAATCATAACTTCTAAAAATTTAACACATACATTAAAAAAAAAAAATGCAATACTTAGACAAAAAAATATAGCACATACATTTAAAATACATACTAAAATACATAACACTAACTAAAAAAATGATATTTTTAACAACCATATTTTTGCAAACGATATTAATGACTTCGATATTTTGGAAAACGATATTTCTTACCTTAAACTCGATATTCTTGACCACGATATTCTGGCAGTCGATATTTCTGTATCACGATATTTTGCACTCGATATTAGTGCAAGTCGACATTTTCTACTCGATATTCTGACTGTTTACCCTTATACTCTGCAGGTGATGTAACGTGAAAACACATGGATCACCGCTTGTGGGATCAGAGATGTCAAGTTTCCTTAGCACTGGGTCATCCAGAAAGTCAAATGAAATGGCTGGATGGCACTGCTGTCTGCATACAAAGGTACAGGAGGATGTGGATACTTTTATGGCTTTCAAACATATAGCACCACCCTTCCAAGTTAGACATGGGGGGTGTTACTTCTTGCTGGGAAATTCTGTGTTGTTGGTTTGGGTAAACTTTTATAAAAAATCCATGCACACTCTCTTGGGACATTCCATTTCTGGTCCTTCTGATGAATTGGCGATGAAGGGGTCCAGTCACCTTCTGCACCAATATATGCGCTGCTGCTATGCAAGACCCTTAACCAGGTGAGTGTTCATCACTGACCAGGTCAGTGTTCAATCACTCACATAGACCCCAAGCAAGATCAGGTCTCTGGCGGAGCACACTGAACTAAGACAATCCAAGTCCATGGTGAGTGGCAATAATCCAACACTGCATATTGGGGAGGAGGGGGTCCAGCTCCCGCCCTCCTGTTACTGATCTTCACAAGTAGAGAGATGGGAGGGTCAAGTCACAATAGACCCATACCTCAGGTCTTTAGAACTGAGTTTAAACTTCTTGTACTGTCATGAAAACTGACCATTCCATCTCAGTTAAATGTTCTAAACTGGTGTCCTTCAACACTGTGGTTTTGCCTCTATTGAAGAGGATAGCTAATCCTACAGTTGCACCCAAACTACTACCTCCCAGACTGGAAGTTGAAGGCTTTGGCTGTAGTTCTTGTGGCCATTTCAAAATGAGGCCTACGGCGGTAATTTTCCCCTGGACTAGGACCTCCCTTCCCAGTACTTGTCAGACCTGGCACTCTTTGGTGGAGTTCGTCTAGTCATCGTTACTGAGGTGAGAGGTAGAGACATAGGGGCCGATTCCGATTCGGGCCGGAAATCTCTCCGACCGAGCCGGACCCGGAGAGATTTCCGACCGAATCGGACCCTAGCAGCCCGACCGAACGAGTACGATGCGCACGTATGCCATCGGACTCGAGTCGGTCGGACTCCCATTGAAGTCAATGGGAGCCTGTCGTACAACGCGTACGCGGGCTCCCAGTGACTCAATGGGTGCGAGGCGGACAAGGGCGCCCCCTACAGCGTGTACGCGGCGAAGCGACTCGCGCCGTACACGCACAGGTAGGGGGAACCCATGGGTCCCCCCTGTGTGCGACTCGTGCGGCTACGCGCACAGGGGAGTCCGACACGGACCCCCAAAGTACGGCTCCGACTGCTCTTTGGAGCCGGAGTGCGCGGCTCGGTCGGACTGCTCGCGGCGCGCATCGTACTTACCCGGCCGGGGAACGTCTCCATTGCGCGGTGCGAGTCGTGTCCGAGCGAGTCGGTCGGTGCGATTAGACCCGGGAACGAGTCGGTCGGAGCGGTCAGGACGCCCGGACGAGTCGGTCGGCGATTTCGCATCATACTCGCTCGCCCGGACGCGCGTACGAATCGGTCGGGCAATAGGGCTCCGAATCGGATCCGGTTAAGCCGAATCCGATTCGGAGCCCTACCGGCCGAGATCGGAATCGGCCCCATAGGATTAGCCCCTCCTCCCGGGTCATTGCAAATTTTTTTATCCTGTTTTCCACCAGAAAAATATGTTTGAGGTCGAGAAACCTCTTAAAATACACTTTCATGACAGATGAGGGTGTTCTATGGCATTTTTCCGATGGAAACACATTTGAGGAGCATCAATGAATCTACAACACCAAACAGGCTGAGTAGCTGTGTTTTCAGGCATGCTAATACATTTTGTACATTTTAGAAATGTGACTTTATATCATATTTGGTGACACATCCCAATATATAATTGCAACCATCTTGCCGAGCTGATCAATGTGATATGTCTGTTGTATCTCAAAGTACAGTCTAGCTGAGATAGATTGTTTTCAATATATGATTTACAAAGGGTTTAGGTTAGGTCTAACAAGACGTCTGTGTTGCACTTTTGTATTGCATCTTCCAAATTATGTCATGTCTGTAGCGTCCTACCCAGCCCAGGCACTCGTCAATGACTACGCCACACACAGAGAGTAGTTATACACGTCTTTATTCTTCAGCGTGAAAACAAGAACTCAACGTTCTAAATCTGCATTCACTTTGCTACCCTACAACTCCTACGTCACAGGTCTATGGAATCCATCAGGAACCAAAAGTGTTCCATCATTCTTTATTTACACAACACTACATCTCCCCCTTCGTTAAATAAAAAGTTACAACTTTTTACAATAAATAAATTAATTAATAAATATATAAATAATTACAAATACATATGCACTTATAACTCTTCAATGAGCCATCGTGGTGCTAGGATCACACGTCCTGATCGGGACATCTGAAACTGGGAGCTGGCAATCGAAGTGTCAGTGATCTGCATAGATGAGGTGGAAACAACACCAGTCATAGGATTATCAACTGTCTGTCTGGACCAAGTCTCTACAGTGACATCGATGTCTGGTGAGTGATGAGCCACATGTCTTAAGTGAGACAGATCTCTAGTAATGGACTTCCCAGGACATTGGGCAGTCACCATGTGTCAGTAAAGGGTTCAGCCTCGAAGGGAGCATCAGATTTTCATTTTTTAGATTGTCGAACTAGTACTTGAGCTCCTTTCTTGAAAGTGATATCTTTCACATGAGTCGCTGATCAGCATAGATTTTAATTTTTCGTTTGTGACAAAAATATTCTGTGCAAATGTCTTTCCCAATCTTTGATCTGAGGTTGGTCCATTGAGGTAACTTGGTCATCATGGCTCTCCCAAACATTAAGGTTGCAGGACTTTCCCCTGTAGTCGAGTGAGGGGTCGATCTGTAAGCTCGAAGAATGGTAATCAAACCAACCTTGAAATGGAGCTTCTCAATGCAGCATGCTGCACAGCTTTCTTTAGAACATTTATGAATCGTTCTACAAGGCCATTGACCTGTGGCCAAACATGCTTTACATTGATATGGCTGAGAAAGTCTTTGAATTCTCAACTATTGAAGGGCGGACCGTTGTCATATTTCAAGTTCACAGGGACACCCCATGTCGCAAAAATGCCAACTAATCTTTCAATAACCTTTTCATGAGTGATGGATGAAAGATCTTCTACCAATAGAAACCAGGAGTATTCATCAACAATGACCATTAGAATATATCCATTTTCAAGAGGACTAAAGAAATCAACAGCAATTCTCTCCCAAGCCTGTTTAGACAATTCTGACTTGTTTAAAGGGTGCTGAGTAACATGGGATGAGAGACAGTTGCATAAATGACAGGCCTTTAACTCTCTTTCAACCCTTTTATTGAGATAAGGAAACCAGATTCTGTCTCAAAGAGCTCTCTTTGTGACAACTATTCCTCGGTGTCCCTCATGGGACACTTCAATTACTTGTCGTCATAGACTCTCCAGAATGACAGTTCGTGTACTTCACAAGATGAGGCCTTTCTGAGTTACATATTGTTCATCCCTGACATTTTTTTAATTTTACGTACTCACGGTCACTGGTGAGCAGTCGAGAGTGCTGGTTCCAAGATTGGTAAGCAATGATGTCTTTCAATTTCGGCATGTCACTATCTTGGCTCGTGGCAGTGACAATTTGTTCTAATTATATGGCAGCCGGTGTGCTCGATTTTACAATGCAATTTATGTAGGTTTCAGCTGTCTTAGATGGGGTACCAGGGCAATGTAATGGCACTTTTGAGAAATAATCAGCAGGATTCCGATCTTTCCCTGGACGATGAATAATCATGTAGTAGTATTCTTGTAATCTCAGACCCCAATGTTTAATAAGAGGAGGCATCTTGGCTTTTGGATTGCCAAATATTGTTAATAGTGCTTGATTATCGGTCACTACAGTGAAAGGCTTTCCATATAAGAACACATGGAAATAGTCACAAACCCACACCACTGCCAAGCTTTCTTTCTCAGGTTGTGAATAAGCATGTTTCGTTTGTGGCAAGCTTTTATTGGAGTAAGCCACAATATGCCTCAGGGCATTTGGCTGTCCATTGCACTGCACAAGAATTGCACTTAACCAGACGGGACTAGCATCAACTACAACCTCTGTATGAAGCTTGGGATCAAAGTAAGCCATCTCAGTGAGATTCTCAATGGCTTGCTTGATTCTTTTGAAACTTTCCTCGCACTCACGTGACCACTGAAACACAACCTTCTTTTTCCTCAGTTCTCGTAACAGTGCACTGACCATGGCAAAGTCTTGTATGTATCTAGAACTATAATTGACCATTCCAAGAAAGGAACGTAACATAGAAATGTCCTGTGGGGGATTAGCAGTAGATACGCTTGCACTTTAGCTGGATCAGGTGTCAGATGCCCATCCACAAAAATATGGCAAAAAAAATTACATTTTGTCTTATGGAATTTACAATTGTCAGCATTCAAAATCAAACCAGCATCATTTAGCAAATGACAGACTTACATGAGAGCTTTGTCATGCTCTTTCTGAGTGTGAAGGTTGTGAATAAGAATGTTCAGTTTGTGACAAGCTTTTACTGGAGTAAGCCACAATATGCCTCAGGGCATTTGGCTGTCCATGGCACTGCACAAGAATTGCACTTAACCAGACGGGACTAGCATGAACTACAACCTCTGTATGAAGCTTGGGATCAAAGTAGGCCATCTCAGTGAGATTCTCAATGGCCTGCTTGATTCTTTTGAAACTTTCCTCGCACTCATGTGACCACTGAAACACAACCTTGTTTTTCCTCAGTTCTCGTAACGGTGCACTGACCATGGTAATGTCTTGTATGTATCTAGAACTGTAATTGACCATTCCAAGAAAGGAACATAACATAGAAATGTCCTGTGGGGGATTAGCAGTAGAGAACTCTTGCACTTCAGCTGGATCAGGTGTCAGATCCTCATCTGCAAAGATATGGCTAAAGAATGTCAATTTTGTCTTATGGAATTCACACTTGTCAGCATTCAAAATCAAACCAGCATAATTTAGCAAATGACATACTTGCATTAGAGCTTTATCATGCTCTTTCTGAGTCTGAAGACTAATATTTCATCACTATAGTTGAAGGCATTTACAACCGGCTATATGATATGCCGGATGGCGTCTTGGAAACGTTCTGCAGCAGAGGTTATACCAAAACTCAGCCACTTGTAGCGAAACAGACATTGTGGGGCCGATTCCGATTCAGGCCGGAAATCACTCCAACCGAGCCGGACCCGGAGAGATTTCCGACCGAATCGGACTCTGGCAGTCCGACCGAACGAGTACGATGCACACGCATGCAATCGGACTCGAGTCGGTCGGACTCCCATTGAAGTCAATGGGAGCCGGACGTACAACGCGTACGCGGGCTCCCATTGACTCAATGGGTGCGAGGCGAACAAGGGTGCCCCCTACAGCGGGTACGCCTCGATGCGACTCGCGGCGTGCATGCACAGGTAGGGGGGACCCATGGGTCCCCCTGTGTGCGACTCGCATGGCTACGCGTACAGGGGGGTCCGACACGGACCCCCAAAGTCTGGCTTCGACTGCTCTTTCGAGCCGGACGGCGCGAGTCGGTCGGACTGCTCGCGGCGCGCATCGTACTTGCCCGGCCGGGGAACGTCTCCATTGCGCGGTGCGAGTCGTGTCCGTGCGAGTCGGTCGGAGCGGTTCGGACCCGCGTACGAGTCGGTCGGCGATTTCGCGTGCGCTCACATCGTACTCGCTCGGCCGGACGCACGTACGAATCGGTCGGGAAAGAGGGCTCCGAATCGGATCCGGTTAAGCCGAATCCGATTCGGTGCCCTACCGGCCGAGATCGGAATCGGCCCCTGTGTGTACAGAAGGTTGTAATGTATCTGCAATTCTCTTCAAGTTCCAACTGGTGATATCCTTTTCTTAAGTCGTGTCGAGAGAAAAACTTTGCACCATTCAATTGAGTTACCATATCCGCAATGTGCGCACCTGGATGTCATTCTCCCACGATTGCCTTACTTGCCTGACGCATGTTAATACAAATACGTACAGCTCCTTCACTGTCTCTTTTAGGCACTATTACTATGGGAGAAACCCATGGCATTGGACCAGTGGAGCATTCAATAATATGGTGTTTGAGCAACGAGTTGAGTTCTCTTTCAACAGCTTCTCACAAGTGAAATGCAATTCATCTGTGTCTTTGGGCAACAGGACTAACATCCTCATTTATATGTAGCTGTACTCTCATGGGCTTAAGCTTTCATAACCAATGAAATAATGATGGATATTGACTTACTATTTCATGATGAGTATTCATATTGTAGTTCACTGATATCATCCCACACCAGCAGTGCAGATAAAACTGAGCAGACAGGCACTTGAAGCCGTACCTTGAAGTACATGAATGGGCTCTTGTACCACCGTTTTCTTGTGTTTCATCATAGCTACAAATGAACCTTGACTTTTTAATGGTGTTGACGCAGCCCATGTATATACTTTAGTTTTTGATGTCATAAGTGGTGGTAAGGGAGACAATTCACAATATTTCTCCTCAGGCATAATATTTATCGACGCACTGCTACCAATAATAAAAGGCATCAAACACCCATTTATCTTCAAGGTAATCTTTGGACAATGTTTGTATGTCTTTGGTGCTTTTTCATGTCGATCTTTTGTTCGTCTGTGTTAATTCTCACATTTGACTAGTCCCACATGTGCATGCTTCTCTGAAGAAAACATCAACATTGCACAATTATCATCGTCACTTTCACTTGAAACTGACACTGAGGAACTCTTTGACAATGATTTTAATGACGATCAACTTCGTTTGGTGTTGATTTGCCTCAGTTATGGATCGCATTGAGCGTTGTTGATGTAGCGCTCAGTTGCCCATTTTGTCTTCACGCTGTGACCCACTTAATTTTCCCTTCGCCTTGCAAACCGTCACAAAATGGTTAACTTTGCCACAACCTTTGCAAATCTGTCCAATTGTGGGACATCTACCGTCGTGTGGAAATGACAATACACATCTAAAACACATTTTCTTTTTCTGTGGAGACATCACTTTGCGTCCCTCAGCTTTATGCTTTGGCTTACTTTTCATGTTCATGACTGACACACTATGGGCACCTCCTGCCTCCATGTCAGCCGCTTGTTGATTAACACGCTACTCACCTCGCGCAGCCGTGATGACTAGCTATAAGCTCAGAGTTTCCTTCAGCATTCGTCGCCAAAAGGAATCTGACAAATATCCGCCTACAACTCTAAGGTGTATAGCTTCCTCATCATTAAATTCATTGAACTTACAGTGCTCTATAAGGAGATCTAGTCTCTCAACAAATTCCTCAATGGTTTCGCCCACTTTCTGTTATTCTTGACTGAAGATGTAACTTTCGTAGTCTACATTTGGCACTGGATTGAACTTGACATTCAAGGCTGCTTTGATTTGACGGTACGTCATTTCACTAACTTTTTTATGGCTTTTTTACAACTTTACCAGCCATGTTCTTCAGATACTCGATAATCTTTTTGTCATCTGTTTCATCTATTGCATCTATGAAATCCTCAAAAGTCTCTTTCCAAGCAGTCCATTGATTTCCAATATTGTGTGTTTTGGCAGTATCAAATGATGATGGCGGTGTTAAGAAAGTAACAGCAGTGTCACCATTGATGGACAGCAGTGGTCTCTCTAATACTTCGTGGTAAGCTTGCTCATTCAAACCATCTCTAGAGCCTTGTGACATGCTAGCTTCAAGGTCAACTTTGACAGTTAGAGG
Organism: Calotriton arnoldi; assembly: GCA_963921515.1. Taxonomy (NCBI): domain Eukaryota; kingdom Metazoa; phylum Chordata; class Amphibia; order Caudata; family Salamandridae; genus Calotriton; species Calotriton arnoldi. The sequence continues at coordinate 1,258,380 of CAWUFW010004242.1, read as the reverse complement.
AGCTTCTGCCTCACCCTTGCTCTCCATTGGAGCTCTTTATTTTGACGGAGATCTGTATGGTTGTTCTGAGACCTTACTCTGCAGCTTTGGTGGTGGGTCTCTTCGTTTATGGACAGCTTCACAAGCACAACCCCGGCCTTCCCTCTGCGGCCACTTCACTGCAGGCTATGGTCTGATGTCTTTCTTTAGTTGTTTCAATAAGTAAACAAGTCTTTTCGTATTCAAATGATTTGATAAGCAGATAATGTTATGACATTCAATTGGTTTTGTGCTTAAATATCTCTTTCTAACCACCTGGTTGCTTTCTGCTTCATCGCATGTCAGATTACACAGGCTGGTGTTGTGCTGAGACTCCACGCATGCCAGCGTCGATTCTGCACTTCGACTGCAGCACTCGTGGTACGCACAAGCAGTTTGCTGGACCATGGCAAACTCTCTGGGAGAGCACTGTCGATATATGGGTTACTTATCCGTTACTCGTCGCCAGTTGTAGCGTCCTACCCATCCTGGGCTTTCACCAATGTCTATGCCACACATGGAGAGTAGTTATATATGTCTTATTCTTAAGCGTGTAAGCAAGAACTCAATGTTCTAAGGCTGCATTCACTTCACTACCCTCCAAGCCTACGTCACAGGTCTACAGAGTCCTTAAGGAGCCAAAAGAGTTCTGTCACTCTTTATTTACACAACGCTACAAGGTGGATTGGTTGTAAGAGCATTGTCATAGAAACCCAACAGCTCAGTCTGTAGAGGCATGCATAAGGAGCAGAGAGAGACAGAGACTGATGTCCTTTTCATTGCTTGAATATTTCTGAGATATTTATCCCCACTGCCTAGTGGGGCTTGGCACAACTACCCATAATCAAGGTACTCAAGTCTGCCAGAAGATTTATACCACCATATTGAGGTGGGGAGAGCTATAAATACGAGTCCCAGAAGAAGCTAAGTGTTATTTCCCCAATTGTCTAAAGCAATTTACAAACTGACAGAATTAACCAAGCAGAGAATGCTAAGATACTTTAACTTCATGCCTTCCTGCATAAAACAGGGAAGTAGTTTGCATTAATTTCCGCAACGCATTGGTGTGAAACTAGCTATAGCTTTAAAATATGCATTATGGGCCCAATTCACAAAGGTAAACTTACACTTTTGTGTAAGTTTACTACTTGTTGGTTTTCACAGAGGTAAACTTAGACCAAAAGTCTAACTTTACTACTTTTCAGTATTTACAAAGGTGAACTTAGACCAAAGTCTAACTTTACTACTTTTCTGTATTCACAAAGGTAAGTTACTACTAGTAAAGTTAGACTTATGGTCTAAGTTTACCTTTGTGAATACAGAAAAGTAGTAAAGTTAAACTTTTGGTCTAAGTTTACCTTTGTGAATTCACAAAGGTAAACTTACACTTTTGTGTAAGTTTACTACTTTTCGGTTTTCACAAAGGTAAACTTAGACCAAAAGTCTAACTTTACTACTTTTCGGTATTCACAAAGGTGAACTTAGACTAAAAGTATAGGGGACATATTCTCAAGAACGGCGATAACATTATCGCCGCTTTAGCGGCAGTTTCCTGCCACTAAAGCGGCGATAATGTTATCGCCGTTCTTGAGAATATGGCCCTAAATATACTACTTTTCGGTATTCACAAAGGCAAGTTACTATTAATAAAGTTAGACTTTTCGTCTAAGTTTACCTTTGTGAATACAGAAAAGTAGTAAAGTTAGACTTTTGGTCTAAGTTTACCTTTGTGAATCCCAAAAAGTAGTAAAGTTAGACTTTTGGTCTAAGTTTACCTTTGTGATTACCAAAAAGTAGTAAACTTACACAAAAGTGGAAGTTTACCTTTGTGAATCGAGCCCATAGTCTTTTTGCACAGTAAAATAGAAAATATGTAATCAACAACACAAACATGACAACCAAAGATTGCTTTTAAAATCATGACTTCATTCAAGTGCATTTAGCATCAAATGCTGTACATTAACTAAGAATCTATTGGAACATAAAATGCGAAAGAAACACATTCCTAATACAGCCTCCTTGGAGTAGCACGGAAGGATTTTGGTGAAACCAATTACATGCTATTTATTTATATGCTGTTGTTGCTACAGGGAACAATTACAGCTAACAGGTAAATAAACTGCTAGATATGGCGGGGAGCAGGTTAATTTGTGAACTCTTGGCCTCCTAATTTATGCCACTGCTACTGAAAATACTGGACAGACTATTTATTCATCATTGTTAAGATGTTTATAATAGGAAGTTCGTCAAATATTCAGGACGGGAGGGACTGAATTCAGCATGGAGAGTCTACACCAATAGAGTTCAGCCAGTCCGCATACCCCCTCAACTTATGGGGTTCTGCTGATAACATACTAAGAGAAGGACAGTGTTTTCTCTTACATTGTTAGAGAGTGAATATACCTGGTACATTCCAAGCCAGGAGACAGTGTCCCAACTGGTGCGAACAGGGATCCATCCAATCTAATGGTCCTGATGAAAGCCATCGGCATGTAGGGGTGCAAGTAGGCCGAAACAGTTTGGCCTGATATGTATGTTGATGTGAGGGACACCTTATCTTTCCCTAGACACATATTTTCCATTTTTTATCCTTACCCCAGCCATGTTTTAATAAATTCATTTTGCCATAAGATAGGAGGTCATTTTAGATCATTACCTGTGTATAACAGATCCCACACTGTCTCGTTGCCTGAGATAGCCCGTCCTGGTGAAGGGCAGACCCGATGATGATGCTACTGGTTACTAGTACGTCAGTGGGGATTATATGTCACTGACCAAAAGTAGCTGTTGAGGTCACAAATCTTTTTAAAGAGACTCTTGTGCGATACTGTCTGGTTCTACTCCTTTTGATATTTGACTAATTTATTTTGGAAGCTGAGTGGGAGTCTGGTATTTCTTTCCTTCTCTCCCCCCCCCCCATTGATATTTTCTGTATAATAGGAAGTTAGCTAAAGTCATAGGACTGATTAAGTAAGTTATATTTCTGCTTAGATGATATATGGCAACTAGAGTAGTTGTAGTTATTGTAAAATTATATATAATTTTTTTTTAATTTAATGCCAGTTCATGCTTCTATTGTTCTATTGCTGGTATTCGATTTATAGTCCTATTTCTCTCAGATGTATTAGTTTATCAGAAACGTGGGAACCTCTCCACCTGGGACTCTCAGGGAGTAGAGGCATTTAGATGAAGTGGGGGCTCTATTGTAAGATCCATCTTTTTCAGTTGATGATTGTTGATATTTACCATATAAGATTCTGAAAGGCTTTCTTTGTGCTAGGTTTCTTGACCTACAAGAATTTAGATTGAATAAACCTTGGGAAACCAAAAGAGTGAGAACCCTGCTCCTGTTCACAGTCACACAAAGTGCTATATCCTTCCTCAGGCAAATGGGACAAAGCAAAGCAGTAGTTACATTAACTTCTATATTTTTGTCAGAGTAACGTTGCATGTGCTTCCATGGTGGCGTGGCCTTAAAAAGTTATTTGAATACCCACAATTTTCCAAATATTTTGTATGACCTTCCCATCTCTCTGAGACTCTGCTTAACTTCCATCTTCCTGCCTGTACCTCCAAGTTTACTATTGCACACATTTTGCCCTGCTACCAGATTTTCTCATGTCAGAAGTGAAATTTGCTCCCAAAAAAATCTGCAAATTCAGATTCTGTGATTTAGGATTTGCAAGTTATGGCAGTAAACTCAATCATTTGTTATATTAAATTAGTGGCATATGCATAATCCATATTCTGCCTTTTCTATAGTGTCGCGGTACTATCTCAGTCAGTATGACTTTCCAACATAGGGGCCAATTCCGATCTGGGTCGGAAAGCCCCTTGACCGATCCGTATCCGGATTGTTTTCCGACCGAGCCGGACCCCTGCAGTCCGACCGAGCGAGTACGATGCGGCTGTATGCTGCCGGACTCGGTTCGGTCGGACTCCCATTGAAGTCAATGGGAGGCGGTCATACGATGCGTACATGGGCTCCCATTGACTCAATGGGTACGTTGCGCAAAAGGGTGCCCCCTGTAGTGGGTACTCGTTGGTGCCATCCGCACCGTACACGCATGTATAGGGGGGACCCATGGGTCCCCCCTGTGTCTGACTCGTAAGGCTACGGGTGAAGGGGGGTCCGGCACGGACCCCCGAAGTCCGCTTCCGAGAGCTTTCACGTGTCGGAGGCTCCAACTCGATCCGGCTGTCCGGATCGTGCATCGTACTGGCCCGGTCGTAAAACGTCTCCATTGCGCGGTACGAATAGAGTGCGAACGAGTCGGATGGAGCGGTTCGGACCCGGAAACGAGTCGGTCGGCGATTTCGCGTTCAATCGCATTGTACTTGGGCGTCCGGACCTCTGTACGACTCGGTCGGAAACAAAGCCTCCGACACGGATCCGGTAAAGCCCAATCCGATTCAGAGCCCTACCGACCGAGATCGGAATTGACCCCATAGTATTGAGATTCCCAGATGAAAGGCTGATTTAGCTTTGAATGGTGTATTAGAGGTGCTGCTATAATGTTTCGACATTCTGCCAATGTTGGACAGTTTATCATTGTGGTTAAAACCGACAAATGGCACCATCTGCAGACTGTGTGACTCAGTGGAAGAAATTATAACACACATAGGGGCTTTGTTATGAGAGGCTTGTGCTGCTGGATCGTCACTTTTTTTTACGCTCCAGCGGAGCAAGCCTCTCAATCATATCTATGACGTGACGCAAAGCCACTCTGTGTGGCTTTGCATGGCCTTCTAGATATGGAGTAAGAAAAAGCAGCGCAACTCGCTGACTTGCCATACTCTGCATCCAAGAGGCATTCCATGGGCGCTGCGGTGGGTTTTCCCACACAACACCCATGGATTTTGAAGCGGCTCTAGCTTTACTTAAAAACATAAACCTGGGACAGAGCCAAAACCTTACGTCTCCCCAGAACAGGCATCACAAGTAAAAATATTTTTATTTCTCCTTGTTTTTTCCTCTTTCCATATGTGCTGCATCCTCCGGCCCCTATAGAGAAAGGAAAACACCTCTTGGTATTGTTTTTTTGCACGAAGGTGCCCATACCTGCACAAAAACAATCCTGCCTACGTTGGCTCTAGGCATCAAACTGTGCCAGTGCGGGGGAAAGGACAGGAATGCACTGTATTTCATAAATACGGTGCATTCCTGCCCCTTTACATTGGTGTAGGGCAGTGCCGCAAGAAGACTTGCAGCACTGCCCTATGCCAATTCATCATAAATGAAGCCCAGACTTTGTATTTGTACCGGACTTTCAAAAGGGGCAGGCTTTAATTAGTAATACAGACCTGCGGAAAATCATTCATTGAATCATTAAAACCCCCCAAAAAATTGTTTTGAACACTAGGAATAAGATTTACAAAGGTGTTGCCTCAGGTTTGGGCTACTATTTTAACGCAAACCCGACGCAAAACCTTTTTGGGGATTTACAAACCAACGCAAATTAGTATTTGTGTTGGTTTGTAAAGAAAAGTTACGCAGAGCAGCGCAGCTTTGCGTTACTTAACATAAAGAGGGCGTTACATGGGTGGTACATGGACGTTCCCATGCATCCACCCATGCGTTTTGACACAATAACCTGTCTACTATCATTCGTAGACAGGATTTTGTGCCAAAAAATAACGCTGCTGGAAAGCAGGTGTGAAAAGGACTAATGTTTTCATTTCTCCTTTCTTTTCCAACTTTGCATGAGTGCTGCACTGTACAGAACACATATAAAGTAACAAAAGTTTAAAACTTGTCTAGTCATAGTATTTTGTACAGTAAAGGTACCCCTCCAGTACAAAATATGCTAGACTCACACACAGACCTTGCACTCTGGCGCAAAGGTGTATGCGTGACGCTCGGCAGCAAAATTCTATGCCAGCGCTAGGGAGAGGGGAGAGAGGGCCATATCTCTGTAGATATGGCGCTCTCCTGCTCTCTCCCTGTCACGCAACGCAGCACAGTACCTTTGGGTGCTGCGCTGCATTGCGTGACATCTTTGTAAATCTGGCCCTTGATTTGTAAAATATATGGGACTATTTGAGAAAATGGCTGAGCACTTACATCCAGTTGCGGATCTTCTCTCAGCGACCATAGATGGAATTAACGCAGATATAAAGTCCCCTGATAAGTTTTGGAAACAACCAAATCAATGAACAACCTTATGAATACCTTTACTTAGGCCAAAACCGCGTAAGGAACTATAAGACAATATTAGTTAGATTTGTAATTATTCATTTTTTAATTTGGTGTTCTTTTTATACATGTAATGGTTTCAATTAACTAAACATGCTTAAATAAATTTGGCTTTAGTGTTAGAGATATTGCATTCTGATCAGATCTCGACTGGTTCCTCGCTTATGGAGCTGTGAGTTTTTTGAGGCTGGAGTGCTTTCATAATTATTTTGCATATTCTATATCAATAGCCTGGAGAATAGATATTTTTTGTGTGGCATTTCAAACGTTGTTGGGTACAGTGATAGCCAAAAATATGGATGTTAGGTGCTGTTTAAAGTGTGTCTTGCTGGATCTTGGTGTGAGGCATACCATAGTGTGAAGGGCTGTGAACAAACTGATACCCAACTATATGGTTTATCTGTTCTTTTTCATATATAGTTTTGGTGACCTAACTACTAGGTTCTAGTGCATGTTTCATCACTGGCGTACATAAGAGAATAATTTTCATGGGGGGGCATGCTGAGACGCAGATGGAGTAGGTCGAGAGCTGTGGCGCTGCCAGCCGAACTCCGCCATCCAGGGGTATTCTTCATGCTAGACGTCCAAATTGGCCCAGGGTAGATAACACTATGGGGCCGATTCCGATTCGGGCCGGAAATCTCTCCGACCGAGCCGGACCCGGAGAGATTTCCGACCGAATCGGACCCTAGCAGCCCGACCGAACGAGTACGATGCGCACGTATGCTATCGGACTCGAGTCGGTCGGACTCCCATTGAAGTCAATGGCAGCCGGTCGTACAACGCATACGCGGGCTCGCATTGACTCAATGGGTGCGAGGCGAACAAGGGCGCCCCCTACAGCGGGTACGCCTCGAAGCGACTCGCGGCGTACATGCACAGGTACGGGGGACCCATGGGTCCCCCCTGTGTGCGACTCGCGCGGCTACGCGTACAGGGGGGTCCGACACGGACCCCCAAAGTACGGCTCCGACTGCTTCTTGGAGCCAGACGGCGCGAGTCGGTCGGACTGCTCGCGGCGCGCATCGTACTTGCCCGGTCGGGGAACGTCTCCATTGCGCGGTGCGAGGCGCATCCGTGCGAGTCGGTCGGAGCGGTTGGGACCCGCGAACGAGTCGGTCGGCGAATTCGCACGCGCTCGCATCGTACTCGCTCGGCCGGACGCACGTACGAATCGGTCGGGAAAAAGGGCTCCGAATCGGATCCGGTTCAGCCAAATCCGATTCGGTGCCCTACCGGCCGAGATCGGAATCGGCCCCTATGTCTCCTCCTTCCACAGAGACCTATTGTCAAACTTTTAAACCGATCCTGCTGGCCGATTCGATCGGCTCCAAGTGAGGGCTTCGCAAGGCTGGGTCCTATTATGGTGACGTGATGACGCTGAGGTGACTGCGAAGCAGCGCATCGTCGATCCCTCTGTTTACCCTGCAGGACAGATCGACGCTGACAATTAGCAGCAGACACCAGGGCCGGAATGGCTACCGGGCTTTCCTTAATAAACAATGCAAAACAAATGTTTTAAAAAGTATGCTTTAAAGCTATTTGTTTTGCATTGTTCATTTAGAAGCGCCGGCAGCTCCCCAGCAACAATATCAGCCCCTCAGCAGTGAACCTGGACCCCACCCTGCCACTCCAGCAAAAAACGCCCGGTAGCAAGTCTGGCCCTGGCAGACACAGGCTATCGGACCCCAGGCATGCTGTAGGTAACTGATTGCTAGAGGACTGTGCGGTGGGCGTTGCAGCCCGCCATGGGGGAGAAGCCTCAGAGCGCTGTGGCCTAAGATGGTGACCTGGGCCGTGGAGAAGACTGTGAGAGCCCATTGAGAGGAGGCGCATAGGCTGCAGCGGGACAGAGACCTGGGACATTTGCCACGTGCCTCTAGTCGAGGGTGGAAGTGCGGATGGGCCCCGTTCCAACACTGCAGCCACCTGGAGCTGCCGACCAGCCCAAGGCGCATAATCGATGACTGAAAGCGAACTGGGGCTGAAAACAAGAGAGACTGGCAGGCCGACCATGAATCTTGCAGTGAGGGAGTGCCTCAACAAAGGTCACAGGTGAGGCCCTAGGCCGCAACTGACATTTTGAAGAGTGCCGGCACACGTAGGCTCAGGCTACCGGGGGTCCTTGCTCGGCTTGTTGGGGTCTCCCTCGGACCTGGCCCAGCAAGAGCCCGGAGACTGATAGGGTTCCCCTACAGCACCTAATAACACAGCCCCTACCTGGGACACAGGACTCATACAGCACTGCAGGCTTGACTGAGTGGTGGCGTTGCGGTCCCCCAACCACGCCAATAATAGGGACTTGCCCACAGTGTTTTGGACAAGGTTTGTGTTTGCTGACCCGGGGGGGGACAGGAGCAGGCTACGCCAGCGAATACGCCAGTTGCTAGTGAACTTAGTGAACCTACCTGCACAACATGAGAGGAAACAGCGTGGGGACCCACTCTTCCCTGCTGGGCTCCCCTATGCTCTGCTCCTATGCCACACCCTGCACAATCTGATTAGGAAGTGACCTGACCCCCCACTGCACTGACGTCTTGAGGCACCTACTTGGCCCCACGGCTCTGCGCTCCGTATTGCTTGGCTGCGAGTGACTAGCCTGAACCGGACTGTTGGGTAGCCCATAGGACACACTACCACCTGCAGGCTTGTGTGGATACTTGATCCTTGCCTCTGTGCATCCACACAGCCTCTGCGGCCTGGGCAGTTCCCCGTACCGAGCATAGGTTCTGCTCGCTGCGCCTCCTGCTGCTCCCCCCTTCTTTCTGGACGCTGTGCTGAGGGGGGGAATTGTCCCCCTTCACCATCTCTGGCTCTGTCGAGATCGCGGATGGGTCCCGGTTCAGGCCCGTGCCGCTCGGGGCCGCCGCCTTGCACAGCAGTGTGCCCTCGCCATCTTGAGATGCCCTGAGGCCGTTAACACCTTAAGGACCTAGATTACCTACAGCAGGTCGGCAGGCAGATGGGCGAGTCATTGTGTACTTTCTGAGAGGTTCAAACTTGCACTCTCTGCTACTTTATCTGCAACGCAGGCCCTGGCCCTCACTGCTGCAGGGGGCTTGCCACCTATGTTCATCCTCCCGCAAAACTGCCTGACCGTCTTACTGCGCCTTTCATTATCTCCCTTAGACCTTATATGGAGCAGCAACAATGGGCAAATACTCAAAGAGGAAAGAGCTGGGCAACCCCTCAACATCACAGGGCTCGGATTCCGCTACCATGGACAAGGTGGCCTTGAACACTAGGTCTCCCCCAGTGGGGCAGCAGGGCATAACCCTAGACACTGCATTGCAGGACACTGCTGCTTCTCGAGAGGCACTGGAGCTGAAAATTGACACGGTAGCCTCGAATATAGGGCTACTGAAAGACAAACACTGGAGAATAGCAGAAAGGGTCACTACTACAGAACATTCCCTGAAGGATATTACCCCAGAAATGGCATCCATACGTGAAGGGATGTACCACGTGGAGGACAGACTTAAAACCCTAGTGGCAAACATTTATACTACAGGGATGGTTACTGCATCTTGGACCAAGCATGGCTTAAAGGTGACATCATGATTGAAAACCACTGAGTAATGATTTTTTCAGACTTCACCAGAGGTGTCCAATAACAGCGAGCCTGATTTATGGATGCCAAAAAGCACCTCAGAACCCTGGGGATCCCCTACACTATGGTGTTCCCTACCAGGCTGCGGGTAACCCACGGAGATGAGGTTCATTTCTTTACCTCTCCCCCACTGCTGTGGGATTAAATTGATCCCCTCTCCAAGGCGGGGGAATGCTCAGCCGCCGACACTCAGGGTGCCAGGCAGAGACCTCCAAGGAAGGGAACTGGTGTTTACCTGTCTCGATCTCAAGCCTTTCATGAACAGAGAAGGGTGGTGGAGGTGGTGGCGGCCATTAGTGAAGCAGACTGTAACCCCCCTTCTGTGACTGGAGATAACGATCTGAAGGATTCTGACTCTGACCATGCCTCAGCCTCCTCGAGGAAAGACCTGGCTTGGCAGTTCAGGCTGGATTGATCCCATGAGGCACAGGGTCAAGACTGATTTGCATATAGCTGGGTCTGAGCTGGGGTGGCGAAGTGAGCTAAAGAACGATGATGGAATCAACCCAGATCTGTGGCTGGGGGTGAGTGTCCGAAAAGTTTCAGCGCTCCGTCCATCATCTCCTTGTGTTTGCTTAGTCAGCCTCCTCACATAGTACCAGAAAAATCATTGTCCCTGGTTGCCCCTGGTACCTCAGAAGAAATCATTTAGTAGCACTATTACTATCGCTTTGAGTCACTGCTGTCTGTGAGTCTCCTATGTGCCTGCATGTTATGTCAGGTCTGTTGTTATTTACTTTTTGGGCCAATAGTGGGCTAACTTATCCTGTCTGCCAATTGGGTGGCGTGATGTGAAGCCAGGAGGTGCCATGGCTGGAGCACCCCCCCTTACTGACGTGTGGATGATGTCTGAGTGAGAGTTACATGTTTGTTCTATGGTTTGGATGGGGAGTCTGTTTCTTCTTGTCCTGAGGTTAGGGAGTTGGGCTTATGTGTTATGGTTACTGGGGTTTGTGTGTGGGAATGCTTCTGGTTTTGTGGTTAGGAGGGTGAGTCATTCTCTTCTTATCCTGGGGCTGGAGAGTTGGGTTCTTAAATTTTGTTTATTGGGGTTTGTTTATTAGAATGTCACTGTCTGTCCATTTGGTCTCCTTCCAGACTGACTCTGGGCCCCTGTTCACCTTGAGATGTTGATGCTCCTGCCCCAAACGGAACAGTGCTATAGTGATAGTCCCTCATGGCGTCCATCCTAACATATAACTTTATGAGTTGGAATGTCAGGGTCTTAATTACATGGCCAAAAGGTAAAAAGAGCATACATATTTAAGAAGGAGGTCCCACCCACCACTGGTAGACTGCTCAGTTCACCGACTGGCATGGGCCTTTTTGACGTGGCAGCAGGGGTGGGGGTTAGTGGACTCCTGGAGATGAATGCACCCCGGGCCAGGGATTATTCCTTCTACCCAGGAATGCATGAACTGCCGTGCGACTCAATGCTTTCCTGTGCTCCCCAAAGTCCACTGGACAGTTTGTAACGTTGAGTACCTATTTTGTATAGTATCGGATCACAACCCAGTATTGCTCTCCCTATGCTGCAATAGAGAACGACTGCACATACCAACTGGTGGCTGAGAGTGGAGACTCTAGAGGAACCAGTATTCCTGAACGCTATTGGTGATGCCATTCGCACTGACTTTGAGGATAACGAGGCCTCAGCCACCTCACCTTTGGCTGAGTGGGACACATTTAAAACCTTGATCAGGGGGCGATGCATAGCGGAGGTGGTGGGAGTGTAACCCACGCTGGTGGGGGTGGTCAAAACTCATGAGAGGGTGTTGCGGGACTTGGAACTAGACAGGCCTGAGAATCCTGGTCTGAAACAACAGCTCTTGGAAGCTTAGGAACAACTGGTGGTCCACACCGAGAAGCTGCTTTGCCTGGATGGCTAACCCCATGTCTAGGAGCTCCCTTATACTGGAAATAGAATCTGAAACAGGTGACCGCCTCTATACCTAAGAGAGCATAAGTAGGAGATTCGAACGTTACTATACATCGTTATATGACCCCCACCAGTACTGCCCCCACAACAGATAGGTGATTTTTTGGACTCCCTAGTGCTCCTGGTTCTAACACCGGAAGAGGCAGAAGCCCTGGGTGGGGCTATCATGCTATAGGAAATACGATTTGCAATTAAGGCCATGGCTCGAGGTAAGATCCCTGGGACTTATGGTCTTCTAGTGGAATTCAATGCAGCTTATGTTGAAGAACTAGCTCAAAAATTGTCACCCTCTATACGGCATCCTTAGAGCTGGGGCATTTGCCTACCTCTACTGGTGAGGCTCTGGTTATTCCGCTCCTGAAGCCAGGCTGACTCCCCCACGATGTAAGAGCATACCACCCCTTATCCATGTTAAACATGAACTATAAAATTCTCAGCCACATATTGGACACTTGCCTCTTATGCCCAGATTGATACACTCTGACCAAGTTTGGTTCATCACAGGGCTTAAAACACAAATTAATATCTGTAGGTTTCTCTCCATCTTGGTAGTGGAGTTCCCAGACAGAGAACAGTGATTTTGGCAATTGATATTGGAAAAGCTTTCAATAGCCTGTGATTGGACTTTCTTTATTGAGTGATGTCGAAGATGGGCCTCGGAGGTGGGTTTGTCCAGTGGACCAAGCTTTAGTACTCTGTGCCTCCTGCCCAAGTCCGAACATGAAAACATATCTCCAAATTCTATAATGTGGGAAGTGGCACTAGGCAGGGATTCCCACTCTCCCCATTACCATTTGCTATAGCAGCTGAACACTTTGCTAATAGTGCATGGTATGGCGCGGTGTATAGGGGATTGGACATATGAGGCAGGTTACATCACACAGCCCTATACGCAGACGACATGCTTTTGTTTCTGCGTGAGCTGGCTGAAGACCTACCAGTAGCGAAATCTCCTGGAGCGTTTCGGAAACACCCCGGGCCTCCAAATTAATTGGCAGGAATCCCATTTATTTCCACTTGTCAGGGAGGCGCCCCCTTCTGGAGAACTACGATGCCTGGCATGGAAGGGATCCTGCTTGAAATATCTAGGAGTCAAGGCCTACTATGACCCACAAGATCTCCTCAAGGGCAATATCAATGCAGTCCTTAGAGGATTTCATGCCAGTGTCGACTTTTTGAAGACCTTACCACTGTCTGTGACTGGTAGGATAGCAGTGGCTAAAATGGTGGCAGTCTCCCGGCTGCTATACTTCTTCACCACATTGCCCATTATTATCCCCCGCCAGATTTTCCGGGATCGGGACTCCTTGTTGCCCGAATTTGTTTGGGGATCGGGCAGGCGCCAGGTGGCAGTGGCCAAATTGCAGAGCCCAAGGATGGAGGGGGGCCTGGTGGCACCGGACTTCTACGCCTACTATTTGGTGGAGCAACTCCAGTGGTTCCACCAGTAGCTTTGTTCATGAATGAACACGGGTGGGGAAGATGAGGAGGCATCCCCAAGTATCCATACACTATTCCAGGTGCTACTAAACTCCAAGCAGCCACTTCGGGACAGTACTATGAACCTGCAGGTTATTCAACACGGCTGGCGGCGCGCCCTACAACGCACCCATACTAACATGCCCTTCTCACCTGACCTGCCACTGCAGACCTTGGAGCAGACCCAAGAAATGCACTGAGAGGTTTGGCGAACTAGTCTCAGTATTAGGTGAACCGGGTGGGTGTTTACTACAGAGATGGGGAACTCTTGTCCTTTGAAGACTTTTCCACCACATTGAAATACCAAATTTCTTTTACCCAAAGCAGTAGTGGTGCCACTACATAAATACTGGAGGGCTGGCGTGGCGGAGCCTCCTCCCCACAACTGTTGTCAGATACTATGCACACGAATTGCCATATCAAAGCAGTGACGTGCCTGTATCGGGCCCTGTGAGCCAACATTACAACAACCCTAGTGATATTGCGAGAGAAATGGGAGGAGGACATTGCAGTTCCAATCACAGAGGCAGACTGGTCTTTAAATCTAGCCAACACCTACACTGTATCTTGGAATGCTAGATGTAAGTTAATTAACTTGTGCTTTTTACACAGGGCATACCTCACTCCCGGTAAGATCATTCGACTTTCCCGAACTGCTGGAGCAGCCTGCCCCAGATGTGGGCAGCAGGGTGCTGAATTGCTGCACATGGTATGGTCCTGCCCAACATTCGGTCATTACTGGGAGGGGTGGTTGACTGTATCAACGAGATCACTCAAAGTTCCATCCCTTGTACTCCACTGGCCTGCTTACTGGGGGAATCCCCACGACCCAACAAATGCAAAAAGTTGATCTGTCCCTTGTCCTTGTGAAGAGGGAGATTACCATGCATTGGAAGGCCCCTAGGGGCCCCAGTTTGGTTAAATGGAGGGAAGAAGTTACCTGGTGAGCGGGATATGAAAGCGCAGAACTGTATCGAGAGGCACAAAGGGGTCGTGTCTCGATAGATATGGCCAAGGCGTGGGATCATGAAGTGGATTGCCTCAAAGAGCCTGAACAAGTAACCCCTGATCATTCCCATTGCATGAGAGTGGATCGGATGAGGGACAGAACTAGACACACATACTGTTGTCCTACCGTGGTCTGGATGGGACTACTTCTGTGTGATGTTCGTATGTGAGGGGTACATAATGTTTTATGGGAAAATTACAGACCGGCGCATTGGTGGGGGGAAGAGTTACTGTTTGTGCTGGAAAGGGTTGATTCTACTATCAAATGATGTGCCTTGACTAAATATCCTTCAATAGCTTCAATGTGCGTACATGCAGACTGTTACATGCCACACATTGCCCTAACTGATCTATCAATTACTGACCCAGCCAAGCAGTGTTTGTAGTGTTGGAAACTTCCATACAATTTTGTTTTAAAAAAAAGAGAATAATTTTCTTGCAAGAGTGGCTACATGCCATACTTGCGCTAGATGTATGAAATGTGTTCTGTTAATGTTTATGTGTTGTTTCTTTCTCTAAAGTGTCGTTTGGAGCTACATGATAGCAGACAGCACGCATATAGGTGCTTTGTTTGGTGTGTGGGTTACGTTCTGTCTCATGTATTCAGCCGGATGCTGGACTGTCCTGGGGAGCAAGGTAGATAACAATTTTTTTTTAGATTGTTTACATGTGATAAGCACCAATTAGTTTTGCCATACATTGAACGAAGTCCATTTACTGTTCCCAGACTTTTCACGAGAGTAGAGAAAGATGGAAGAGATCTTAAATGCCTGTATCCAACCACAATTCCTGGCTGGAGTTGTACTGGAACGAGGCCCTTAGCATGCATCTATTGATGTGCAGTGCCACTCGGTGCTCCAAATGAAGCCACGGGTTACAATGGGAGCAGGTGTTTTACCCCTCTGGTTCCAGGAAAAACTGTATGGGTAACTAGATGGAAGGGGAGATGAGTAAACACCTTCAAGCAGGGGTATACACTGAGGAAATGGGAGAGCTGCCATAAAGATTTCATGACCCACTGGAAGGGGAGAGAGGATACAGAGGCCAATCAGAAGGGAAGGGATGGGTTTTATACTGGACCCAATTTTGGAGCAGCCCTGGGAATGGGGAACCAATTACCAGCTGGGAAACAAAATTGGTGTGCACCCGGTCAATATGGGAAGTAGTGGAAAGAAATGACATATGGCAGAGCACAACAGAAGAGAAGGTGAAGGACCTATGGCTCCAACAGACAAGAAATGGTGTAGAACTAACATTCTAACAGCTTAGCTTCCCCCAATCATAGCACAGAAGCAAAGAAAAGGATTAACCAATGCCTGCTCAGGGATCCACCGCACACATATGATTCTGCTAGGGCCTGTATCCACACAGTTAAGGAAAGTGAAGATCATTAGATGTGAGGCCCATCAAGAGACAGACATATGTGGCTATTTTGAACCTTCTTAACCACAAAGAAAAGAGAAGAGCATGGGGAGATCATTGGCCAGGATGGCCAAGAGCCCGATATGAAACTCAGATCGAAGCACAGACGCAGGTACACACACAACCAACCACCATAAGAACACCAAGGCAGCAGACAACCATAAATCCGAAAAATCAGTATCTGCGGTGTGGAACAACAGAAGAAGGGTGGTGGGGACAACAGATATAAGGTCGGAGCTAGTGGCTCAGAGCTGTAGGAGCTTTTTCTAATTTGCCAACACAATGCGGGGCATATTAGCAAGGGCTTCATCGCCACTTTAGCGGCACTTTTTGCCGCTAAAGCGGCGATTTTTTTATCGCCCTATCAGCAAGCTGTCGCTAACAGGTGTTAGCGACAGCTTCCAGGCGATAGCGACTGGTTTGGGTGCCGCTTTGCATGTCAGCGATATTTATCGCTAATGACATGCAAAGGAGGCGTTCCCAACCTAACAGCGACTGAAAGCAGTCGCTAACATACCTATCGCCTATTAGCAATGCCTGCGAAGCGATAGAAAAACGCGCGCTAACCACGATTAGCGCTGGATTTTTACACCTGGTAGAAACCTGACTTACCCATTATAGTCTATTGGAGGTGGATTCTACGGTTAAGTCCCCACCTGCCTATTAGCGAGATTTTCCTTAGCGATGGGAATTTATCGCTGGAATTCT
Source organism: Calotriton arnoldi (assembly GCA_963921515.1). NCBI lineage: Eukaryota > Metazoa > Chordata > Amphibia > Caudata > Salamandridae > Calotriton > Calotriton arnoldi. The sequence continues at coordinate 1,242,000 of CAWUFW010004242.1, read as the reverse complement.
CGCGTTATTGCTGGAATTCGCGCTATCGCTGGATATTTTATCGCATTGGAGATAAACGTTGCTAATAACGTGTTATCTCCGCGATAAAATCCAGCGATAGGCGGCGATAAAAAAAACGCGCTAAGTGCGGTTTGCGATAATTATCGCAAGTTGTTGCTAATATGCCCCAATGCGTTTTAGGAAAAAGGAAGAAAAATAACCCTGCTGATTGTTCTTGTCCACTCTGTCAAAATGATTTTCAAAATTTCAATCATATTTTATATGCTTGTCCAACTCTACGCATGGCACGATTACCATATCTCAAGAGTATGTTTCTTCGCAATGTGAGGATGGCAAAAAAAAGCCATTTATTTTTTAATGGATCTCCTTCCACCGTCTAACAGTTACGTTTTTAATTTTTTAGAATCAGTTTTAAATCTGTATTCATTTGCATAATCTTGTATAACTTGCTCTTTTATCTTATATTTATTGACTTTCTTCAAAAGTCATTATTCATTTACTAATTAACTAGACTTATTTTAATCTAGAAGCGGAGGGGGACAGGAGATGAGGTGAAGGTAAACAGTGTGCTCCCTAACTGGAAGAAAGCTGAGGGGAATGAAGGCTAAGAATGCTGGGGCCTGCACCAGCCCACAATGCAGACAGTGCTAGCTCACCCCAGAAGGCTGAAAGCCCACCCTGGACAGAAATACTTGAGGGAGGCAACGAGCAGGCGCCGGAGGACATTTGAATGGATTAATGGAACTCCTCAAGGCTAGCCCAGACCCCTACACCTAAAGAGGGAGTTTGAGGGGTCACTATATGGTGAGGTTAAAGGCCATGAAGTAAGAAGATCTAGGACTTCAAAAAATGCTATGGTGATGGTGTGAAGCACAAGGATCCATGTAGCATCAAGTGCTAATATGTTATGCAGCCTAATATCAATATTTGTTCATTCTTAGTCCCGAGTGGAAATTCTGCTGCTGAAAACCAATGCCTGTAAACTGTATACAGTTTGAGGAATGTCTCTGCGGTTTAAAGCCGAATCCAGTAATGTGTATTTAATTTGTGTGATAGTTCTGCTGTGTGAAGCCTGGGACTGCAAGTTCTGTCTCACCTTGGTGCTTGCTATCAGCTGTCGAATGCGGACGCCTGTAAGATTCGAGTATGTTGAGTAATAACTTCGGTACAGAGGGCTGTACATTCTGTGTCACATGCGGGACAGTGCAGCTCTACAATAGCCGGTAAGGGTTGTGAGCATGATATATTGCTCTGCTCTTAAAGCTAGCTCCAGCAAGTAATATTTAGGTGCGCAAATAGTTTTGAGAAATGTAACTGGAGGAAAAACATCTGGACTGTCCTAGACCAGACTTTCTGGAAGGCACTGCATGCACCACAGAGTAAGGCAAACCAGGGTCTGTATTATGAATAGGGCGCACTTTCCCTGTTTGCGCCACGGCGCACCTTAAAACCTGCGCACACCTTTCACAAGGTGAGCTCGGCGCTACAAGGAGAGTGGGCCATATTACATTGAATGCGCTGCCCCCAGGGCAACCAGCAGCCCATTCATGTGGAATATGGAGCAGCTTTAAGGCAGCCTCTCCGTGTTTCACTGTGCAGGCTGAACCTGCCTGCACTTTTAAGGAGGATCAGAGATCCTCTTGCAGGTGGGTGCAGTGAGTGACTGCACCCGCCTGCAAGGGGATGTCTGGGCATTCCATAAATCCCCTTTCCCCCTTCCAGAGGGCTGCTATCAGGGGGCGCACTGACAGTGTGCCTCCTGACAGCTTCTGTGCCTCTGCGCCGGCGTCTATAATAAGACACAGGTGCAAAGTCGAAGGAATTCCCTCATTTGCATGGGGCCACGCCCCCATGGAAATGAGACAACACCCTCTGGTGATAGTGCCGGAAACATGTATGTGCCAGTGCTATCTCTATTACAGTAAGGGATCCACAAGCATCTGCGGCTCTTTCTGTAATACCAAGGTGCCCCATGGACTTGCAACGCAGGCGTACATGCCCGTTTCGCACCCGGGACACTTTCCATAATACAGCCTCAGGAGAGCATGTCCTCTTGCTCTGGCATGAACTCATGTGGAATGTTGTCTCCTCTTTGAAGCCCATCGGAGAGAAACTCTTCATATCATTTATAAGCAGTAACAGACGACTGAGTCAATCGTAAATTTTGGAACACACTACTATAAAGACATAAAAGCATGCCTTTATGAACATATAAAAGCATCCTGGTTATAGATGAGAGCTGACGATGTTCAGAGCGCGAGGAAAACGCTTGCAGAGTTCACCAGTGGTAGCTCCTCCGCTAAGGCAGAGGAGCGTCGCCCCACTGCTTTTTTGCAGTGACACAAAGGGAAAATAAAATGATGATAACCCGCAATATTATCATTTTATTTACTCCTACTTCCGCCCGCTTTGTGTTTTTAGGGTGGGGGCAGGGGAGGAGTGGTACCACCCTCCTAAAGTGCCCCGTAACTGCTTGGCTGGCCTTCTTGGGCCACCCAAAACAGTCTTGTGCACCTTGCATGCTCTCCATGCAGGCTGCATTACAGCCTACATGGAGAACATGACTAGGCCCCCAGTCAGCGTCTGAGCGCCGAAATACGGCGCTCAGACCAATCACAATGCTGCCAAGGCAGCGTTGTGATCGGCTGACTAGGCGCCTGGGTGTGCTTCCGGTAAGGCCAAGTGAGGGAGGACTACGGAGGCGAGAAGGTACGTTTTTTTTTTTTTTTTATGCCCGCTTCCCCCGCGTCTTCAACCCTCCTGCCCCCGCCCTCTACCTCCTGCGTCTTCCCCCCACCCCACCCCACCCTCCTACCTCCGATCAGTGCCGACCGCCGCTGGAGTTCACAGGAGCAGATGATTTTTACAAACATTTCCTTGACTTTTTATCATGACAGAAAAGCATGTAGGATAGCATTTTTGTAGGCTGACTAAGGGAAACTTCACAATGGAAGAATGCTCCGATTGGCTTAAACTGGAAATCTCTAAAACGGCTAACAACAATTACACCACTAATAAATATTCCTTCTAAAACAGTTTCAAGTATTCAAAGTTGATTATTACAAGAGAAAGAAGCCTTTATACACCCGTTTCCATTCAGGGAGTCCATTTTGTATAAATGGAAAAACCGAGAAAATGAAAAACCAAACGTGACTAGGTGAATGATTCAGACATGCCAACAACAAACAGTCTGGAAAGAGAATTGACAGTGGGAGCAAAACAAACAGTGGAGAAAAGAACATTTTGGTTACAAATGGACAGCTTTTCTGTGGTGTTTATGAACATTTGCGTAGTATGATTTCTAAAACTGAATAAGCCATGCATTTAGTTCAACAAGAGAAACTATTATGTAGGCCATTGGAAAGACTATTCTTGAAACTACTGTCACTCATGCCATTTTAATTATATAGTTGCGAGATTGCTGTATAGCAGTTCTCTATTTAAAACAGAACCCTTGTGAGCAGACTCGACCTCCCAAAGCTTTTATATTCCTGTTTGTCTTTGTGTTTATATACAGCCACAGTCATTTTTATAAGGTTGACTCCAACCTTCACTATAGAATTGTCACTGAATTTGTTTTTGCTTTAACCAGTCACCTAGTCCAGTTGTGAGTGGAAATTTACTCAGGATGTTTGCCTTAAAACTATTTTTTGGCAGCAGCGGTTCCTCCTGTAGGGCCGGGGAGCGTCGCCCCACCTACTGCGAGCGTAACAGCTGCAGCAAAACATCATTTAAATAAAATGGTCAATGGACATGAACATTTTCGTGAATTGCGTGCCGTGTCTAGAGCTTGGGGCCATTCCTACTGCTGATTGGCAGCAGGAATGACTTGCCTAAAGTGCTCATTTCGCATTGGCCGGCTGTCTTGTGACGACTAGCCCGACATGCGCACTTCAGCCCGCACCAATACCAGCTATAAAACAGCAGGGTGGACTGCAGGCACAGGCTCCTAGCTCGAAAAGGAGCGCTGTGTTAGCCTGCTCCGGCCAATCATGGCTCTACTCTCATGCTGAAAACAGCCTGAGAGCAGCTCCAGGATTGTTTAGTGTTCGTTTGGCCTTCACTGTTGAGTCAGGCTCCATGCTCCGTGGTTTGAACAGTGTAGTGCCTTTCGTAAAGACACCAACTGGATGGTGGTCCCCCATCTCATGGGTCTTCCCTGCACGTGAAATGTAAGTACTTATGTTTTTATTTAGTTCATCCTCCAAATATACCCTTCTACAAATGGCTGCATTCCAAAAACACACAGATGATTAACTAGCTCTGTGAGTTGAAATACAAATACAGAGAGCTATGCCGACACAACGCACAATACTACTTCTGGAACATCTGGCCAATCTTTAAGGGCTAAATATGTTCTGCTATAACCAAAATAAAAATGTATTGTATTGTGGATGAAAGACTGCGCGCTTTAACTGGGCCCAAACCTTGCACCGTCAGAGTCTACTCACACACAAATCTGGTCAACCAGTGCATGAACACACACAGTTATCTTGCCGTAAAGGAGAGTGTGTTCAACGAATACCCTTGAGTTGGTGAAATATGTCACATATTATGCGAGCACCATTAAACAATTCTGTGTGTGATGTGCTAAATAAACGGTTATTATTATTGAAGTCCCAAGTGGTCTAATGCATGTTCATGGCTTCTACCCTTTCTCTGTCAGTGAAAGAACACTCTTAGCGCTTGACAGGGGTGGGTACAGGGCTATTAAGTTGTTGCCATGAGTCCCGAGACCTGCGGCTCTTCACCCTACCACTTTCACATGCTCTAGCTGCCACTGGTTGTTGAAGAGTTGTGCCTCTAGATGAAGTGCAGTTGCAAAAATCTTACATTCCCTGCACCCTATGCATTATGTACAGTGCCACCCGTTAAATCTTCCATCACCTAGAAATGGAACCACTTGTAATTATTCAGGCCCTCATTTATGAGGTTTTGGCGCAGGACAGCGTCACAGGGAATCTTACTGCGCTGCCCTACGTCACACCAAAAGGGCAGGAATGCGCCATATCCTGCACCAGCCGCTCCTGGCGGTATCTATGAGATATGGTACATTTCCGTCCTTTGCCCCAAGCTGGCGCACAATGGGCTGCCATGAGCCAACGCAGGCACCCTTGTGCCATGGTGCAAGAGTGCCTGCATTGCAGAGCTGATTGATTTTGTGCAGGAAGGAACACCTCCTTGCACAAAATCAATCAATTCAGGTGATTTCCTCTTCTGAGGCACACAAAAAAAAAGGAAAAAAACGAGGAGAAATGGAAACATTTCTTCTCATTGCGCCTCCCTAACGCCACTCCTGGGGTGGCGTTAGATTCTGTCGCATTCCCAGGTTTACGCTTTCCCTTAAACTTGGGAATGATTCAGATTCTGTGAGTGTTACGTGGGAACACCCACAGCAACACCCATGGAACGCCCCTTTCACGCAGTGTTCTGCGTGAAAGGGGCACATATTTACAAGACCATGAAAAGCCACGTAAAGTGGCTTTACGTGGCTTTGTAAATATGCTGTGGCACCAGAACTTCAAAAAAGTGACGATCCGGTGGCGCAAAAGTGCTGCAGGGGCCTCATAAATGAGGCCCTCAATTGCATTCCCTTCGTGGTCTTTGAATAACCAGATGTGACATTACCAATTGTTGATTGTTGGGCATTTGTAAGGTTGTCCCTCTTTTGTCTCAATTTTGAGTTCTTTGCTTGTGGCTGAAAATATCTTCCAGAAATCGAGGCACGTTGTTTTCTAGAGGTGGTGCAAAACCCAAACAACCTGGATCTAGCAGCTATTGTTCAATCACTACACATATACACTTTCATTTAATATCAACAGGGAGCAGTTGGCCCTACCCCTGATGTGAGAGTGTCTAGGGGGTAGTTGCAATGGTATCTACTGCCAGACAGGAACCTACCTTGTTATAGTCAATAGCAAAGTGAAATGGCAAAGATACAACCTCAGCCAAGCCACAATTGATTTGGCCTCACAAGACTTACCCAAGGTCCACCTATCACCTACCAACGACCATCTATTGGGATCACTGAGACTTGCTGCTTTCTATCTCAGGGCTGGTGACAGGGGCTCCTTTTTTTTGTTTATTGTGACTCAGACTCTGGTTGTTATCTATGTCGTGATACCAAAGACAGTAATATCGTCATAGAGGACTATTTAAACAAAAATTTCAACTTAAAAAATATCACGAAAGTCGTATACATATGTAAGTACGCATTTACTTCTCTTAACTCCACATTGATGTATCTTGAATATGTATATATGATCAAGGTACATACATATGGAGTTAAGTATAGTAAACATATACTTACCTGTATTTGCTTGCCTTGGTGATATTTTGTTAGTCAGTATTTTGGCTAACTGAATCCTCATTATTCTAGTACTATGCGCCAGCGGTTTGAATACATCACATATTTGGGTCCTGTATTACTTATTGGTTTGTCCCATGTCAACAGCACACATCCATCCAATCCCTTTTGGCGCGTCAGGTCCCTCTCTGTCATGGCACCCAGCTGGCAGGCTGCAGCCAGAGCCCTTGCGTTGCAAGCCACTGCGCACACCGCCCATGTCATAAGTCCCAGGTGGACAAGAAACCCTAGCTCTCTGATGAGTTAATGAGGATGCTTCAAGGATGAAGAGAGCTCCTATGGGAAAAGAAGGAAAAAGGTTGCATTTCTCTTATGTCACTATTCAGAAGAAAAGTAAGGAGCTCAGGCCATTTGTGAACCTCAGAGGTCGATTTGTTTCTGTTACTAATAAATAGTCAAAGATACAACGCAAAATTATTTTGTACGTCAGACAATCAATACAAAACAGGAAAGCAGTAAAATGTCAATCAAATAGTACACGAATGCATTTAATATAACTGGAGTAAGTATAAAAGAGTCTCAAGTTCCAATAAATATCAAGTTAACTATCTGATAAAAACGCTTTTAGAAAATAACTATGCACTAAAAATAAATTCACCAGCTGCAAGTCCTATGGAACTGTGTGAGATAGAAAGCTTTAACGTTGGCTCTGTGTTACAGGGCTTCACTCATGTAATAAAAGGTGATTGACGTTTCGTCATCGTCTTGAAGGACACAAGTAACTTAGGTTTACAGCCGTGAGCTGGCCTGATCAGTCCAGCACATATGTACATGGCAGTGGTTGAAGTTCATCAGAGGAGGCTTTGAGTTCAGTTGTCTCTCTTCCTGTACAGCTGGCTTATTAAAAGCCTTCTCAGAGCAGAGCCTAAGAGATCCACTGAGATCCATGTCTTTCCTTGTCTAGTTACACTATTGAGCGACCACCACAATGGGTTATTGAATGGACCAAGCACAATCCCAATGTATTTCTCATCATACAGTAAATGTAATTGGAAGTACATGGTTGCACAGATGATTCGCCTCCCGAGTTGACGTTTCATGAAGCCCTTCAAACTTCGTGGCAGTTTGTTACAAGAAAGATCTTTACAGCTGGAGCCATGTTCTCCTCTTGGGTCCGATGATGCTTGTATCCAAATAATGCTGCAGGCACATATGAGACTAAGGATCCTACAGACATTCCTCAAGAGACATGACCTTGGACATTAGTACCTGTTCTACTAGACTAAAAAAGAAGTTGTCTTTGTTGGCCATTCCTTCCAATGATGAAAGAAACCCTCACACTTCCATGTAGGGATTGCTTCATCAGACTGGTGCTGGTGACAGATAGGCTGATTCCTTAGTATCAGTGATCCATGGCAAATTAAGGAAGCCCATTCCAGGCCAGCGGCTTGGTCCGCTGGGCAGGGTGAGGATTCAGCAATATTTTGTGGAGGCGTATCCTGAAGTTGAAAGTCAAAAACCATGCAGTGAGAAGCAGGCAAGAACAGAGTTTTTGTCCATTCTGCGAGCAGAAGTACACATTGGTTGGTATGGCAACACCCTGGTATTTGGAACACAAGTGCAAATGAAACATGTCATGCAAGTGATTTTCAAAATCAAATGTTTTTCGAGGGTGAGCCCCACAGTCCTCATGGTCTAGGCCAGGAAGCATAGCAGATAACACTCTCTAGGGGGAAACAACCTTTAGAACGCATGCATTACATCGCATGCCATTAGATCGCGTTTTTTACAACGCAAGTCGTTACAACGACTTGCGCTGGAGGGCGCTATAGGACAAGGGATAGTTTGATTTACTATCCAACACCTTCCCTACTGTACATAGGCTGGAGTTGGAATAGTAAATTAAACTACTCCTAAGTCCAGCGCCCTCCAACGCAAGTCGTTGTAACGACTTGCGTTGTAAAAACCGCGATCTAATGGCATGCGATGTAATGCATGCGTTCTATCGTCATACATTCCTCTCTAGGGGACAGGTCGGCCATCGACTTGCTTCTCTCTACCTCATCCCCACACGCAACCAAGCTAATCTTGTACACAGACTAAAATCCAGTCTACTCGCTTATCACACACAGTGATTCTCTACCCATTCTGCCTATGAACAACTGCTATTTGAACAACTTTGCACATCTTTTCACCCACCTTTATCATCTCTGAATATCTGCACAAACCCCCTTTAATCACTAAAAGTAGTCTCTCCTTGACCATGTCATACTTACTCACTTTCTTGACCTTTACCCCTCTATTACAGTCTTAATTCTCTTTGAATTTAACTTGCTTCCTGTTCATTTAATTATCATATTACCCCTTAATACAGTCTCTATTTATCCATGATGATCAGAATGTAGAATTTTGTGTGGCCCTCACTGTAGTCCAAAATAAGCCAATCCTTTTATGTTACGGGCACATTTCTGTAAACATATAGCCTTTCCTTTCCTTCACCATCATCTCCCTGTACGTTTCACATTCAAGTGCCATAATTAACTCTATAGTTGGGTCTCTTCACAAACATTTCCACCACACCTGTGGTTTGTTAGTGAGTAAAAAATGTATTTGTTTATCACCCCTGTGCTTCAGGCAATCCTCCATCAAGCAGGTGAAATCTTTGGAGGTAATACTGGGGAAAAAGTGTGGAAATCAACTCAGTAATTCTGGTTTCTGTATGTTATTCTGTTATCAACAAAATCTCATAGTGCCTGTTTTTCACCGCATCAGCATTGCCGGAACTCCTGGTAATGGTAAACGTGTGTGTGTGGGGGGGGGGTCGTTCCTTAATCCTGGAAAGTGAAACATCAGGTTTTTTGCTAGTACACTTATAATTAAGACCTTGGTGTTAATTGTAGTCCTTTATCAGTTTAGAGTACATTTGGTAACACTTTGTTTGTGACAACGTCTACCCTAAAATCAGATTACTATTATAAAAGTACTTTGACAGATGGTCAGTCAGTTAAAATGGAATGTATAAAACTAAACAAATATATTGAAATTCACCAGTTGTAGTTTACTGAGCTAACTAAAACATGCGCCCGCCATGCACTGCTTACAACCTTAGATATTACATGACATTTTCAATGGCATTATTAATAATATCACTGATGACATCTCAAATGACATCATCAATCACATCACTGATGGCATCATTGAACGAGTGTGACACATTTCTGACACTGAAAGGTATTTAGGGAGCAACACGTAGAACAGATTATCAATGTCTTCTGTACTGCTGATAAGTGCAATCTTTTGAACAATGCTTGGACCTTTATGGAAGTTTGCATGTGTAGAGGGTGTGGACTCTCTCTGTGAAGACTAAGACAAAGGTTGTGTACAGTAGAGCCTTCACCAACTACAGGGTTTAAGAGCCTGTAGGTAGCAGGCTTCCAGTGAAAACCTGTGCATAGTAGGGGCTTAGCGACCTAATGGGGCTTGGTTGTCTGGAAGGCGTGAGCTCTCCATGAAGAGCAGTGCACAGTGCAAAGGGTATGCGTTATAGGTGCTTTCACACCTAATGGGGCTTGGGTGTCTGGTGAGAAAGTGTTCTCCGTGAAGAGTTTTGCACAGGGTGAAGGCTGTGTGCAGGAGGAGCTTGGATACCTAATGGATCACGTATCAGCAAGACTAGAACGGGAGGAAAATCCTTCTCCTACCTCGCAGACAAAGCCTGGAACACCCTCCACCTCCGGCAATCTCCCACATTGCCCCAGTTCAGGAAGGACCTCAAGACCTGGCTTTTTGGGTGACCCCAGCACTCAACGGAGCCCCCCCCCCCAAGCGCCTTGAGACCCTCACGGGTGAGTAGTTGCGCTTTACCAACCCTGATTGATTAAATGGATCTTGGGTGCCTGAAGGTAGTGGATTCTCCGTGAAAATGTGTGCATATTGCGAAGGTTGTGCGTAGTAGGGACTTGGCCACCTAATGGGGCTTTTGTGTTTAGATTCAGTGGACTACAATTTAATTATTTTATATAAGTGCATATGTTTATGTAATTTATGCTTCACATTATTCTGTGCCATTTAGTACTTATATACATATTTCAAAGGCAGTACTGGTTTGTAGAGTAAATTGAATAGTAGTATGGTGGATGATGTCACAGTGATGTCATGTGATTTCATTGAACATGTCATGAGTGATGTAATATGTGACTGCAGTGCATGACGGGAGCACAAGCTTTAGTTAGCTTGATAAACTATAACTGGTGAGTTTCAGTGATTTTTGAGTTTAAAATGTTATGTTTTAAGTGACATTTTCACCAATCTATGACATCATTTTAACCTTTGGGTTTTTTCTGTTAATTTCTGAGATTTGTTTTTAAAGAAAGCCAGGAAATTATTACCAGGCCTAACTATAACATCCATTTAACCCTTGGTTTTTCAGTGAAATTCAGCGTGTTTTTTAATGCAAAGTAACAATATAAAAGCTGGGCTTCGTCAAAGGGTCTGAAGTTCATCATATAAAATGCAGGCCAATTGGCTCTGTCAATGAACCACCACAATAATTGATCAATATCTATAATCCAATAAATTCCTGTGTACATGGCTATGATTAATATTAATTAATGTCACAATAATATTTTAAATAAATCATTTTTTATTCAAAGCCACCATAAACATGTGTTCAGTCTTTTTTTCACACTACTCAGACCACAAAATGCATCCAGGGAACCAACCACAATGCATCCCCACAATCCAGCTGAAGAGCATACAGCACCAGCTTGGAGTGCTTTAAAAAATATTGTAAGCTCTCCTGGGTCATGTTTTGAATGACCCAGGAGACTTACAGTGTGTTTTTTCAAATGTTGTTATGGGAGCTGCTGCGCTCCCAACAGGCCCTTTTTGGGGAACCAAAAATATGTATTACAAGCCCTGGCAGGGCTTAATGAGGGTGCTCTACTGGCAAAAGCAGCAATAAAAAATGAGCAGCTACTCTTTTCTTCAATGTTTATTTGTGAGTGCCCAGCAAATATGTTTAACTGTGGGAATGTATAGAAAGTGGTGGCTGAGTAAATTTGGCACACACAAACCCAGTATTAAAAGTAACAATAGCACAGTTAATTACAGAACTGTAAGTAAACCAATGGGTGCTCAAGGGTGACGAAAAGCCACCACATTTTCCTCAAAGAGGACAATTCCGTGCATAGAAAGGTTAATCCCTGAGCACCCTGATACAAAAGATCCCATCCTTACGTAAAAAGTCTTCTTGTGTCCCTTATTCGAGAACCACAGTCTGCAGTGCTGGAGTTAGGGAGTTGTAGAGTGCTCTCTCTCTTACTTATTAAATCTATAGATTGCATGGCCACTTCGAATTTTGTACTCACAACCAATTGTGTTTGAAATCAGATGCTGGCAAGCTGAATATCTAATCTATTGTCTGCCTTAGGAAGCCAGCTGGAATATTATTATTCAGAGACGAAACATGTGTTTGGTTAGTCTGTGGCGAAAATGACAACATAGATACAATGACTGTGGTTAATGAATAAAGAACACAAGAAAACTGTTTTGTGGGATCTTTTGTGTTGGAGTTCTCAGAGATTAATCTTTCTATATATAACTTTGGGAGAGCAGGGGGAGGCCTAAGTCCCCCGCAGACACCCTGGCTCCCAAGCCTCCACCGATCCTGAGTTGCGTGCAGGAGTCAGCAACATTTTTCTTTTTTTTATTTGGTTGCCCCATCCCACCTGAGCCACCCACAACACTGCAGGCTGTTGTGGGCCATGACAGGAGGTGGCACATGGGCCAAGTGGCCCCTCCGGCTCCCCAGCCAGTACCCACCTCTCGTGCCGGCAGGGGCCAGCATTGCTCCGTCCCCGATGGGAGCAGCTTTCCTTTCTGCTCAGCAAACCTTTGTTCCCAGTCCTGGAGAGTACTGGCAGGGAGTTGAAGTGTTCCCTGTTGTAATCTTGAGGCAGGAAACAGCACAGAGTCCCAGGGGATGGGGTCCCCGGGACACTGTCATCGAGCCCCGGAGGATGGGGTCCCCAGGGCCATTGGATGGATCGGGGAGGGGGGTCCTATGCCCCTCCCCAGAAAAAGTAATGCAGTGGGCTCGGGGGCAGGGAGGTCAATGGTGCTCTTATGTGGCTTGGGGAGAGGAGCCCCCCTCCCAGAAAAAAAAATTCTGCCCCAGGGGATGGGGTCCAAGGGGCCATCAAGTGGCTCAGGGATGCGGACCCCAAATACCCCTCCCCAAAAACAATGCTTCAGCCTCAGGGATTGAGACCTGGGGCCATTTAATGTCTCAGGGAGGGATGCGCACACTGCTCCACTTTTTTTTTAACATGCAACAACCTCAGGGCCCAGGCAAAATTTAATGTAACTCTGTTAAGCCATTTTTTTCTGTATCGCTTTTCAAACTGGATGGGGAAAAAGCATTTTGGGGCTCCCTCTTCTTCTTGACCCCCACTTGACACATCACCCCAAAACTTACCAGGAAGGAGCTGAAGGTGGAGGAGACTTTTATGGAAAGCTTTGTGACGATTCATCAAACAGCGCCAAAAGTTATTAGAAAACCCCAAAAAATCAATTTTCTATGGAAATATGGTGCTAAATAAAACGACCAAAATATATATAAATATGTTTATAGTTAGACAAATCAATCACAATTAAAATATTTGGTAGGTAAGCCAAGACTAAAAAGGTAGAATTATTTAGCCATTGTCTTACCTGTAAGGCAGAGGGAAGAGGTGAGATCTCCTGTTTGCAGGATTTCTCCTGATGTCAGATGGGTGACCCGTAGTGTTGACACCAGGTCCCGAAGATCCACTGAAGCTATGTACATCAACCTGTATAAAATAATATTATAAAATAATATCAGTAGACCATAAACCGTTTCAGTATATTTTAAAAATTCTGTCATGCACAGGCACAAAGAAGAATGTAAAGATATGCTGGATCAAAGTTAATGGCGTTAACGTTGTTATTAGCGGACACAGACTGACACAACTTAAGATTTATTAAAGTAAGACGAATATTAAAAACATTGAACAAATAAATGTAATCAATAGGGAAATGCATGGCAGGAGAGGGTGATAATGGCAAAGTATATACCCTTACCAAAACAATTGAAATCCGTAAGGATGTATTTAGTGGCATAAGAAAAAAAGATTACTGATATAACTTTACACTTTCAATTTCACATATAACACTTGCTGTTAAAAGGAACTAAGACATGTTTTACAAAAGTTTATAAAATGTCAAGACAGTTACAGAGAGAGGAACATGGTTATACATACTACATATAATATTCCTAAGGACTTATTATTCTCTGCCATCTGTCTGTTATCCGTGGGCAAGCCAGGGGTCAGTGGACTGACTGAAGCAGAAAAATAGGTGGTGGCATTTGGCTGCAGTAGGAAATTACTTTTTATCTTTTCATTCAGCACTCCATGTGAGTGCATGTGTTTTTTTTGCTCTCTCCCATATATGATGCTTGCCCCCTCAAATAAGGGCAAAAACCTTTACAATGATGTTTTTACCACGTTGTGCCTTTACCATACATTTTTTACCACACATGTTTTTACCATGTATATGCCTTTACAACATATGCCTTTCCACGCATTTAAGGTAAGTTGGGGGTTTTGTGGGTCTCCCCACACAAATACATTTTTTTAAAATATATAAATATATGTAAACAATGGGAAACGTCCATTAGAACAAAGCGGAATCTCACTGTGCCTTCACAGCGCCGGCAATGGAACGAACGCGTCTTTAGTACGAATTCGTTCAGCACGCACGTCATTATAACGACTTGCTTTGGGTGGGGCGCATTGGTGGAATGGTGTTGGATTTAAAGTCCAACACCTTCCCTACTGTTGCGCAGACTGGAGTTGGAATAGTAAATTAACCTATTCCAAAATCCAGCGACCCCCTCTAAGGCAAGTCGTTATAACACCTTGCTTGCTGAACGAATGCGTACTAAAGATGCATTTGTTATAATGACTGCACTGTGAAGGCACAGCATGATTCTGGCTTGCAGAATACCATCATACATTTATAAATAATGTGTGGTAATGGCAGGTGTTATAAAAGCATATGCGTTATAAAAAAATGCGGGGTACAAAATGCGTTGTGAAGGCATGCAAAGTATTTCCCAGCATTGTTCCGTCATACAACCCTCAAATAACCACCCTCCCCCAGTGCTCTACGTTGCTCAACAACCCTCCCGGCTAGTCTGTAAAAGCACAACAACAAGTATATTATTGCCAGGGTACAAATAAATACCAGACTTTAAGGGTCGCCTTTTTTATCTCCTGCATTTGACATATTGCCATAAAGCTCAGGCTTTGACACCTAAAGGGTTTTATGGTGCTAGAGGAGGGGCTGTCGGCTTGTACTCACTCATTTGGCGATTGAGGAAGAAAGTGTAATTGTCATGACTGAAAAAGCAATCTCTCTTTTCCTGGAGGTGCGTAAGTCTGCTCTGTAAGCTAGTGCAGAGAACCAAATGTCTGAAACTTGTTTCAGTTCTGAGTCATAAGGAAAGCAAATTTGGCCTTGGAAGCATTTTCCTTTAACCTTCCTTATGCTTTTTAAATTCTGTTCAGTGTTTCCTGAGTGAAAAGTATTAAAAAATCAGCCATGCCATTTTTAAAGATTGAAAATATTGGGGTTTATTAACAAACTGCATTTTGTAATATGCTTAGTAGCACTACAATAGTACTACTCACATACTAATTAATGCTGTTCACTAACTTACATGTGGAAGTCTCCACCTCCGCCTCTCCAATCTTTTCTGTGTAGGGATCTTAGCCCGACTCCGGTGATCTCCGCACACATATGCCTATGTTTTATTAGAAAATGTGGAAGTAACGGGGAAGTGGATGGAAAAGGGGGAATACATACTACAAAATACAAAGGGTTTAAAGGAAGAGTAAGGTGGGGCTTAAGGAGTGCTTAGGGCAAGTTTAGGGTGGGACATACACCTCTTCACAAAAGGGTAAGCCCATTGCTATTGGCAAATTGCACTTCTATAGTTACTACAACAAGAAAAACACCTGAAAAGTTGTAAATGTACTCTCAGGTCAGACATGAAGCATGTCCAGCACTGAACATGCAAACCACTGATACTGTAACACCCTCCCATACAAAACAATGGATGAAGGGACTTCAAATACTACCCCATAGGAAATATGATTAAAATACATTAATTTAATTAATGTAACACTGTATCTACATATATTTAATGTTATATATATATATATATATATATATATATATATATAAACACACATATATATATACATATATATATGATGTCATTTTAAAATATGTAAACTTTTTACTTTAAAAATAAAAATAACCTTTTTTAAATTAATTTAAATAATTTAAATTGATTCTGTACTTAATTTTTAGCAACTTTTAATATAGAATAAATATTTCTAAACATTTTACTTTATGTGGGTATTTTTACAATAAAAATTTGAAAAAATCATTTTTTATATTTTATTGAAATTTAAACAATTTAAATTAGTTAAATATTTAATTCGAAATTAAATTAATAGTTCTGTAACATTTTTAAATGTTGTCCTACATTTAAAATAATTATATAACATTAATTTACATTAATATGTAACATAAAAGTATTTTTAATATTTTTTTGAAAGTTTAACAAACTTTATAGAATTTACCTATTCTGTACAAGATGAGATCTTCGCCCCAGTAGCAGAGACCTCTGCCAATGTGTGAAAAGCTACTAGTAAAATTACACTCGTAAATTAGGCTCCACCCACTGAATTCAGGGGTGGGGACATCAAGGTCTACACTTGCTAGTAACTTTATCCTCGTAAGTGGTGAATAGTCAATAGTAGTGAAGCTACTCAATGTAAGAGTAAATTTACATGTGTAGATTTAGCAACATATAAATTTACCTTTGTGAATAGGCCCCATTGAATTCAGTGTACAAATATGAGATACCTTAAGATTTATGTTTGATTTTCCTCCAGTAATTTGAAATGATTTTTTTAACTTTTATTTAATAATGCTTTACAGACAAGGTTTGGCAAAACCAATATTGTGGCACTCTCATTATAAAGGCAAAACCAATTGGCTCTGCAAATTCCTGCTTTTATTTCTGATTCTTTTCTACCCCAGGAGAAACGAGTCTCATTATCTAGTAAATTTGTTTTCTAGTCACATCCCTTTTTCTGTATTTCAGAGATACCTCACATTCACCGCGGATTTGCATTTGCTACATTAAGTCTGGAAGCCATCCAGAGTTTCACTTGTGGACTTTCCTCAAAGCGGGAACAAAAAAAACAAACCCTATCTGCTAGGGAAACACAATGTCCTGAAATGAAACTGTCCACGTGGGCCTAAAAAAGGCCCACAACACAGAAACTCTAGGCAATTGTTGTACCGTATGGAAAGGTTAGCCAAGCAATTATGCAGAATAAAACGGATGTCAGCTTACATCAAAGAAGCAGGGGAATTAGTGAAAAGGGAATAACCGGTGGCCTTCTGCTATAAATGGATGCGAGGATTAAATAAAAGGATGTGGTCCCCTGAAGAATTCCTTCTGTGAGGTAATCCCTCGCGGGCAAGCTTTCATCATGACTGGAATTTTGGTATTGTTGAGCAACATTTCTTTGTTGGCAGCTGGCACCTTGATTGGTGGCCACTTCTTATAAAGAGGCTTTGAATTCTTTTCGTGAATATGCAAGCTCGGCTATATGTCTAGCACCTGGAAAAAATGATAAACACTAAGAAAACGTGAAATTATTGGTGAAAGAAAAGCGTAGAACTGTTACTGAGCGTGAGTTAAAGATTGGAGGGGGTAACACCAGCCCTGAGGCCTTTTGACAATAAGTGTAGCATTGTCGTAAGATTCCTGCGCAAAAATGTTTGCACAGACATCACCATCACATGTAGTGCAGAGTTTAGCGCACCTATCGATAAATTTCACCAGGTCAAATTTACCATAATTTAATAGACAAAAAAGGCCCAGTAAATTCGAGGATATGAAGATTTTGGTGTTATATACACCAGAAATGTGCGCGTCCTGGGATTCCCCATTTCAAAGAGCAAAACCTATACTTGGAAGTCATTATTGCTCCTCAGAAATTTCGAATCCATGGTATAAGATTTTATCAGGTGCAATAGTTTTCTTATAACCATCTGGGGCACTCATACCTGAGGCCTTCCTGACTTAACAG
Organism: Calotriton arnoldi; assembly: GCA_963921515.1. NCBI lineage: Eukaryota > Metazoa > Chordata > Amphibia > Caudata > Salamandridae > Calotriton > Calotriton arnoldi. The sequence continues at coordinate 1,224,492 of CAWUFW010004242.1, read as the reverse complement.
AACTTGCCTTTTTAGGTCTCCCCTACGAGACAGGACAACCTGGTGCGAAAGACTAATTGTGAACTGCACTGAGTTTTCTGTCTTTTTCACTCATGTGCTGCTTCTCCCCTCAAATACCCACCCCTTTCTCTATTATGTGCTGCTTCCCCCCTCAAAATCCCACCCCATGCTTCCACCTCTCACATCTTGTCTGCAACCACAGCAGCAGTGCTATTTTTGATTGGTTATGCCTCAAGAGCAGACTAAGGGTGTTGTTTTGTTTAATCTCTTGCATTTCACATATTGCTTAAAAGCACAAGCTTTGCCACAAAAAGGCTAGGGAAGATCAATGGGCTGCACTCACTCCACTAGCCTCTGAGGCAGAAGGTGTACATAGCATTACACTTCTCCTGCAGAACCCATTAGACTGCTCACTAGGCTACTGCAGAGAACCAAATCCTTGAATCCTGTGGAAAGTAAATTAGGCCTTGGTAAGTGTTTCCCTTTACATTCTCACACTTCCTTATTCTTTTTAAATTCTGTTCCATTTGAGTGAAAAGTATTTGGAAAATAAAGCATTAGTAAAGACTGAAAAAACGGAATGCAATTTACAGTTTGGATGTACTATAAGATATGCGTTTGCTTTTCCTCCAGTATTTAAAATTGTGTATTTTACTTTCTTTCAACAATATTTCACAGGCCAGAATTGGCAAAGAAAACAGCTCGGCCATCACATAATTTTTTCCTGATTTTTTTCTTTTCTTTTTTCTGATATGATGCAACTGACTAACCACCATTTTGTTGTAGCAGGATTTGTAGTTCAATGGAAACGTGGCAATAAGAAAATAATACTAGAAACGTCTATGTTGAGGATCTCTGAGGAATGAGTTGACTTTGGCATATATGTATCGTACAGTATACAAATGTTCATTAACTTAACAACATTCAGAAATGAAACAAATGAATCTTGTTTTCATGGCTCCCTTTTGTTTTGCTGTCTAGTACGCATATAATGTTGCTGACAAGTTTTACTTCCCACACTTTCAAATGCACCTCTGTTGCAATTCCACAAAGCCGAAAGGAAGGTGGATTTATGCTAGAAAATAACCATGGTGACACTGGCGTGCAGGCTGAACACGACCTACAGTGTGAGATAAGAGGAACATTTCTCCACAAATGCAGCTTGGCACATCAAAGGGCTTTGGCGTCTTAGAAACACAATGCTCTGCTTAAAGATGACATACAAATTGTCACAGAAAGGTTTTTTTTTTTTTCATTTTTCCCCAGTAAAACTTTTGTAGCGAGCTCAGTTAACCTTAAGAAACAGAAATGGTTTGAGTGCTGAATCAACTTTTTAAAATCTGTGGCTAAAACATACGACTAAATTAGAAGTGAGTGAATGTATGTTTTTTACATGCCTGTAGTAGGTCTAGCTTGCTAATCCAAGGCCATGACCATGTAAAATTCATAGTTTCTGAGGAACACTTAAGCTCAAGTGCTGGGGGTTGCTTGCCTATGCACACTGCCTTGCAAAACAATCTGGAATGATGGAGAATGTGATGTCATCTGTGTGATGATTGGAAATGACATTTGGTTTACTTAGAGGTGTGTATCACCCTGTCTCCTTCCAGAATGGCTGCTGCTTCAAAGTGCCTGTGAACATTAGGGGGCCGATTCCGATCTCGGCCGGTAGTGCTCCGAATCGGATTCGGATTTACCGGATCCGATTCGGAGCCCTGTTTCCCGACCGAATCGTACGCGGGTCCGGCCGAGCGAGTACGATGCGAGCGCACGCGAAATCGCCGACCGACTCGTTCACGGGTCCGAACCGCACCGACCGACTCGCTCGGACTCGACTGGCACCGCGCTATGGAGACGTTTCCCGGCCGGGTAAGTACGATGCGCGGCGCGAGCAGTCCGACCGACTCGCGCCGTCCCGCTCGAAAGAGCTGTCGGAGCCGGACTTTGGGGGTCCGCGTCGGACCCCCCTGTACGCGTAGGCACGCGAGTCGCACACAGGGGGGAACCATGGGTCCCCCCTACCTGTGCATGTACGCCACGATGCGCATGGACGCGTACCCGCTGTAGGGAGCGCCCTTGTTCGCCTCGCACCCATTTAGTCAATGGGAGCCCGCGTACGCGTTGTACGACCGGCTCCCATTGACTTCAATGGGAGTCCGACCGAATCAAGTCCGATAGCATGCGAATGCATCGTACTCGTCCGGTCGGACTGCTAGGGTCCGATTCGGTCGGAATTCTCTCCGGGTCCGGCTCGGTCGGAGAGATTTCCGGCCGGAATTGGAATCGGCCCCTAAATGTGTGATTGGTCAGAATCTGTTCAGTTCCTTCTCTGCCTATTTGATACAGGCGAGAAAGTGAATGAAAGTTGATAGTAGCCTCTCAAAGTCTTGGACTTTGATATTTTACTTGTCGATAAGAGGAGACCGCCATGCCAGTGTTAAATAAGGTCTTTCTGGTGCTTTGTGAGGTGTGTTTCCACATGACAGCTGTTTACTTACCTGATCTGGTCTATTTTTACATCTGGTTCTACAAACCATTCATTCGTTTGTTTGGGTGTACTTTATTCCCTATAAAATATGGATGTATTATTATTATGAACAGCAGCAAAGATAGAATCGACTTCTGCAGTTAACAGCAACCTACTCTCAAAAATCTTACTTCTGGAACTTTATTTCTCTACAAGCCCCCATGCATCGGAATAGCCATTCTGGCACCTGCTCCCAGCCAGCCAGCCACAGCATTACCCTCAAAGAGCTCTACTGATAATCCAGCCAACTATTCAGAAAACACATCTTGACCCATTTGGTCCTCCCAGACATCATCTAAATACAGTTTATAAACATTGAATTACAAAGAGCATGATTACCCGATGCAGATTAATCCCAAATTGAATATACAATGCGAATCCAACTTGGCAAAAAAAAACTAAAGTATGGGTACTTATTAAGAGCTTCTTTTCTTTTTTTAACGACTTTATTTTCATTTTGTGTTACAAAACGAAGGAAAGGAAAGGAATAAGAAAACAAGGGTCATGGATACTTACTGTGTTCAGCCACTGGATTCAAGCTAGCCTGGCTGATGAGGACTGTTAGCCCGAAACTGGTCCCAGGATGCTTGTTTCCGGTCCAGGGAAGATATGGCTTGGCAGTTCAGGCTGGACTGTTCCCATGAGGCACAGGGTCAAGACTGATTTGCATATAGCTGTGTCTGAACTGGGGTGGTGAAGTGAGCTAAAGAACGATGTTGGATTCAACCCAGATCCGTGACTGGGGGGGTGTGTCTGAAAAGTTTCAGCGCTCCGTCCATCATCTCCTTGTGTTTGCTTTGTTTGCCCTAAGTTGGCAGGGTATGCCCAGACGTGGGTCCCTTGCTCACTTTGCTACTGGATTCAAGCTAGCCTGGCTGATGAGGGCTGTTAGCCCGAAACCGGTCCCAGGATGCTTGTTTCGGTCCAGGGAAGACATGGCTTGGCAGTTCGGGTGGGATTGTTCCCATGAGGCACAGGGTCAAGACTGATTTGCATATAGCTGTATCTGAACTGGGGTGGCAAAGTGAGCTAAAGAACGATGGTGCGTTCAACCCAGCTCTGTGACTGGGGGTGAGTGTCTGAATAGTTTCAGCGCTCCGTCCATCATCTCCTTGTGTTTGCTTTGTTTGCCCTAAGTTGGCAGGGTATGCCCAGACGTGGATCCCTTGCTCACTTTGCCACTGGATTCAAGCTAGCCTGGTTGATGAGGGTTGTTAGCCCGAAACTGGTCCCAGGATGCTTGTTTCCGGTCCAGGGAAGACATGGCTTGGCAGTTCGGGCTGGACTGTTCCCATGAGGCACAGGGTCAAGACTGATGTGCATATAGCTGTGTCTGAACTGGGGTGGCGAAGTGAGCTAAAGAACGATGATGGATTCAACCCAGATCTGTGACTGGGGGTGAGTGTCTGAAAATTTTCAGCGCTCCGTCCATCATCTCCTTGTGTTTGCTTTGTTTGCCCTAAGTTGGCAGGGTATGCCCAGACATGGGTCCCTTGCTCACTTTGCCACTGGATTCAAGCTAGCCTGGCTAATGAGGGCTATTAGCCTGAAACTGGTCCCAGGATGCTTGTTTCCAGTCCAGGGAAGACCTGGCTTGGCAGTTTGGGCTGGACTGTTCCCATGAGGCACAGGGTCAAGACTGATTTGCATATAGCTGTGTCTGAACTGAGGTTGCGAAATGAGCTAAAGAACGATGATGGATTCAACCCAGATCTGTGACTGGGGGTGAGTGTCTGAAACGTTTCAGCACTCCGTCCATCATCTCCTTGTGTTTGCTTTACTTGCTGTGTTCCCCTACATCACGGGGTAGTATTATGAGGGGTTGCATTGGTAGGATGACCCCCAGAATCGATAGGATTTGGGAGAGAATCTCTAGACAGAAATTTTGAATCACGTGGCAAGACCACCACATGTGTATGGAGGTACCCCTGTCCCCACAATTTTTACAACATGTGTCTGGGCTACCAAACATTGCATGCAGTCGTGTTGGGACCAGCATGTGAGAAGTTTGTATGCATTCTATTTGTGGGCCGTGCATATAGAGGACTTCATAGCTCTTTACCATATCTTCTGCCAGGTGTCGTCCCCCATCTCGCAGCCCAAATCCCTTTCCCATAAAGTGACATAACTATAAGTGGCATTGAGGCTAGGCCTGAGATCACTCTCTGTAACCAGGTGATTCCCTTTCGGCAGAGTTTTTTGTGGAAGAAGTCTATAAGAGTGTTTTTGCCCAGCAGACTTTGTCCCGGATGTTCCTATTACTGGCCCAGTGTAAGAGTCGTGTTAGTGTATAACCATACCGTCGGCCCAGGTGAAACTGTTCCAGGAGTCCTCTCTAAATTTTAAGTCATTATAAGAGAACAGTTCACCCAGGGTCAGTGGAGAGTGATTATTTCAGAGTCAAAAGTGTGGGTCTTAGATGCCTCGAGGGAAATCAGGGTAATTAGTTACCTGTCTCAATGGGGAAGGTATCATAGTGTCACCCTTTTTACGTGTCATTTGAAGACAAGTATCTAATAGGATCAGAATAGCAGTAAGTATTTGAGGACTCGCTCTATGAGCCTGGTGTGGCAACGATAGAAGATCATGTAAGGGGGTCAGAGAAGGTTGTTGTTTCACCTGCACCCAACCTTTGCTATCTGGGTTATGGTTCCAGTCTAGAGCTGGGCGGATTTGGGCTGCCTGGGGATATGACCACATGTTTGGGAAACCCGAACCCCCTTCGATTGTACGTTGGTATAGGGTAGCTCTGGTGACCCTAGGCAATTGGTTTTGCCAAACAAACAAGAGTAGTCAATAGTGACGCGTAGAATGCATAGTGGGACTGACTGTGAAATGTGCAATCGCTGAGGCAAGATGTTCATCTTTGCCATTGTCATTCAGCCAAACCAGGACATTTCTAGCGTACCCCCTCTATACAAGTCTTTGTATAACACTCATAGTATTGTGGGAATCTTATGCTGGTAGAAATGTGCTATATAATTGGGGAGGTAGATGCTCAGATATTTAATAGGGCCTGGAATCCAAGTGAAGCAATTGTGTTCTCGGGTGGTTTGTGAGATATTGTGATTGGTGGAAATCACCATGCCACAGGATTTAGAATAATTTACCATAAAGCCCGCCGCTTGCACAAAGCTATCTAATTCTTGTTTCAAGGCTGTTAGGGAGGCCTCCAGGTCCGTTAAGAAGCAGAGTATATTGTCAGCATATAGGGCTAATTTGTGTTCCCTAGCCCCCGTCAGTATGGATTTTTATGTGTGGATTTTGTTGTACCGTTGACTAAATTGCTCCAGAGTAAGTGAAAAAATCAGTGGGGAGAGTGGGCATCCCTCTTGGATGCCCCTTGTTATAGATAGTTGCTCGGAATGCTCTCCATTGACATTGATTTTCGTCACAGGACATTGAAAATTTGCAAGATCATTTGTTTAATTCTGGGGCCTATGGGAATTTTATCCAATATTTTAATGATGAAAGGCCAGTTAACCCTATCGAAGGTTTTCTCTGCATCAAGTGATAGGAGAATCATCAGAGAGTTATTGTGTTCTGCTAATTCTATTCCTGAGTCTGCTAATCTGATGTTGTAGCCTGCATAGCAATTGTGAATGAATCTGGACTGTAAGGGGAGAGATTATTGCGGACCACACTGTGTGGAGGCGAGGTACCAGAATGATGGTGAAGATTTTCACGTCGGTGTTTAGGAGGGCTATGGGTCGGTATGAATGACATTTGGTAGGATCTTTGTCTGGTTTAAGGAGAAGTGTTATTTGCGACTTCCTCATTGGGTCAGTGACCACACCACTATCCAGAATCTTGTTAAATGTTTTCGCCAGCGGTTCAGTGAGAATATCCACATAGGCTTTATAGAGGATGCCAGGAAGCCATCCAAGCCTGGGGCTTTACGCCCCGGCATATGGGAGACGGCTGCTATAACCTCCTTGACTATAATCTCCTCCTTTAAGGGGAGTAGGTCTGCTCTCATTATGTTAGGTTCATATTTGGTAAGATATGCATCTTGCGTTTCGGGCGACAAATCGTCACACTTCAACAAGGATTCGTAGTATTATGTAAAACAGTTACGTATGCCGGAAGTAGTTGTGTGGGAAATGCTATGTACATCATTCATTTTATGAATGTGGTTTCGTATGCAGAACTGGCGAAGTTTATAAGCTAATAAACGGTCTGCTCTATCTCCTTTTTCATACTACCACTTTTGGATATATAGAAGTTTCTTAGCTGCATCCTTCATCAACAATTGTTCTAGCTCGCACCTTGCTCAGGCTACGTTGTATGTGATATGAGAGGATGTGTTCATGCTGAGACTCTAACCTGCACAATTCGTTTTCTAACTCCCTCATCTTCTGCTGTCCTAGTCATTCAAAGGTGGCTATATGGGAAATAAGTTCTCCTCTAATGACTGCTTTCCCATAATACTCTAGAAGTAACTTCCCCATTGACATTTTCACAGAAATAGTGATCGAGGGCCTCCCATAAACATTCACCAAACACCAAGTCCTGAAAAAATATCTCATTCATGATCCGGGGTCGGGACTGCTGGTGATAGGGTTGCATATATTCGGTGAACAAGGGAACCCCGATATTTGGACCAGGGGTAGTCAACAGTAATGTAGAGAACAATGGAACATATAAGGCCACAAGGGTCCTGGGTTAGCCTGAGCTAGACATAACATTTATTTACTTCATAAACAGTAGATCAAAAAATGTTTTTGTTCAAGTGATAGTTCAAGTGCTCACAAAGAATAGTGGAAGGCGCGTGATGTGATGAGTGATGGTGACATTAAAAGTTACATCGCATTGACAACATTAGCAAAAACACCATGTATAATTTTAAACAGTAAAGGAGTTTTTTGTTGTGAAAGGGTCGACGGCGTTTCGATCTCAATTGTTTGAGATCATCATCAGGACGAAATTTGTGAGCAAGAAGAATTTCGGGAATGAACCCGGAGGGTTTGGAACGGAAGGACAAGTCAAATGGTGGTCACGGCGGTGCGTACAGACCTGCAGCGTTGTGTGGTTCAGGAGGAGGGAAGGTAAAGGGGGGCCACCGGATGGCCAGTATTGTGGCGGAGGGAACGTATTAATTGCGATGAGATCCCGCTGTGGAAGGTCCAATCGCTGGGCAATTAGGAGAGTATCACCACGTAGTTGGTGTGCGTGCGGCTGTAATTGAGAGGACCGCAGTACGTCGGTCTGTTGGGCACGACGGGCAGCTGCTCCGTCTTCGATCAGTTCACTAATTAGCACTTTGATCAATGATCTCAAGCGATTAGTGACTCTATAATGACAAATGTAATTGTCTAATACACTCTCCCCTTTTTTCAATTTAAAAAAAAAAAAGGTTTTTATATATCTTTGTATGAAGTGTTTATGTAGTGGGATATAGAGATATTCCCCACTTGGATGACCAGAAAAATTAAACATACACCTTTTATTGTCGCATGATTAAGGGTTTATGATTATTGCATTAATGATAAGATTTTTATGTCCTCAAATGATGATATTTTGGCCATATGTTTTTTGCACATATTTATTTGTATAACGGATGATAAGTTTTTAAAAATAAAGCTGAATGGTTTTTACACACATGGTGTTGAGGCACTATCTTAGTGATATTGGTGGTAGATTTGAATGGGTGAATGGTGAACTTCTAGAATAAGTGGTTGATTTATGAATGAACCCAAAGGGAAAATTCCCTTTTGACCTATAGTCGTTTTTGGTGTCCTGTCCCTTTCGTGTGAGGGGGGGGGCCCTCTCTGTTATTTTGGACTTACGAGGTCAACAGGGTCCTCCAGCCCAGTGTTGAAGAAAATCAAGCTTGCTTTTGCGGTTAACTGTCTCCACACCGAGTTGGGCTGTCAGGTCTATCATGGTCCAGTTTTGCTAAGGGGCAACGAGAAGTTGTGAAAGCTAAGTAAGGTTCCTGGTGGGCCCTCCAATGCTGAAGCCTAGTGGCGCCTCTCCCAATCCGGCAGCATGTCCAGGGCCTAGTGTGGGAGCTCCTGGAGGAAATGCCTCAGCAAGGTCAGCCCACGATGGTGTCACAACGCCCTCCCCAAGCAAAGTTTATAGGAAGAGACCAGTGGATTATAGTGCTGCAGGGGAGGGAGCACAATATGAGCTTATGAAGAAAGGGGTGGCCTAACAGGGCCTCAGAATTTCCTTGCCAGGCCTTAGTCTATGCAGCAGTATTGATGTTGGCTGCGTGGGGTATCCCCAGGGCGATGTCCTTACCACTGTGCACAGGCTGTGTTCCTCCCCATGCTGGAAAGTGATGACTGCAGCTCTGCCAGCCCCTCTCTATGGAGCTCCATCCCTTGAGTTAGTGATGGTGGCCGCCATCTTGGCTGCTGCAGTGGATGATGCAGGAGCTGTAAACGGCTGGTGGGAAAGAAAAAAAAGACATGGACCGTCTGTTCCCCCGCTGTGCAGACACTTACAGGGCAGGTGCCTCCATCAGGGCACCAGTCTGATGCCACATAACTGCTTTATAGCTTGCGGTGGAGGCCCAAGTGTTGGAGCTCAGGCGAGACGCATTGTCTTAAGTCTGCACCCTGGCTATTCCCCCGTGAACGTACTTCTAAGCTTTGTGCTATTCACAAGCATTTCCAGTAATATGCTTGAAAAGCTGTGCCATGTGACCATTGCCAAGGGCTACTCTTCCCTCTGTGCAAAGTGCTAAATAGAATAGAACTCCACACTGTAGAAATTGAGCCTCTTGTGCAAAATCACAAAATATTTTCTTTCTTTCCCTGTGGGAAAAAACATTTCCCCCCGGAGAAAGGTCTTCCATTACAGCCCCAGCAAATCTGGGCTAATCCATTCTCCTTCCCATCCTGGAAAGCTAGTCCAGACCCTGGCTTGAGTAAGTCTCTGACCATTACCAGAATGGAAAATTGTGGGAGAGATGTTTGGGAATGCCCACAAAGATATAGTTTGTGAGTTTTCCCAAACTTCAAAGGCAAAGCAGCTCTAGGAACGTCCATTTCCCTCCCTTGAATGGGATTCACTACAGTGGATTTGTCTGCACTCGTGGCTGAGGAATCCACAATTATGAATACATTTACACCTTGTAGAAAAATCCATATGTGAGTTCCTGGTAGGCATGAAAGGGGTATTTTTAGCTGTAAAGGTATGTTTATGTCCAAAAACACTTTTGTGAATAGGACCCCATTACGTGTACAGGAATCCTCAAACATTGATCCTGGGTGCCTCTGTTAATCTTTCTAAAACAGTCTGACCTAACATTATATTTGCCTAGGATTCAACCTAGTTTAAAGCCTAAGATTGATGAGGTAAGTGTCCCAACTCTCCACAGAAGCGCTTTCAAGGAAATGTAGATTGTTTTGCTACATTAACCAAGAATAAAAGGGTTGTAAGCATCAGCAATATGGTATTATGTTACCACAAATAAACCATAAATTAACACCAATTATGAAGAAAATCACAGAATGAAAAGTGAAACAAAGGGATGTTTATTTGGAATAAAAATGAAGAAAATCTTATTAACATGCAAAAAACAATTGTTTTCTTTATTAATGTTTTGAACATGGTAAGGTTAAGGCTAGGGATGTTATGAGGTTTAGGATTGTTAGAAGGTTTAGAGCTATGTTAAGCTTTGGGGTTAGGTGTGAGGTTTTGGTTTAGGGATAATTTTAAATCAAGAAATGGGTTGGGATTAGAGCTAGGGTTAGAAGTTTTAGATTTATGTTAAGGATGGGTTTGTGCCTGTAGTGAGACTTATATTCTGTAATATAAACATAAGCAGTTAGACAAAATGGTAACATTTTTGCTATGTAAAGTAGCCAGCGTTTTTCCATTTTTGCTAAAGCCACATGCCCGGAAAACTTCTATGTCATTCCCTGGGCCAGATATCCTGAAGTAGGAAATGGCATGCCCTTCCATGGATCACTAGTGGGTGCCCCGGGAGGCTGCTGGGCATTGTGGGGGTGTAGAATAGAGTAGGCGGATGGTGTGTGTAGTCTTGTGCAACCGGGCAGGACAGACTGAGGAGGGCCAGGAGGACTATTGCACAGCAGGCTGTCTATAAGCTGGCTGAGTGAGTTTGGATGTTTTTCCCACAATTCAGAGGCCAACGAAATAAACCACCACCAGGTAGGGACATACAATGGGTTGGTGGGAAGAATTTGAGTGCTGGGTCTTTTATTGACTTTGGGATGGTTTGGTGGGTTTCGACTTTAGAGAAATAAAGTGTTACTGGGCAGGGACAGACTGTGGGCCAGTGGGAGGAACAGGCACCTTGAGCTGGGATCTTGCACAGAGGAGAGTTTCACAGTTTTTCCCCCGGTCTTTTTGCTATGGCCATCCTCCGATGTTATACAAGCTTGCTGCACTGGGTGTGCACCCACTGTAAGGACTTAGGGCCCGACCTTCAGTTTGGCAGACAGGGTACTCTACCATAAATGTGGCAGAGTACCCCGTCCACCAAACGGACCATCCACCCTCCCTATTTAGAGTTAGATGGAGCAATATACTTCCAACAGCAATGTCCCTGCTGGCACTGCCATCAGAAAGCTTACTCCAACTGAGGAGGGGCTGTTGGAATAAGAACATCAGACCACCCGCCCTATTTAGATCAGACAGCCTGATAAACTTTGTTTTCTGTCCATCGCTGCCAGGAAAACCCTGGCGTACTCAAACAGTAAAAAAAGAAAAATGACCACTCACACTCTAGGAGAAAGCTCTCAGGTTGTGTCTGACATTATTATTTTTTTCAATAACAGGCTCATGCTGTGGGATTTTGTTTTTAAAAAACTAAAAAGTTTGTAGGACAGCTGCCTCAAAGTTGGTGGGTGTGCACCATACTTGCAATACCTTCAGAGGAATCACTGTGACAGCAGTTCTCCTGAAGTACAGAGATCACTCTTGGGTCAGCAGTGATCTCTAGATATGAAAGATGGTAGTCCATCAAGGTGGTGGAGGTAATGTCCTCAGTCACCCTAATGGACAACTTGATGCCCGCCAGCCTTTAGATCAAGCCCTAAACACTTAAACTAGTGACACTATGGGGGTCATTACAATGATGGGCGGATCGCCACCGCCCGTATGGCGGTGGCGATCCACCCGCCATTTCCCACCGCCCGCATGCCATTTCCCCCCGCCATATTACGATGGCGGGGGGGACCCCGGCGGAAGGAAAGACCGTCCGCCGGTTTTCCGCCGGTCCGACAGGGGACCGGGCGGTGAAGGACCTAATATGGTGGCGGTGTCTGCAAGACACCGCCATCCATATTAGGATGTTGGCGGAGCAGCCTTTCCATGGCGGTGTTGCCGCCTTGGAAAGGCATGTGGTCTTGCTTCTGGGGCCCGTTGCGGGCCCCAGGATTTGGGGGTGTGGGGGTGCACATGGGGGTACCTATGGTACCCCTCACATTTGAATGCACAAGGTGGCAGGCACCGCGCGGTGCCTGTCACGTTGTGCATTCAAAATGCACAACATGCGTTTTCGCATTGCGGCGGGTGCTGCTGACAGCGCCGCCCGCGCAATGCGAACAATACGGGATGCCACCGCCACTGTGGCGGTGGCATCCTAATACCCATGGCGGGACCGCCGCACCCCTTGCGGACGGTCCCGCATTCCGTTGCGGTGTCCCACCGCCATTGTAATGCGCCCCTTTTGTGTCACCTTAATGGTGCAGAGAAAGAATATCGAATAAAAAATATCGAATTGCACAAATATGTCAAAAATATCGTGGGTCAGGAATATCGACAGACAAATTCTCGTGGTCAAGAATATCGATTTTAGGTAAAAAATATCGAAGTGTTTAATATCGTTTGCAAAAATATAGTTGTTAAAAATATCAATTTTTTATTAATGTTATGTATTTTAGTATATATTTTATGTGTGATGTATGTTTTTTGTATAACAATTGTTTGTATGTTTATTATATGTGTAAATTTTTAGTAGTTATTAATTATTTTTTATTTGAATTTTGTGTTTTTAGTTCTGTAGCGGGTTGTGGGTTTATAGGGAATAGGGTGGGAAGTAATTTAATTATGTAAAATGTATTCATTATTTTTAGTAGTTATTATTTTTTTTGATTTGAATTTTGCGCTTTTAGTTCCGTAGCGGCTTGTGGGTTTATAGGGGAATAGGGTGGGAAGTAGTTTAATTATATTACATTTACTGAATAATTTTTATTTATTAATATTTGTTTAATTGAGATGTTATAGTGTTAAATTTGTAAATTCATTTATTATTAATTATTTAATAATTAGTTGTTAATCAATTTTAATTAATTGGCAATTAATTATGGTAATTGTGCAATTAATTTTAGGTGTGTGTTGTGGTGTTTATAGGTGAAAATGGTGGGAAGGGTGGGAAGTCATTTATTTTTAATTGATGAATTAATAATTAGTTGTTAATTAATTTTAATTAATTAATTAGTAATTAATGATGGTCATTGTGTAATTAATTTTAGGTGTATTGTGGTGTTTATAGGTGTAAATGGTGGGAAGGGTGGGAAGTAATTTATTTTTTATTGATGAATTATTAATTAGTTAATTAATTTAAATTAATTAGTTAGTAATTAATTATTGTAATTGTGTAATTAATTTTAGGTGTGGGTAGTGGATATTATAGTGTTAAAAAATGTGTACTCAATGAATGTTGATTATTGTTTTTATTAATAATATTTTTAAAATTCATTATTAATTATGTTAATTATGGAAATACATTTAAATAAAAATGTTGCAGTCTTTTTTTTATTGGTGTGGTGTTATAGGGTAGGAAATAAAATAGATACAATTATGTTTTAAATAATTTGTTTGTTTGTTAATATTTGCTCCTTTTAAATAAATATTGTTTATAAATGTATTTCTTAATTTATTTTATATAATATTAATACCTTTTTGTTATATGTAATTAATATTGTAATATGTGTTCTATTTATATGTTTATTATATTTAATTGTATATTTTTAAAATATTGTTTATTTATTTTTAAGATTATTTAAAAAAAATTCAATTGTTTAAATGTTATTAGTAATTTTTGTTTCTCTGCTATCCAACACTTTCCCTACTGTTGCACTCACTGGAGTGGGAATAGTAATTTTTACCCCTCCGCTATCCAGCACTTTCCCTACTGTTGCACTAATTGGAGTGGGAATAGTAATTTTTACCCCTCCACTATCCAGCACTTTCCCTACTGTTGCAGTCACTGGAGTTAAACAGTAATTTTTACCCCTCCGCTATCCATCACTTTCCCTAGTGTTGCACTCATTGGAGTGGGAATAGTACCCCTCCGCTATCCAGCACTTTCCCTACTGTTGCACTCACTGGAGCGGGAATACTAATTTTTACCCCTCCGCTATCAAATACTTTCCCTACTGTTGCACTCACTGAAGTGGGAATAGTAATTTTTACCCCTCCGCTATCCAATACTTTCCCTGCTATTGCACTCACTGGAGTGGGAATAGTAATTTTTACCCCTCCGCTATTCAAAACTTTCCCTACTGTTGCACTCACTGGAGTGGGAATAGTTATAATTTACCCCTCGGCTATCCAGCACTTTCCCTACTGTTGAACTCACTGAAGTGGGAATAGTAATTTTTACCCCTCCGCTATCCAATACTTTCCCTACTATTGCACTCACTGGAGTGGGAATAGTAATTTTTACCCCTCCGCTATCCAAAACTTTCCCTACAGTTGCACTCACTGCAGTGGGAATAGTTATAATTTACCCCTCCGCTATCCAGCACTTTCCCTACTGTTGCACTCACTGGAGTGGGAATAGTAATTTTTACCCCTCCACTATCCAGCACTTTCCCTACTGCTGCACTCACTGGACTGGGAATAGTAATTTTTACCCCTCTGCTATCCAATACTTTCCCTACTGTTGCACTCACTGGAGTGGGAATAGTAATTTTTACCCCTACGCTATCCAGCACTTTCCCTACTGTTGCAATAACTGGAGTGGGAATAGTAATTTTTACCCCTCCGCTATCCAACACTTTCCCTACTGTTGCACACTATGGAGTGGGAATAGGAATTTTTACCCCTCCGCTATCAAGCACTTTCCCTACTGTTGCACTCACTGGAGTGGGAATAGTAATTTTTGCTCCTTCGATATCCAGCACTTTCCCTACTGTTGCAATCACTGGAGTGGGAATAGTAATTTTTACTCCTCTGCTATCCAACACTTTCCCTACTGTTGCACTCTTTGGAGTGGGAATAGTAATTTTTGCCCCTCCGCTATCCAACATTTTTCCTACTGTTGCACTCACTGGAGTTGGAATAGTAAATGTAATTCTTTCGCTATCCAACACTTTCCCTACTGTTGCACTCTTTGGAGTGGGAATAGTAATTTTTACCCCTCCGCTATCCAACACTTTACCTACTGTTGTATTCACTGGAGTTGGAATAGTACATTTAATTATTCCTCTATCCAACATTTTCCCTACTGTTGTATTTATTGTATTGCGAAATGTACATTTACATTTTTTTTAATAGTTAATTATATAATGGTTTTTTTTAATTGTAAATTATTGATATATGAATATATTTTATTTTTATATAATTTAAAAGTTTAAAAATTAAATAAAGATAAAGTTAATAAATTATTTCAAAGTAAATATATGTATATGTATAAATTATTATGTTTGTGTTTATATTTTGTTTAATTAAGTTTATTTTTATATTTAGTTAAAATGTATATTTATTACATTTATTTTGTTAAAGATAATATTAATATTTTGATATATTTAATATATATTATTTTATTTTATTCATATTTTTAAATCGATATTTTTTTATATCTAAATTTTTAATTTCGATATTTTTGTACTTACCTGTTTAAGTATAGGGAGTCGATATTTTTGCATTCTATATTTTTTTTCCGATATTTTTAACATCTATATTTTATACTTCAATATTTTCGTCAGTGAACCACCTTAATCCTTAAACTGGGGCTGGTTTATTAAGATGTTGCTTACCTGGACTAATCTCCTGACCAGCCTAAGCGAGACTCCTCTGCTATTGCACTGCCACCTCTTTCCTCCTTTTCTCCTCTTCATGCTTCTGCTCTCTCTAGTTTCTCTGCTCGCTCTATCCTGTCTGTGCTTGAGCTTATTATCTGTTTTGCCTGCTTTCTCCTTTGAACGCTTCTTCTCTTCCATATCTATTCTCATCTTTTTCCATTTACTCTTTTTACATCCTTTTCCTGTTGCCTCTTACATTTCTTGCCCTTTTGCTCTCCTTACATTGTTTGCCCACTCTCTCCTCTGTCGTAACCTGCTCCCGCACTTTCACTTTCACTCCCACTGGCGCCACTGCCATTTCGACCCCCTGCTGAACCTCCCCCCACTGCTTACCTGTTTTTCCACTGCTGCTCCTTTCCACCTTTCTTCGCCCTTCCCACCACCCTCGAGCCCCTACAGCCTCCCACGACCTGCTTAATGGCGGTAGCAGCGCAAGCGTGCAGTGGGCACGCTCAACGGGTGTGGCACTGGTGCGCCGAAGGCAAGCCCCTCTTCACCCATCCCCACCCAAAACCAGGAACCCTGGTCCAACGACCCCCTGTAGCGACACCATCACAGAACTTCCCAATAACACCAAACACTGCTGATACACTGTCAATGTCGAACACTGAGATGACCGCTGCCACCTCGTCTCACCGGACTCAATGGTAGGACCTTTCACCTGCACTCACTGCCACTTTTCCTGCAGCAGCAAACACGCTGACAGCTCTGTCACAATGCACACCAAGACTATGACGCACATGCCACCCGCCACCAGCAACTGTCATGCATGCTGCTCAACACACGCTCACTCTGAAAACATTCCAATGAAATCTGGGACCTCATAAACGCCAGCCAACCCGACCTTTTCCTCCTCACTGAAACCTGGGTGAATCCAGCATCAGCCCGACATCACAGCAGCCGTCCCATCGGGATACCAGATTGTGAACCAGGACGGACCCCACAAGCCAGGCGGAGGAATCGCCATCCATAAGAACACCTTCAACTGCTCCACCTTCTCAGATACCAACACCCCCTTCATGGAGTACAGGAACTTCAAGCTATAAATAGACAAGAAAACAACCTTCAAGAGAACCCTTGCCTACCAAACTCCGGACCGACATCTGCAACTCGATCACCAACTTCGTTGCACCCCTCTCCATCGGGTAGAATGACTACATTCTGCTTGGCAACCTCAACTTCCACCTAGATGAAACCACGGACACCAACACCAAAGCCCTGCTCAAAAGCCTGAACATACTTGGACTCGCCTCGCTCCTCCAGGGGCCAACACACACAGCAGTACACACCCTGGACCCCATCTTCACATCCAGCACCAAGATCATCATCATCACTCACGTCACACCTCTTACCTGGTCAGACCACTCCATTGTTCACTTTGAAATGACCACAACCAAAATGACCCCAGCAGAAAGTCCCAGCACAGCCACACGCAGCTGAAGCAAAGGAACTGAAGGAGACTGGATCAGGACCCACTAAACAAACCCACCTGGCCCCACCTTTAACCTCGACAACGACATGAAGAATTTCAACCTCTGGATTACAGATTGTGTCAACACTCTCACTCAACTCAGCACATCCAACAACAGAAGAAACAGCAAACAAGCCAGATGGTGTACGAAAAACCTCATGGTTTCCAAGCGCCACTGCAAGCAACTTGAGAGGAGATGGAGAACCAACCAGGACACCACTACCATAACCACTCAGAAAGCCACTTTCAAACACTACCACCACTACCTGAGGGATGCCAAGAAAAGGGCTCTCGCCTCAGAATCGAGTCAAGCGCCAACAACTGCAAGGAACTCTTCAACATCATCAAGGAGTTCTCCAACACCTCAGCAGCAACCAACACAATCACCCCATCCAAGAATTCTGCAATGACCTCTCCAACACTCCAACTTCTTCAACAGCAAAATCTACTATAAGTTTGACCCCCAGCCAAATGGAACTGATTTCCTCAACCAGGCAACCACAACCACCAGCTCAGACCACCACCCCACCAACTGGAAACCAGTCTCAAATGAAGACACTGCTACCCCCACGGAGACAATCCACTTAGAAGCCCCCAAGGACCTATGCTACCACCACATCTACAACTGTAGAGGACCTTCGATCAGCCCCTCACTCACTTCAATTATCAACACCTCCATCGTAACCGCCACTTTCTCAGAAAGGCGAAAACACGCAGAAGTCAATGCACTGCTGAACAAACCATTGGCCAGCCCCAACGTACTCAGCAACTACCGCCCTAACTCACTCCTGCCTTTTCCAGTCAAGGTAATTGAGAAACCAATTAACATGCAACTCTTAGACCAACTCGAATTTCAGTGACTCCTCAACAGCACCCAATTGGGCTTCCGCATCAACCACAACACCCAAACATTCCTCATCTCAGTAACCAATGACATTTGAAGCATCTTTGACCAGGGAGAAACAGCCGCCTTCATCCTCCTTGATCTCTCTGCACACTTTGACACCATCTCCCACCACACACTCATCAAGAAACTACTCCACAAAGGAATACAAGGACCAGCACTCAAGTGGATCTTCTTTTTTCTCACAGGAAGAAGCCAAAGAGCGAGACTCGTTATACACCTCAGACCCCAAAGACCTTATCTGCGTAGGCTCACAGGGTTCCTCCCTCAGCCCTATCTAACCCATACATGACACCCCTCGCAGATACTGTCAGATCTCATGGCATCAACATAGTCTCCTACACCGATGACACCCAGCTCATCCTATCCTCACTGATGAGACAAACTCCACAAGAATCAGTTTCACCATGGTCAGCGTATCATTCTGGATAAGAAACAACTGCCTGCAACTCAACATCGACAAAGCCGAGGTGCTGATATTCGGGAACAAGCCTTTACCCTGGGAGGCATCCTGGTGGCCCACCAAATTACGCCCCACCCCTACACCCACAGACCATGCCAAAAATCTCAGAATAATCCTGGACAACAAACTCACCATGTCAAGACAAGTCAACACTGTCTCCTCCTCCTGCCTCCTCATCCTGTGCATGCTACGCAAGATCTTCAAGTGGATTCCACACAACAACAGGCTCATCGTCACACAAACAGTCATCACATCTAGACTTGACTACGGCAAGCACTGTATGCCAGAATCCCAGTCCACCTCCTGCGCAAACTTCAGACTATTCAGAATGCTTCCGCCAGACTCATCCTGGACCGCCCACGACACACCCACATTACCTCACACCTCAAAGAGCTCCATTGGCTCCCAGTGATGAAAAGATGCCGATTCAAGCTCCTCACACACGCTTTAATCGGACCCTCCTACCTAAACCACTGGCTACAATTCCACCAACTAGCAAGTCAGCTCTGATTGGCATCCCGCTCTCTGGCAGAACCGGAGGATGCTCTTTCTCCAACATCGCAGACAAATCCTGGAATAATCTCCCACAGCACATCAGAGCCTCCCAAAGCACATCAGAGCCTCCTCCTCACTTCTTGAATTCTGGAAGAGGCCGAAGACCTGGCATTTCTAAAGCTGGGACCTGTGAAGCCAACGTCACCCAGGTTCTGGCTCCACCACACGCACCTGCTCAGCACCTGGATACCCTCACAGGTGATTAACAGCGCTATACAAATCAACATAACATTACATTTGTGGCACAGCCCCGACACAAAATCATTTTTGTTATTTACTAAGCCATGCAAACTTTGCGTGGCTTTGTGTAATTTCTTGAATACATAGTAATGCAATTTGTTACCTTGCGTTGGGAAGGCTTTCTATGGGTGGAGCCACGGCATTCCCATGCATCCTCTTATGGATTATGGCGCATTCCAAGATTTACAAAGATTTACATCAAAATGCTACGCCTTGCAACCGGAGGCGGAACGAGGAGCAATATATTTATTTCTCTTCATTATTTCATTTGCATTTTGCAGCACACAAAAAAAAGGAAAACGCCTTTATGGATTGTTTTGTGCAGGAAGGTGCCTCTTCCTGCATAAAAACAATCCTGCCTGTAAGGCGGGCATGGTACAGGGGGTGCTAGGCAGCACACAGTGCGCCAGTGCTAGGAGCCAGCAGAAATGTGCCATATCTTAGTTGAAATGGTTCAATTCTGCTGTCTCGGTTCCACACAACTTAGCACAGCAACTTTGCTCGCTTCACTGACTGCATGAAGCATTTGTAAATCCTCCCCACTGTTTTAGGATCCTTCTTGCTGCACCTGTGGCTCCATTGGCACACTTAGACAATGCAGAGTATATGCTGGCCTATATTTACAAACCTATTGTATGTGCACAACGTATTGAGATTACTGTTGATACATTATAGAAGTAAAGTCTTTTTTTTTATTTAAAAAATAACATTATCTGGAGACTAATATATTGTGGCCAATACATATGCTGTTTGATGTCAATGTTCTTCCCAACTGCCAACCTTCAGGCATTAATCAGCCTTGGGGGCTCAATCTCTCTACCCCCTGAAAGTGAAAGGCCTGAAGAGGAGGAAGCTGGGAGTTCAGTGAACTTGCAGCAGTACCTGGCAGTACCTGGCTTCTTTGGTTAAGGGACAGCAGAAATCCCTGGTCCAAAGATTGCCTTGTCGTGTTTTGTTTCACCAGCCTCAGAGAGACATCTTTCAGAAATTGCATAATTGAGGAGAAGTGACAGTCCTAACTAACTCACCAGTCCCCTGAGACGTACTATAGTTAGACATTCGACCTGAGTTAGGCTTGCACCTTCTCTTCTCATACTCCTCTAAATTGGATAGAATCACATAGTTTATAAGTTTGTGAGCGGGCATAAGCAGGGCCGGACTGGGAACAGCAACGAGCCCTGGCAGATTGCGGCTCGACCAGCCCTGGGAGCGGGGCAGTGGGGTGCTAGCAAGAAGCACCCCTCCTGCTTTTGTTACAGGGGACCGATATTGCAGCACTGTTGCAAAACCAGCCCCCAGTGACAAAACCGGCCTCACCCCTCCAGCCCACCGGGGAAATGCCCGGTGCCCGCTAAGTCCAGTCCGGACCTGGGCACAAGGGACAGGATCATCAAGAATAGGGGTCGATGAGGTGGTTAAGGAGGGCTACAATGAATGACTCATTGACTGGTTAATCGACATGAGTTAAAACATAAATAGTCAAGAAAAGCAAGTTTTAGCTTGAAACAACTGTGACCTTCTTAGGACCCTAAATATCAACCCATAGCAAAGTTAGCTAGAGGGATGCCAGGATAGCTTAAATAGTAAAGTTTGCACTGCTTTCGAATGTAATGATGAATTAAGTGGTATTTCACCTCAAGATTGACTCCTGAATATTGTGATACCAAAATATCATGGTTAAAAGATCAAGGAAAAAAATATCTGGAAGGTAAACGTAAGAATAGACTTAATGGGCCAGATTCACAAAGGTAAACTAAGACGAATGTCTAACTTTAGGACTTTCGGTATTCACAAAGAGCATTTACGAGTAGTAAAGTTAGACTTTTGTCTCAGGCGTCTTAAGTCAGCCGCGGCCCGTGCAGGTAAGAGCGGTGGGGCCGAGGGGGGGAGGGGTGGATTTCGACAGACGACGACGAGGGAAAATTAATTATTGATTTAATTTTCCCTCGTCATCATCTGTCGAAATCCCCCCCACCCGGCCCGACCGCCCCACCATTCTTACCTGCACGGGCCGCGGCTGTCTTAAGTTTAACTGAGACAAAAGTCTAACTTTACTACTCGTAAATGCCCTTTGTGAATACCGAAAGTCGTAAAGATAGACTTTCATCTCAGTTTACCTTTGTGAATCGGGCCCAATATGCTTACCTCCACATCCATGTACCTTAAAGATATATAGATCGCTTAGATACAACATGTGGAGTTAAGTAAAGAAAACATATTCTTACCTATACATACTTACCTTGTCGATATTTTGGTCCTCTATATTTTGGCCACGCCTTCTCGGTAGCACAATGTTTAAGTTGTCGATATTTCAACATAAAACTGAATTAAATGTTAGACTGATTCTTCTTTGTGTTTTTTTAAATGATTTGATCACCCTGTAGCTCTAAACCACGTCATTGCTCATCATTACATCTCTAACATATGACAATATCTAGGTTGCTGCAGCAAGATATAATTGCAGTTGGGCATGCAGCAAAACGTTTTTACTATCCTGAAGTGACTTCTTCTCTGCACTATTACTGACTATTGCTTGCCATAACAATTGTTCAATCATTTCTGGAAAGTTAATTCTCTGGGACATTAATGCTGGATGTACATTGAGTCCTGGGCATGATCATTAGAATGTTCTGCTGGCACTGTTGGTCGGTCCTATTAAATATATATTATCGCACAAAGCGCATGAATTCTTGTTTAGCTGCGAAAGTAGTTCTCTGCATTTCATTATTTATCTGTAATGGTACCAATTTATTCCAGTCGCCTTGCCAGAATTTTACTTTATAGTTTAAGAACTTGAATAATGTAAATTTTTTTGCTAATCTAGTAATGTATGTGTTACCTTTGACAATTAATTTTCTGCAAAGTTTGGAATAAGTTGGCTTTTCATGTAACTCACACAGAAGGGCTAATCCATATGCAGAGTTCCTGCCAGGTTCTTCTTCTGTAGCTGTGAAAGGATAGCTCAGCCGCAATAGCCAGCACTGTAAAGTGCTTAATTTGTGCAGGTGGTAGGCACTAGTACTCGTTTTTAGTAACCAGGGCTAATTTTATCATTAGACTTTGATCACTGCCATTTCCTGGGATCTTGGGTTAGTTCAAATCTGGAAAGGCTGGAGCTTGGGCAACTCAGTACGAGGTGCACTACAACTACCTTCAGCCAAGGCCAGACTGCACACCAAAAGAAGTCCTGGCAAAAATCTTCAAACTAGCCCCTGCTGAAAATTACAAACCAGTCCCGCTTACATGTTCCAAATAGCCCCTGCTAACGTTTTCAAACTAGCACCGCTTACATGTTCAAACGAGCCCCTGCTACATTTTCAAACCAGCACCGCTTACATGTTCAAACTAGCCCCTGCTAATATTTTCAAACCAGTCCCGCTTACATGTTCCTAATAGCCCCTGCTAAAATGTTCAGACCACCTCCCATTCTTTTCCTGTCTCTTTCTTTCTTCGCTTTCAATCTCTCTCTCTCTCCCTCTCGCTCGCTTTG
This sequence comes from Calotriton arnoldi, assembly GCA_963921515.1. Classification (NCBI taxonomy): domain Eukaryota; kingdom Metazoa; phylum Chordata; class Amphibia; order Caudata; family Salamandridae; genus Calotriton; species Calotriton arnoldi. The sequence goes on along the minus strand of CAWUFW010004242.1, from coordinate 1,201,829 downwards.
TATCTTTTTCTCTCTGTCTTTCCCCTTCTCTCTCTTTTTTGCTTGCTGTGCCTGCTTCTTTTAACCCTGTTGAGCTGGAGACAGAGGCATTGGCAGTTACCTTGAAAAACAGCCTCCAATGATTCCAGGACAAACCCCTCTTGCCCACCAGGGGAAATGCCCAATGGAATAAATGGCCAATCCGGCACTGCCTGCATCCCACCATTACAAAGGTGCTGTTGTGTTGTTGTGTTTTTGTGTGTTGGGTGATTCTGCATTGTTTATTTATGTTACATCCTGCTCATCTCTTTCATGTGTTTCTTCACAATGTGATTTGGTCAAGTTAAAAAAAGGGAGCGTGCTTTTCAGCCACCGTAGAACTGATCGACTGATTTAGAGTTTGGCAGACGAGTTACTCTGTCACAAACGTAACAGATATGCTGTCTGCCATATTACAGGTACATTCTATCCAGTGGCACTTGTAATACGGCAGACGGGATATGCATCATGTTTGTGACAGAGTAACCCATCCACCGAACTCTAAATTAGGCCAGAGTGTCTTTAACCTGCAGTTTAGTTGGCCAATAGGCAAGGATTCACCTTTACCAGCAACCAACTGTGCCTTTGACTGTGTGCCCTGTGTCTAGCCTTGGAGTAGCAGGAATCCAAGGGAGACAAAAGATGGCTCACAAATGGTTATCCCTTAGTAGTCAAAGAAATCTAATAAATAAAATGCACCTGCATGGAACTCCCTTTGAGTGTGCCTAAATCAAAAGTCACAATATTCAATTCAATTCAATAATTCTTTATTCTGCCAAACTGGCCATAAAAGACACAAGCGAAATACAACATTGCGCAAAAGACTAAAAGTCACAATATTAAATCCTTACTGCTCAGACAGTTTGGCCCCTGAAGCCACACTGGAAGGGAGTGAATGAAGAGAGTCTGTTTTCTCCTTACATTTCATTCCAGGTTGGCACAGAGAGCGAGATGTGAAATTTAGTACACAACCTCTAATACAGAACTGATCTGCAGACATACAGACATGCTTCCCTTCTTAAGCAGAATCCTGTTGGTAACTAGTCAGTGCTCCAAACTCTCAATCTTTGCCGGATGAATGTATCTGCTTACAAGCTCTTTCTAGTTTCAGTTGCTCCCATGGGCTCAGCTCTTTTCTTACTTTTTCTATTCACAATCTAGGCTGTAGTACTTCTCCCAATGGCAATGGGAGGATGCCCCTTGCTACTGTGTCACTTCGAGTGTGTGAAGACCAAAAAGGTTGAATATGGGTGGGCATCGGTCACTCGCGCTACCCATTCTTCCAGCCATCACCAGCGCTGGACTGGCCTTAGCGGGAATCAGGAATTTTCCCAGGAGGCCGGTTTTGCAGCAGTGGGGGCCGGGTTTTTGTTGCTGTGGGCCGGTTTTGCAGCGGCGGTGCAATATCAGCCCCCAGTAACAAAAACAGCAGCACTTTACACTTGCACCCCCATGCCCCCTGTGGGAGGCTGGCCCTACAAAACTGCCAGGGCAGCTTTGCGTTCCCAGTCCGGCCCTGGCCATCGCATCCCCAGGTACCTTGTCCACCAGATACTGCAGAGCATACATTTCAAATCAAGAGCCATCTTGATGTGGGCTGTTTCTCAGAAATTGCCTGTCCACTCACATGGGACGTACACCACCTCGTACTGTGATTGTTAGTTACCATGGGCAAGTACTTTAAGTGGGATGAAAAGGTGTGGGGTCACTAAAACGGGTGTGTCCCAAGATCTGTACTGGGGAATCCTTTCCAAGAGGAGTGAGTGGCGTTAATAAGTGTGTGACATATACAATTAGTAATTGTGAATTTG